>LPNX011167152.1:68962-237806 GCA_001517045.1 Pseudotsuga menziesii | reverse complement strand
AAACATTTGCATCATATCGTCTTCATGAAAAATATTGAAGTCAACAATCAACTGAAGGAAAGATTTGACATGCCAGATGGCTGAGTCACCATAATCTCCATTAAAAGCTGGAAGCCAGTTATATGCATCCGCCAAACCATCACAACAGTTAGGAAAACCCGAGATGTTTGAGAAATCGATAGGTTGAAACCTTAAGGCTAAATGGGCACCATATTTCTCCTTTAATTCATCCAAAATAGTATCCATTTGATATAATGATTAAACCTTGTACTGACAAGGTGGAGCTATCATGTGATGAGCTTTAAAGGTTTTAACATGTCGCATGGGCTCATCTACACACAACAAAACCTCACAAGTTTATGAGATAACAGGGTTTTATCCCTTCAATGGAGTCGCCATGTGAAAAAGAAAAATAAGAATTTATAAATCTTTTCACAAAAAATTATTTTTTGCTTTTCTTTGTAAAAATAAAACTGGAAAAAGGTCAGTGCAGTCGCCAGATGAAAATTAAAGATCTACTCTAAGAATTCATCAAACAAAGAAAAAACAAAAAGAAAGAAAACAAAAGTCGTACTCGGGAATAAAAATATTTATCCCCGGCAATGGCGCCAAAAAGTGTTGCTGCCTTTCACACACCTGGGTCACGTGGCAGAAATATTCAAGCCACTCGGTGTGTCCTTGGGGGCAAGTCTCGAGTCAAGGATGTCACCTTGTTCTTGACTCCTCCATTTAGGCTCAATTCCTAACGAAGCCAAGGGGGGTATACCCTATTAAGTTACTAAGGATGATTACTTAGTGTCGTGATGTTAAACTGAAACAGTTACTTAGGAGTTCAAATATTTTAACTATAGACAATTGAAGATGACAAGATACGAAAATAAACACACGAAAGCACAAAGCTGATAAAAAATATATATATGAAGCAAAAATGACCAGTGCCTTAATAATGGAGTCAAATCAAAGAGATCAATGTGCTTGCATGTGCTTGGAGTGAATGTTTTGCGATTGCATTTTGGTATGTTTTAAGTTAAAATTGAAGTATGAATTGATTAAATTAGGCTAAGGGGGGACTCCAGATATACCCGAGAGTACTTGGAGTATGTCCAAAACAAAACCTTTACGGCTACCCACAAGGAATATGTGGGCTGAAATGGAGTCTCTGGGGCTATTGTTCGTAACACACCCGTTAGGGTGTGACAGAGATCGGCGCCCCGAAGTCACTTTTCAGTAAGTTCCCGATTCCTTTGGGTATTTTGCCACCGTAGAGGTTCGATCGAGGTGTTGGATTTTCACCTGATGGTTTGTCAATTGGGGAGAGTGAGTCCTAATTATGCTAGTCACCCAAGTGCTTTTGATACAGCTTGACTGATCGGATGAACCACAACCAAGTGTAGAGCATACACACTGGAGTCTTGTAAATTTTAATAAGTTTTAACATACACGATTCATATTTCTTAATTAATCGTACCACGAATCTCTTTCCCCTTTCAGGTCAATCGGGAAATCGTGGGGTAAGTATTACGATTACTTTGAAATGTGAGATATGGAGTATGGAATTAATAAAAAGATTAAGTATACTACCCTACAAATCAGATCAATTCTAGTAGAAATGGAATAAGCAAAAAACGACGAAAAGGGCACCGACGCGAATCCCCCCAGGGGGGATGGGGAAAGGGCTCGAAAGAGCCTATTCCAAAAATGATTTTATTACAGTGGTTACAATATCAAAGAACTGATCAATAAGAAATTTCTTGGTCCTTATACAGGCTGAAACCAAGTTTTTTACAATTTTGCAAAACAATTAAGATTTTTTTTGGTGAAAAGGGAGACCCCTGGGGGGATTTGAACGCTCCTGAGACCACTTCGGACAGAAGATTCCATTTATTTCTGTCAGACCTGATAAAGGAAAGAGAAAAAGTTAGAATAACATATGCCCAAAGGCACTTTAAGAGTACCTTTGGATCAGCCTACTTTATCTAAAAAATAATGCGGTTAAACTAGCTAAAACGACGAAAAAGGAACCAAGGAAAGAAAGCTTTCCTTGGGATCTTGGATTACTGTTTGTGCAGCCAATTAAATTGCACTGATATTGCAGAATATTGAATTTTTATCATGCATCAAATGAAACTACCTTAACAGCAAGCTATGAATTTTTACTAAATTGCTTGCGAAAATAAGGTACTTTTAGCTAGATCTCTTGAAATTGAAGTTTATATGCAAAATGAAACTAAGATCTAGAATTTGGAAGGGATATTGCTAATTAGATATATGTGTGTTTTTCTTGATGAGATAGATAAGAGCAACAAGAAACCTTTAAAGTAACCAATTTGAGGAAAGTTTAATAATTTTTTAAAGGAGAGACAAGGGAAGAAAGGTGCTGGTTGTTGAAGCAGATCCGTAGAGAAAACTTGGTAGTGAAGCACCGAGGGGCATGATCTTAGCAATATTCACTGGAAATCAATGGAATCAAACCTGAACCATAGATCTTCCAGTCACGGTAAACCTGTAAGCTACAACACAAATCCTGCAAACAGAACTATCAAATCTGAAGATACATATGAGAAAGGGATGATACAGTATGCAAATAACCTTATTTAACATACATGTATTAACTCATTCAAACATATGCAGCAAATAGAAAGTAAGTAAGCTTACTTACAATGATCTATCCCTATGATTTCATAAACCATTAAGGCAGACAATAATTAAGTGCAAAAAAATGGAAAAATAGCAGTTTCACCTCGAATGCAGCATGAAAATGACAATCCACAGATGAAAGGTACTCCACAATTGAGCCTCCAAAGCTTCTCTTTATTCAACAAATGAAGATCAATACACAGTTTACAATGGAAAGCCCTTCAGTCCAGCTCTCACTAGCTTGGAATAGGGAGCCTCAAGCAGGATATATATAATTTACAGGCCATCCAACCTAGGGGGGGCGCAATTCCTCATGGAATCAAGTGAAATCAACTGATGGAGAGTTCATCAATGCAGAATTGAGGCTGAACTGAGCCTACTTGTCAATTGGGGGCCTGATCTGGCTGACACATCAATCCATACACTGACACATCAGCCCAAAACTTATCCAGATGAGCCAAAAAATGTTGAGGAGAGAGGGAGGGCGAAATTCCTCATAAAGGATGCTCAAGATCAACTCTGGATCTGATTTGATCACCTCCTTCAGTCAAGGATTTGTTAGATCCAATCAATCTGCTTCAGATATTACTGATTTCAATCAAATCGGCTGAGAATCCATTGATTTATTGATTTTGTATTTGCTCCATTATTCATCAATTTATTAATTAAAATAATCAATAATTGATTTTTGGGGCTTTCTGACCTGAGTGATGGAAAATCACTCAAAACTAGGAAACAGTGGGTCCATGGGTTTACATGGTGCTCTTAGCTTGAAAATGAGTACCTTCATGACTGAAACTAATTATTTGGCTCACTTTTATTACAAAATCAATTTTTCCAATTAAACTACTAAAAAATAGCCTAAGTTTTGGAAAAATTAAATTTTAATAAAAAACACTGAAAAAACTGAAAAATTGAAAAATTGAAAAATTGAAAAACACCTAGGGGGACTTAGACATGTTCATATGACTCAAAAATGATGTCTAGCATGTTTATACATTGACACATAGACTCTAATAACCTCAATAGGCCTAAATGCCAAGCCGACCACCCCAACTTTGGCGGTATGGAGTGAAAAACTCAGAAATTATCAGTCATTTGTTCAACAACCAATAATAACCAAGGGAAAAAACACCCTGGGCTGATCGGATTGACAAATAAAGTCTAAGAGACTGAGTCTTTTGCAGACACTATCATGCTAGAACATTTATTACAATTTCCCCATGGGGTATGAACATGTGATATGATACAACAAGCACTTCCTAGAAGTACTTCCAAAGGTCTTTTTGAAGTCCGAACAAGTTAACCCTATCCGGTTCACCGAGATCACTTGATAAAAACCACTGAGTACAACTTAGGTGGTAACACCCGCTTACCCCACAAACCACAGATTGGAATAATAGCTCGAGAACGTACAGAAGTCTCTAAAAGAGTTAAGCCTCAAGAATCAGGAGATCTGGTGCACCAAATTCTCGACAGCCGGCCATTCCAAAGATAACTGTCTATAAGAATACAACTGACAGGACGTTCGATTCATACAGACCAAGCCGTTTTGCGACATTTTCCAGGAGCATGGAGATCACTCGATGAAAGACTGCTCGTTCAATAGGAAGAACGATAAGGCTTCCTGGTGTGCCATCTGCGAAACCAAAAGTCATAACACGGTCGACTGTCAGTTGAACCTAAAGAACTGATAGAACTATCAGGCGATCTACCAAACTAATGCAGTAGCACATCATAACGAGCAAAAAAATATAGCAAACGATCAGAACGATCACAGATACGATGGTCGATGATATGAGTGCCGGTACGACAATAGATACGTAGGCTATGGAGCAAGAGGTCGATTCCCTGGGAATCATGACAACCGACCACGTCGACCCATCCAGTGCTTTACATGCTATAAAGAGGGACATCGGTACGCAGGCTGTCCATAGAAAGACAAAACTGATCTCAAATTCTGTACTCACTGTGGGGTAGGGGATCACTCACTCGAGGATTGCCCTACCATGTTAGAAAAAAAAATACAAAACAAAATGTTAATGTCTTGTCCCGTGTGCAAAAAAATGATGTAATAAATACAAAAAATTTGCATATTGTAACTCGAAAAGGAACAAAAATAGGAGTTGATAACCCAAGAATCAATAAAATAAAAGAGAAGCATATCTATCTTGACCCACTAAAAGAGAAACAAACATACAAAGAAGCAACCAATGTATTCAAAGAAATCACACGACAAGAAAACATCCATGACATTCGACATAACACAATAAATGAATTCATCTAGCTCGTTCAAAAAGACAACTCAGTATCCCAGTTCATCGATTTGTTGTATGAAATAAAATCTTCCAATTCTGAAAAACAAACAAAGACATCTACAACTTGAATAAAAAAGACAAAGGTGATGCCGACCCACTTGTCAACCTAGAAATCGAAGGATACCACGTCCGACAAGTAGTGCTTGACTTCGACTCACAGGTGAACATCATGACTCGTGAAACTTGGGAACAAATGGGCCGCCCTCGACTCTATGAGTTAGGAATATACCTGAAACTAGCCGACCAGGGCCTAATTGAACCCATTGGAGTCTAGAAAAATGTCGACATGACTATAAAAGTAATCTTGACCAAGGTCGATTTCGAAATCATTGACCCAAAGGAAGGATCCAGTTCCTTCCCAGCATTAGTTGGTCGACCTTGGGGTAGAAATATGAAAGCATCCATATCCCTGGACAAGGAACGGATCAAATTAAAAGGAAATGGACAAAAGGCCATTGTACCCATTCATCCATCTCAAGGGGAACCTTGGACTGAACCTATTGATGAAGAAGTCGATGTCTGACAACTCTACCAGATCCAAAACAATGTAGATTATACAGAGCTAGATATCCATGGAAAACTGCATTTAGGCAACCAAGACTCAGTTGGTTATAATTCCGACGCTGTATTATATGATTGGGAGATCGAGAATTATGAAACAAAAGCAAGAGGGTGTTGGATTATACAAAAAGTGCAGAAAAATACCACCCAACAGTGCTTCATAGTGTCCATTGTCCCAAAAATATTTGAGAAGAAAATTAGGGAACACCCTACTTTACAACCTACCAACTTGAATAATACACAACTACAAAGATATAAAGAAAGGGAATCACCAGTCATGCATGTCGAACAAGTGTCCAAAAATATTGGTGAACATGGCCGACTTCAAAGACTAGTCGAAAATTTTACAGGACAAGCTGCTAGATGGTGGGATACCCATCGGACAAGACTGTAGACCTGGACAACTGCTTCAACTTATTTTGTCGAAAGGTTTGGAGGAAAGAAGTTAACCCAACAAGCTCACATACCTGTATTCACTCAAGGACAGAACCCAGAGGATCATATCAAAACCTGTGAAAAGGAGTGGAGAAGGCTTGGATACAAGGATGAACGAGCATGGTCACACTTGTTCCCATCAACCCTAGCCAACTTACCAAACAAATGGTATAAGATGGAATAAGCTAGATGTGAAACCTTCTTATGGCACGAACTCAGGGAAAGTTTCATTAAAGATTTCAACTTTATACCTCAAAATGAAAACTTGGTCGAAACAACAAAACAAATTAAAGAATATATCCAGCCGACCAAAAACAAACCCTTACAAGATAACCGACAGACATGGAAATGTAACAATATACAAATAAGGTAAAAGCCATAGTCAACAAGATTACAATTAGAAAATGAAAACACAGAAGGAAAAAGCTTCCGATGGAAATCCAGCCATATCGAAACAACCAAAACTATTTGTACAATCCTGAAATTTGAAATAACTAACAAACAAGATATAAACATAATTTTTGCAGCCGACTTCCTTGCCACATTCTCACAGTTCAAAGAAGGAATTTGACCGATCAATGAAGCCAAAGCACCAGAGTGGCTAGATGCTAGAGTCAAAACTAAAGAATTTGACATCTCAAATGATGATCGACCAAAAATGGCAAAGATTGGTGACTATTGGAGCGAAGAATAGACCACAGAGATAGTGAACTTATTAAAGGAGTTCCAAGATATATTTGCTAGAGATTACAAAGACCTAAAAGGATTAGTCCATGAAATGGGAGAGACGAAAATTGATACTAAACCTGATGTTCGACCTGTGAAGAAAAGACCTTATAAACTAGCTCACAAATACAAGGAGATAGTCAAAAAGGAAATTGATAACATGTTGGTAGCAGGCATCATCTACCCTATCGATCAATCAGAATGGGAAATTCCAATGGTTGTACAACCTAAGAAACATGACCCGACCAGACTAAGAATTTGTGTCGACTTCAGGGAACTAAACAAAGTAACACTGACAGACCCATTTCCAACACCTTATGCAGATGAAATCTTGAATGCAGTTATAGGACATGAATGCTACTCATTTACAGATGGATTCTCAGGCTATAACCAAGTGCCAATAGCTAAAGAAGACCAGAAGAAGACAACCTTTGTGTGTGAATTTGCTTCATTTCCTTACAAATTTATTCCTTTTGGATTAAAGAATGCACCTGTAGTGTTTTCTCGAATTGTTGTCAAAACATTTCAGGAATATATCTATAAGACCATGGCAGTATACTTTGATGATTGGACAATATACTCCATGCTGAAAGATCATTGTAAATGGCTCAGACTTATGTTGGAGAGATTTCGACAGATTCAACTCTCCCTAAACATCAAGAAATGCATATTTGTGACCCCCATAGAGATATTATTAGGGCACATTGTCTATAAGGAAGGTATTAAGGTTGACTTTGCAAAGATCAAAATTATTCTTGACCTGAAACCACTAGTAAACCCAAAAAAGTCAAGGTGTTACTTGGCCACATAGGCTATTACAGAAAATTTATAAGATATTATTCAGATATGACCTATCCTCTTGAAGAACTATTCAGAGAAGATCAAGAGTTTAATTGGACAGAAGAGTGCCACATGTCATTTAAAAAATTAAAAAGAAAACTTGTCGAAGCTCCAATCCTAAAGTTTCCAAACTGGTCGATCAAATTCCATGTTCATATTGATGCATCAGGCCTCGCAATAGGAGCAATCCTAACTCAACCAGGAGATGATGGAATGGATTATCCTATAGTTTATAGTAGCAGAAAGTTAAATAAGACTGAAAGAAACTATTCGACAATAGAAAGAGAAGCCCTAGGAATGGTCTTTGCCCTACAGAAATATCAACATTATCTGTTAGCTAATCCATTTATATTCTATACAGACCATCAGACCCTCAAGTACCTCGTCAATAAACCACTACATCACGGAAGGATCTGTCAATGGATGCTTCTTTTCCAAGAATTTGAGTTTGAAGTCGTTGTTCGACCGGGTAAGTTAAATGTAGGTCCCGACCATTTATCCCGAATCAACACAGGAGAATAACCGATAGGAGTCGACGATGACTTACCTGATGCACATTTATTTCGGATAGAATCAATCCCAGCAGAACTAGAAGAAATAGCTTAGTTCTTGGAATATGGACATGCACCAGAAGGTATGAGCACCAAGAAAAAACAAATCTTAGCTATGAATGCTACACCATACACTCTTATCAATGGATTTTTATACAAAATGGGATTAGATGATATCCTCAGAAGATGTGTACTAGAACATGAATGAGACCACATTATGCATGAAGCACACTATGGACCTGCAGGAGGACATTTTCAAGCAGACACAACTACAAAGAAAATCCAACAGTCAGGATTATGGTGGCCGACACTCCACAGAGATTGTAAAACTTTTGTTAGTCGATGTGACAGATGTAAATGACTAGGTCGACCTCTGCCTAGCACAGAAATGCCCCTGATATCAATAAACCCAATTTTTACATTTGAAATATAGGCTATAGACTTCATAGGACCATTTCCTATACCAGTGAAAAGGTCAGGTGCAAGGTATATCATTACTGCAGTTGAATATGTCACTAAGTGGGCATAAGCTGAACCAGTCGAGACATGCTCTAGTGAGGTAGCTACTAAGTTTATCTATGAGAATATCATCACTAGATTTGGATGTCCACTAACCCTGATTAGCAACCAGGGGACACACTTTATCAACAGAACTATCAAAACCCTAACCGACCAATTCCAAATCGACCATCGTCGGAGTACAACATACCATCCTCAGTCGAACGGAGCAATTGAAGCATTTAATAAAACACTAACAAAAGGATTAACCAAAATATGTAATGCTGATAAGGACGACTGGGATGAGAAAATACCTGTAGTCTTATGGGCATACAGAATAGCATATAAACGATCGGCCGACCAAACTCCTTTTCGACTAGTCTATGGACAAGAAGCAGTAGTTCCACTGGAATTCTGACAATAGACCCTTATCATCGCAGAAATACTACATGTCAATGTCGAACAAGGAAGGAAGGACCGACTAGTGCAACTCAGCAAGTTGGAAGAGCACCGACTCATGGCTATACAACATCAAGAAATCTAGAAACAACAGCAGAAAGCATGGCATGACCGCAACATCAAGAACAAAAACTTGTCGGTTGGAGACCTTGCTTTACTATACAATAGTTGGGTCAAAGGTAAACCTAAAAAGATCCACATAGAATGGATGGGACCTTACGTTGTCGAAAATATAAATCCCAACAAATCAGTCCAACTAAGGATGTTACAAGGCATAGTATTTCAGAAGCTCATCAATGGAGCCCGACTAAAACGCTAAAAATAAAATAAAATCATATAACGACCATAACCGTCAACCAAAATCCATAAAAACTTAAAAAATTCAAAAACCAAAAAGTACTGTACATATAGAAAACCATGACAGGATATTACCATCTCGACAACCGCCATCATGCCCATCGACATAACACCATTGACCATTTTCATCTATCGACCACTCCCATCGACCATTCTCATCACCGACATCGACCGACGACTTCGATAGTCCCATCGTGCATTCATGACATCGAGCGCCGAAAGAAATTCACCATTAATACACACTCAAGTATTTTAGCTGGAACATCACGTCCGCCATTAATACACCCATTGACGCACACATCCACAACATCGGCTATAAATACTGGATCGCAGAAGGATCATTCACCGCAATCCATCCAGAGAGAGCATCAGAGCATCCAATCAACTAAAAGCGAAGAACCTGTTGAGGCCTGGAAATTCACAGGAAACAACAGCAAGGGATTCTCCCCAATCAACGTTCCCAACTAGATTGTGACTATTTGGTATGGGGAATCCGTCCGGTTTGCGGTCCTGCTAGCGTAGGTTAAGTAACAAAAATAAAATGTTTTACCGGTTGCGGCCCGGTCCACCGTGTATATTTTTGTATTTTTTGACTTAAAGTATGAAATGCACGTGCCTATTTAACAATGCAGGGTGATAAGGATGCTAGGAGTAGTCACAACGTGATGCACAGGTTCTTACCTCTCGTCTTAGAACTCACAAGCATCTAACTCATACAAACAGTAATAAAGTAAAACTAACTAAGCTATCTCTAGAGAGATGGATATTAATTCATGAGTAATGCACTACTGTCCATATGTTATGGAAAATCGTAGATAGTTGTTCTTATTACCAAACATATAAACATGAATAAAAATATACATGATAAGATAGCTCATCAGCAGTTAAGACTCTCATTACTCATAGTGGAAAACATCATAAAGAAAACTAAAGAACATTCATATAAGAACATAGGTTCAGGAATTTAGAACGTTCTCACAGTTAATGAAACACATTTGAAAATGAAATAGTTCCCATTCAACATCGCTCATTTAAATGCATTGATATGTTCCACATAGAACTTTCTCCAAAAGGCAAAAGCTGCAATTTTTGGTTGTAAAACGAAATAGTTCCTCTTACAAGCATTAGTTTACAAGTTTTTTGGGGGAAAAAGATCCTCTCAGTTCTATCTTTCAGATATGTAAACTAAAACCACAGACCGCTTGGGTTGCCCCCAAACGTGTGAACTTTCGGTCCCTCAAAACGTTTCATATTCCCATTTTATTTTCTGTACGCATTCACGATCTGATTAGTAACTGATAGATATTTTGGATTTGTGCCTTTGTCGCTATTCATTTTGTCTTTTCCTTCTTCTGCCCTTCTTGTGATCCTGCTGGCTATGGTTCGACCTTTTCCAAAACTGCCCAACTATGCCTTCACGCTGCGGTAGTCTGAAAGGTCCCTTGGGTCCACCTGCGATTAATCAAAGTGTATCATTCATTGGGATTACATTCTAAAAACAAAATGTCAGATTATATCAACCACCACAGCTGATCAACAAGAAAGGCCATGTACTGCATTACGGCCATGAGGACCTTCACAAGTGCCGACACCACTATTTCGGTCATCTACGGGTTTGAGAGAAAAATACCAACGATGGAAACAAAAAATCATCGGCGGCTTAGAACGCTAACATCGACAGGCTAGACCCATTCACAGCCGCAACGACGGATCTTAACAGGTGACGGGTATTGCGAAAACACTTAAGCACATCGGAGTCAGAAGAGCTAAGACCTAAGTTGTGGGCGGGATAAAACTTCCAATCAGAACTCGGAAAGACATCGACTTCTGGTGCCAAATGCTTTGCCCAGCCACAACGGTGGAAAAGAAAAAGACTACGGACATGTGACACACATCGACGGGTGGAGACATAAGGTTTGGAGTAAAATTGACTAAACGATCGGAAGGGTAGTGCTGTCGGTAGCCGCAACGGCGGAAGCCCAAGACTTAAGGAGCGGCGAAAAAAACACTGCGGGGTCTGAAAATTCAAAGCAATAATCGGGAGACTTTGTAGTTTGCCGTCTGCAACTGCAGAGAACGTAGAAGCAAGACGATCCGACGCGAAAGCAACAAATCAGCCGATTAAGACAAATGCATCGGAGACAAATGATGAAGCCAAAGCTAATTATTTCTCCGCAATGGCGGGAGTGCAAGCAAAAGACCTTCCGACTCAAACATAATTTGATTCCCGATCTATGAAAAATATTAAGTGTTTGGAACAGCTTTAAATTCAACGATAGTCAACAACCTGTTTTACTTCCGAAATAGCAGCCTTTCGAAGAAAAATTGATCTGATCGAATAGCAAAACCAAACTCAAAATCCGCGACCCACACAATTTTCAAAACACAAGCAACTGCCGAAAACAGGACGAGAGTTAATCTTCAACAAATCGTTCAAAATTAAAGCATGTCCAGAAAGTTCATGGATCCAAACGATCAAAGCAACACTAGATTATGAGGAGGGGACCAAAATTTGAAAAAAATTGGGGAGAACAGTTGCAGCTGCAACAATTGGTGATTACCTGGTGAACCTAGATCTCTGGATGATTCTTCTTTGAGTGTCAGACTGTTTAACAATGAACGAACTTATTGAATTCTTCCAGCTATCTGGATTTCTCAAATGGCAGATGTATGTACCTTTAATCATCGATGACATTCCAATTTGGGAGAGTGGAAACCAAGATTTTCAAGTCCAGATAACTCTGTTGAGGCCGAAAGATGAGTTTCATTGTTAATTTTGTCTTTAGGAAGCTAGCAGCTTGGACACCACATGATTGTAGCATGTGGTAAACAGGAATATTCATTTGTTCCTCATTCCCATGCCATTTTAGCACTTTTGTGTGAGAGGCGTATTCACGTTTTGGCTCACGGACGGAGAGGAGCTTTCGGCGATTTAGTACTTATAAGTTCAGCATTTGTTTTGATATATAATGCTTTCATAGGAGTTTTTTACTCTTATCTTCCTTTTGGCGTTCATTTCTTGGCATGGGATCATTTGTATTTAATATACTGTTTACCTTGCTACTTTCCTTGGGCCCTTGACTATCACCCCTAGGAATTTTTAAATGTGACATGGATGGAGCCTCAAAATAGTATTCCAGACCCTCTGATTCTGGTTTATTTTACAGGGGTTAAGTAGGACTTCAACGTGTACATAGCTATTTGAGAAAAATGCTAAACTGGAAGAAGTTCTTTTTAGACAAACAACAACACACATTATTATACCCAATAATGTTAATCATTCCCAAAATTTTTGATGTTCTCCATGCAACCATGGGTTTATTTCCTTTATTGAAATCAATAAAAAATTAAACTAAAACAAACTAAAAACATGACTGAAAAATACGACCAAGCCGGATTATTTATATACAAGATGGAAGAACACAAACAAAACTCAGGAAAAATAAGGCTTGAGAACTAAACCATTTACTGGTAAGTTCTCTTCCCACCCTTGTAGATCTTGTAACTTATAAGTGGAAGGGCCAAGCTTTGCCGCAATTTGAAAAGGACCTACCCACAACTGCTGGAATTTCGTGTGTTTTCCTTTCTCATCATGGGGGTGGTCCCACTAGAGGTCCAAATCTCCCACTTCAAAGTCCTTTGTTCCTGCCTTGTGCTTGTTGAACCATCTCTTTATTACCTCTTGTTGTTGTTTAAAGCGCTCTGTAGCCTTAGATCTAGCCTCTTCTGCTTTCAGAAGATTATATATTCTCATTTGTAAGACTTCATTCTCCGACCCTCTAGACTCTTGAGCTATTATGGAGGAGGGTAGCATGATATTGGGGGGAAGAATGGCTTCCTTACCATACACAAGGGTATATGGAGACACTCCTATAGAATACTTGGGGGTGACTCTATCAGCCCAAAGGGCGTTTGGTAGCGCTGAGTGCCAACTCCTCTGGTTTTCTATTACAGTCTTCTTTAAAATTCTAATCAGATTTTTGTTAGTGGATTCAGCCATGCCATTTCCTTGTGGATAGTAATTAGCAGAATAATGCAACTTTATTCCTTTCTCATGAGTGAAAGCAGTTAATTTAATCGACGAAAAGTAAATAGCATTATCAAAGACTAAAGAAACTGGAACTCCAAACCTGGTCATAATGTGGTCCTGCAGGAAGTTGATGACCGCGTCTTCATTTATTTTGCGCAGCGGGATGGATTATACCTAGCGAGTGATGTAATCGGTTGTGGTCAGAATGTACTTATGTTGTAGGGAAGAGTTCAGATTTATCTCCCCAATAATATCCAACCCCCATTGTTCGAACGACTCCGTGATCATGACAGGATTCAATAGTGTGGCTACTTTATATTTCCTTCCACTACACCTTTGACAAATATTGCACTTCCAGACATGGGCGTGTGCATATTTGAAAAGCGTGGGCCAATAGTAACCGGCTCTGAGAATTTTGTGAGCTGTAGTATCTCCTAAAAAATGTCTCCCAGTAGGCCCATCATGCAAATCAGTCATTACCCTCTTTGCATCTTCTTTCTCTAGGCACCTAAGAAGGACTCCATCGTAGTTTTTTTCTGAATAATATTCCTTCAACAATTTGATAGGAGGCTGATTTGAGACACAGCGCTCTTCTTTGCTTATAATTCCAATTTTCTGGAAACAACCATACCTGCAGGTAATGCACGAGGTCTCTATACCAAGATTCGGGAGCTGTAAACAAAGGACATACATCCATCAAATGTAATTCAGCCTCATCCTCCCAGGCGTGTTCGTCATTGTTCCCATGTTCAATCATTAGTTTGCATAACCCTTGCCCTTTAACAATAGCCGCTGGCTTGAGTTCGAGGTCATACTCTTGGAGAGCTGTTACCCAATTGCCCCTTCTTTCTCCTAACTCCGTCTGTACAAAAAGGGACCTCACAGCTGGGTATGGGACGATCACCTTGGTTCAATTTTTTAGTATGTAGGGCCTGAATTGTTTCATTGCTTTGAATACCGCATAAGATTGTTTGTCAATAGCCGGGTAATTTAATTCAGCCCCTTGTAGACCAGTGCTCATAAAAGATATTGGGAATTCATCGCCCCCATCTTCCTTTTGAGTAAGCACAATTGCTAGCGAATCATCAGATGCAAAAGTATACAGGATAAAATCTTTATCGAAATATGGGATTTTTAGGGAGGGTGCGTGTGCAACAACAGTTTTAATTTTGCTGAACGCGATATTCTCAATATCAGTCCACTTGAATTGTGCATTTTGCTTTACCATTTGCTGCAGTAGTTTGACAATCTGAGCGAAATCTGGCACAAATCTTCGTACGAAGTTTATTGTTCCCATAAAAGATTGCATCCCCTTTTTATTACGGGGCAAGGGGATCTGTTCAATGGCCTTGATTCTTTCCGGATCAATAGAGATTCCCTTCTTTGAAACTATGTGACCCAACAACTTACCTTCCGTAACAACGAACACACACTTCTTGGGATTGAGTGAGATGCCATATTTTCGACAACGTTCAAAAATATGCCTTAAATGAAAGGCGTGCTCTTCTCTCCTCTTTTAGAATATCGTAATATCATCAAGGTACACTACAGCACTACGGCCAATCAAACCGTGGAAAGCTATGTCCATAGCCCTCTGGAACGTAGCTCCAGCATTTATAATCCCAAAGGGCATTCTTCTGTAAGCGAAAGTTCCCCATCTGGTCCTGAACGTTGTCTTCAATCTGTCTTCTTCAGCTACCAATACCTGATTGAAGCCTGAGAAACCGTCCAATAAAGAAAATAGTTCAGAACTTGAGACCATTTGTAGTAGTTGCTCCATGGGTGGAACATGGTAGTTATCTTTATCTGAAGTGCGGTTTAAATTCCTGAAATCCACACATAGCCTGATTTCTCCAGATTTTTTTCTCACTGGCACCAAATTTGAGACCCATTCAGAGTGTATGACCTTAAAAATGATCCTAGCATTCAATAATTTCTTAACTTCACTCTGAATCAGAGGTTCCAATTTGGGGTGCATTTTCCTTAAAGGTTGCTGATAAGGTTTGACACCAGATTTAATGGGGATGACATGCTGGATGATGCTAGTGTCATATGTCTTCAAATCTTCGTATGTCCAGGAGAAAACATCTTTATGTTGACTAAAAATACTGATGAACTTATCTCTTTCGGCTGGTGAACAACATTTGCCAAGATTCACATATTTAGGATTTGCCTCAGTCCCTAAATTTATCAATTCAAACTGTAGAGATGAGCTGTGAGTCTTCACGTTTGCTGGCCTTCTGAACTTTTCATTTAGATTGAACATTCTTTCTAAGGTTCTGACTCCTTTAGGGATGAAATTATCATACTTCAGCTTGGCCTGATGTTCTTCATCATCTATAATTGCTCCTTTAAATACCTCGTCATTAGTTAAGAATTCTATAATCTACTGGTCATCGTCGAACACTCGCAGGTTGGTGATCATATCAGGGACCGAGGGCCTAAAAAGCAATTCAACAGAGCATCGATTATTAGTAGGTACAAGACTAGTGGCTGATGTGGCCAACAAGTCAGCTGCTGCATTTTTAAGTCTTGGAATTGAAACAATATTAAATGCATTAAAACATTTGAGCAGATCCCATACCTCATTTTGATAAGCTTTTAAGTGGGGAGAAATACAATGTATTTGATTCTGAATCTGTTTTACAATTATTTCAGAATCTCCAAAAACTTTCAGATTACTTACCTTTAATTCGATTGCTTTCCTGAATCCTTGCACCAACGCTTCATACTCAACTGTGTTATTCGTACATTCAAACTCTAATCTACATGAAAGAAAATGTTTATTCTTCTTGGGATCAATAAGGAAACAACCAGCCCCTGACCCTTCTAACGTCTTAGAGCCATCAAAAAACAATGTCCAGAAATCGCTAACTACAGCATGAGAATCTATTCCTACTGCTAAGTCTACTATTTTACAGTCGATTTCATTAGCCTGTGAGAATCGAAGGAGATCAGGCTGGGTGTCTGACGTGTCATTGGCTTCTTCTGCTTGGTAATTTTCTGGTTCCAATGCAATGAAATAATTTCCCAACACAGAATCCACTGGTTCATTCTTCTCCTCAAGTTGAGTAACGTTGTATTTCATGTGAGGCTCCCTCAAAATATTAATTTGGTTCGGGCTTCCTTTATACGGCAGCCACAGATGCGACCAATCCGAGGCAAAATATCCATTTAGCTTTGCTGACCAGTCTCTACTAAGGACAAGCCCATAAACATCTGGTATATCGGCCACCACGATATAAATGACTTGGCACACTTTATCATTTGACGACAGGTGGACTAGGACATCCTCCATCTCACCAATTACCTTTACATTCGTCCTGTCCCACTAAACAACCCTCCATGTGGATGGCTTAGGCTACCCATTTATCTTTTTACAGACTGATATTGGCATGATGTTAACTGACGCCCCTGAGTCTACCAGGAAATTATGTACGTTATGATTAAAAATTTCAAAAGTGAGGAGGAAAGGTGGGTGTTTGTTCTTAGACTTACCTCCAATGTTGGTTTCTCCGATTTCTTCTTCCTCTTCAGGAAGATTGTCAGCGGGCATCCTATCATCCGATGCTTCAAGCGCTTTGAATAGTCTTTCCTTTTGCTGTGGCACTTTACACATTTCAAATAGTGAAACGTTTGCCTTTACCTTCTTTATATCTTCCACGATGTCATAATCCATCTGCGGTTCAATGGGGTGCGGTTTATCAACATTCGTCTTTTCTTCATTGGGCTTGACCAATGTATCATTCTGCCTAGGATCTTGGCTGGTAATGGTGAATTTGAAAATTTTATCAGCTGTGGAATTATTTGGAAATTTCTTAACATTTTTCTACATCCTTTTGATTTTTTGGAGTATGAGACTGTCTTCTTTAACTGACCCTTGGCTCCTTGTTGTAACGTTCGTTTCCATGACGCTCTCGTATCCCCAATTCTTTTCTTCCTCAGCATCGAATAACGAAACGAAATTCCACAGAACCATGGTCTCATATTCTTGTTCTTTCGTTGAAGTGGTACTGTCCCTCTTTTCTTCATCTCCATCTTCTGTTAATTTAGAATCCAGCATCTGATTCATAGCCAATGTCATTGAGTTTATCCATTGAGGACAATTCTTTTCAGAGTGGGGCTGTTGGTGGAACGTGCAAAAATTGTCCATTCCTACCTTTGTTAAATTCATAGATGCTGAATTGTGAGGAGGTTGGGATTGATTGTTATCCTCCCTTTTATTGTAATAGGGCTTGTAGAACTTATGAGTTTCCTTTTCTTTTTCCAAGTCTATGATTATGTTAGATAGCTTCTGCATCATTTTTTCCATACTTTCAAAATCTGGTGATTGCTCTTCCTTAGGCTTAGAAAACAACAAGGCTTTCCTTCCCACACCTTTCTCTCCTGATCGTTTGGGATAATCTTCGATACTTTCTCTTTCATCCTCTACCTTTTCTGCCTCCTCATAAGTTTCTGCTAAAGTGGGCTTGGCCTTCATTTTGGCGAACATGGCCAGCTCGGGTCCTAAAGCCGAAGTATAATATTCGATCAGGACTTTATCTGAAGGTCTGTCAGCTTCAGAAAAATTCTTGATGTATGCTGCAAATCTTTGAGTGAAGCTGTGCACCTTCTCTTTTCTCTCTTTCTTTAAAGTGCATAGTCCTTTCATGAGGGCTGCATGAGTCTTTTGGATCGCATACTTACTTCTAAAGATCCTTTTGAAGGTATCCCAATTAGGGATAGAGTTCACAGGAAAACCAAAATACCATGATGCTGCAGCTCCTTTAAGGGTGTGCAGGAATAGTCTGCAAACTACATCTTCATACTCCCCAGCCCTTAACCCTTCTATTGCCAAATAAAAACTTTGCAAGTGGTTGTCTACTAGTATCTTTTCACTTGGTTCAAATTTGGGCAGCATATTTTCAAAGGCTTGAGGTAAATCATGTAACGGAGGTGTCAGGTTTAAAGGTGATCTGGCTCTCCAGGAAGGTGGTGGATTCGGTGGGCTGGGTGGTTGATTGGCGTTTATGACTACCATGAGTCTGGGTGGAGAGTGAGGAGGTGAGAAAATAGGAGTGTGAGCAGGAGAACTATGAGGAGTATCTGGGCCTTCTTGATTCAAAGGAAGTACAACTTCCTGTAGGGCTATTTCGACAAGCTCTTCCCAATCCTCAACCAGCACTGAGTCTTCCAATATGGGACGGTCTTTCCTTTTATATTCTCTTCTGGGAAATTCAGGGATGATCGAAAATCCTCCAATCTTCTGCACGTATGCCCTAGTGTGTCTTCTCAGATTATTAACAACCTCGTTGTCAATAGAAAACAAATGTTCTCTACCCTTTTCTTCTAGAATTGGATTATGAATCCCACTGCTTTCTGAACTATTACCGGTGGAATAATCTCAGGAAAACGGGTTTCCTCGGCTAGCCATGCACTGGAGGCCCTCCTTCTAGTGCCAAAAATGTTGAGGCCTGGAAATTCCTAGGCAACAACAACAAGGGATTCTCCCTATTCAATGTTCCCAACTAGCCTGTGGCTGTTTGGTATGGGGAATCTGTCTGGTTTGCGGTCCAGCTACCGTAGGTAAAGTAACAAAAATAAAAGGTTTTACCGGTTGCAGCCCAGTCTGCCGTGTATATTTTTGTATTTTTTGACTTAAAGTATGAAATGCATGTGCCTATTTAACAATGCAGGGTGATAAGGATGCTAGGAGTAGTCACAACGTGATACGTAGGTTCTTACCTCTCGTCTTAGAACTCACAAGCATCTAAATCATACAAACAGTAATAAAGTAAAACTAACTAAGCTATCTCTAGAGAGCTGGATATTAATTCATGAGTAATGCACTACTGTCATATGTTATGGCAAATCGCAGATAGCTGTTCTTATTACCAAACATATAAACATGAATAAAAATATACATGATAAGATAGCTCATCAGCAGTTAAGACTCTCATTACTCATAGTGGAAAACATCATAAAGAAAACTAAATAACATTCATATAATAACATAGGTTCAGGAATTTAGAACGTTCTCACAGTTAATGAAACATAGTTGAAAACGAAATAGTTCCCATTCAACATCGCTCATTTAAATGCATTGATATGTTCCACATAGCACTTTCTCCAACAAGAAAAAGTTACAATTTCTGGTTGTAAAATGAAATAGTTCCTCTTACAAGCATTAGTTTACAAGTTTTTTAGGGGAAAAATCCCCTCTCAGTTCTATCTTTCAGATATTTAAACTAAAACCGTAGACCGCTTGGGTTTCCCCCAAACGTGTGACCTTTCGGTCCCTTAAAACGTTTCATATTCCCATTTTATTTTCTGTACGCATTGACGATCTGATTAGTAACTGATAGATCTTTCGGATCTATGCCTTTGTTGCTATTCATTTTGTCTTTTCCTTCGTCTGCCCTTCTTTCGATCCTGCTGGATACGGTTCAACCTTTTCCAAAACTGCCCAGCTATGCCTTCGCACCGCGGTAGTCTGAAAGGTCCCTTGGGTCCACCTGCGATCAATCAAAGTGTATCATTCATTGGGATTACATTCTAAAAACAAAACATCAAATTATATCGACCACCACAGCTGATCAACAAGAAAGCCCATGTATTGCATTACGACCATGAGGACCTTCACAAGTGCCGACACCACTATTTCGTTCATCTACGGGTTTGAGAGAAAAATACCAATGATGGAAACGAAAACTCATCGGCGGCTTAGAATGCTAACATCGATAGGGTAGACCCATTCACAGCCGCAACGACGGATCTTAATAGGCGACGGGTATTGCGAAAACACTTAAGCACATCGGAGTCGGAAGAGCTAAGACCTAATTTGTGGGCGGGAAAAAAATTCCAATCAGAACTCGGAAATACTCGACTTCTGGTGCCAAATGCTTTGCCTAGCTGCAACGGTGGAAAAGAAAAAGACTACAGACATGCGACATGCATCGGCGGGCGGAGGCATAAGGATTAGAGGAAAATCAACTAAACGATCGGAAGGGTAGTGCTGTTGGTAGCCGCAACGGTGGAAGCCCAAGATTTAAGGAGCGGCGAAAACAACACTGCGGGGTCTAAAAAGTCAAAGAAATAATCGGGAGACTTTGTAGTCTACCATTCGCAACTACGGAGAACGTAGAAGCAAGACGATCCGACGCGAAAGCAACAAATCAGTCAATTAAGACAAATGCATCGGAGACAAATGACGAAGCCAAAGCTGATTATTTCTCCGCAATGGCGGGAGTGCAAGCAAAAGACCTTCTGACTCAAACATAATTTGATGCCCGATCTATGAAAAATATTAAGTGTTCGGAACAACTTTAAATTCAGCGACAGTCAACAACCCGTTTTACTTCCGAAATAGCGGCCTTTCGAAGAACAATTGATCTGATCGAATAGCAAAACCAAACTCAAAATCCGCGACCCACACAATTTTCAAAACAAAATCAACTGTCGAAAACAGGATGAGAGTTAATCTTCAACAAATCGTTCAAAATTAAAGCATGACCAGAAAGTTCACGGATCCAAACGATTCAAAGCAACACTAGATTATGAGGAGGGGACCAAACTTTGAAAAAATTTGGGGAGAACAGTTGCAGCTGCAACAAAACCCTTTAGTGAAACCGACCACCAAAATGACACAATGGCCCCCAAACAAACTAGAGCCTTGACCAAATCCAAGGAAATACAAGCTGCAGATACACCTTTAGTCTGCAGGTTGAAAAACATAAAAAATTCCAAAGTACAGGAAGGATCATGGCAAAAACTATGGACAGAAATACAAGAATGGGTATTTGTCAACAAAAAGGCCACTCAAGTAGCAGAAAAAATTAGACACAACACTATATTTAGTTATGCCAACACACCACTTATGGCCAGCTTTGGTGGCACGAAGGAAACTGCTGTCAAATTCATCATCAGTCGATATCACAATGGCCGGTTCTACTTCGACCAGGTGGTCGACATCTCTGGAGAATTCATCTCCAAGCTGACCGGTCTCTATAATGAAGGAAACCCCGTACCAGTTGGAATCAAAGAAGGACTGGTCGAAGAGCTCACTGGGTCATCTTCCGGTAAAAATTCCAAGGGGTTGATGATTAGCCAAATCACAACCCGAACGCCATAGATTGTGGCCAAAATCATTCCAATAACACTCACACTGGCAGGTCGAGGCAGTGACCTTAATTTAGACATGCTAGAAGCTGTCGACACTATTGCCACCGATGGATGAATATACAGATGGGCAGAATATGTTGCCGACATGGTGAAGACCATCTGTGAAAGATGTCAAGAAACGGGGGGAATCATCAAGTTCCCCTCCCTCATCTTATGGATTGTCATGTACCACATATACCCAGAGGGAAGTCCAATCTTTCGGGAACCGTCCAAGTTCAACATGTGGAGATTTAAGCCATTCTCCCAGAAAGGAACCTTGCATGAGCTTGAGCATGGGAAAGTACTGTTGGAGAATTGGTTTGAACAGCTCAAAGTCCGCACGACTAGATGGAGGGTGCCTCAAAACATCCGAAGAAATCTACCGATGAACTCCCACATCCAGTTGGAGCTTGACCATACCTCGATGTGGTACATGCAGGGTGACAATTCGAACGCCAAATCCCTCGACTACTATCCAACTGTCGACTAGATCTTTCGGGAACTGTCTCGACAGGACAAAAAAAAAATACCAATACCAGCAGCAACAAAGCCGATCGACTTCTCGATCGAAGAGCCGCTCATAGACCAGGAAAAAGAGTAAGACTATGAGCTCAACCTCTATATCAACACATTTGTGTCAGAGGAGGCACCGATCGAACACACCGGTCGACTGAAAATAACCATCAAACCTCCGACCACAAAGAAGGAAGAACCCCGGACCGCAAATCCAAAGCTGCAACCACAGCAGCAGATAAATCCTTCGGCTGGAGAAAGTGTTGTTTCGACCCAGGAGCCAAGGCATGAGACAGATCCAGAAAACCCTGAGTATGCTGTTACGAAAGGTATTATTCAAAAACTGTCAAAAGCAATAGCAGTGGCCAGGAAGAAGCTCAAAACACAATAGCAAAAACAAGGTAAAGGTAAGCGCAATCTTATCCTTGCTGACTCATCAGAAGACGAAGAAGAAATGGCATCCATGGCCCTCGACATCATAGAGGATGCCACAACAAATAAAGTCGAAACCTAGTTCTAGCGATTTGTCGACGCAAGATCAGAAGCAGGTCGACCAAAGAAAGCAAAGACTATGACAATGCCTGAAAATGTTGTCGACCTTGTGTTGACACCTCCACCCCCATCATCAATGAAAATAAACGAGGAACAAGTACCGGGACCGCAGTCAGTCAGCCCCCTCAACTTATGCAAAAGTGCGATGACGGAGGTTGTGAAAGAAAAGTTCGACAAAGATAGAGATTTGCAGGCGTTCATCGAGAAACTGCTTGACATATTTATGGGGACACATAATATCTCTACAAAAGCACCTCTCTTCATGACTGGTGGATACCAATCAATCCAGGATGCACAGTCCAGAACCTTTGCAACCATTACATCGACTTTCGAGAGAAATCTCGACAAGGAAGCTAAAGTGATTGCACGTCGGTCCTCTACTATCACACCGACTGTACCCGTAGCACAAGCTGACATACCAACCACTGCACCAACTGAAGGAGAAGAAACTGAGGAGGACATAGCCCATGAAAAATTAACCAAATGTTCTCCGATGTAGACTCACCCCCTTAACTCGACAACCCACCACTCACCCACACTTCACCCAAACCAATCATACCCGACCATTCGCCAACTCCATCACCACCACAACCACCATCTCCACCACTACCACCACCCCCCGACTTAGAGAAAGGCCCACCACAACCAACTACATCCAAACAACCAGAGGTGGTAGTCATCCCACCTCCCCAACTAGAGAAACCATCGGCCTCTATCCCACAAACCAAAGACCCTGCCTCGATTGTTGCAGGTACACAGGAAGTAGATAAATAAAAGCATAAGAAGCGAAAGGAGAAATAGAAGAAGGAGCATCATGGACAAGCTTCAAAGGTCCAAATTAGATTGAAGGATGCAAGCTCCTTAATTGACACAGAGCTAGGACAACTCCTGAAGACCCTAGAAAGTGAAGCAAAGACGAGGAGTGAGCAAAGAAATAAGGAAATCGAGGACAAAAATGCAGAAAAGGTCAAGTTTCTCGACAAATGTAGGAATCTGACCCAGTCCGTCATGTCGGGCCCCATAGAGGTCGACACAGACAAACCGCTCAAAAGGGCGTATCAGCTATTTGAGATCATGGTGTCGGAACTCCAAATGCACATTCAAGAAACAAAGGAGGGACAAAAAGAGGAAACTTCTCGACTCCTAATGGCACAGCACACTGCATTTTCTGAAGCCTATGAAGTGCTGTAGGATCATATGGAGGAGTCTGTTGTAACTGAGGAAATACTAAGAGACTAGCCTAATTACTACGATCAAGTCTATCAGCAGACTCGACAGACTCGTCAAGGGATTCAGGCATTAGAAAGGAGGAAAACCACTAAGGAAGCACTCAGAACAACAATCGAAGAACAGATAGTGCTTGAAACTGCCAAACTGCAATGACTGGAAAGGGAAGCACACTAGTGGGTGCAACAAGCTCTCCCTAACTTGGAGAAAGTCGACAGCATCTGCTCGTAGATGAAACGACTTATTGAGACTGCAGAGGAGAAGGACTAGTTTATGGGTCCTGACATGGAGAAGATAGCTGAAGTCTCCATCTCAGAAAATATGTCGATCTTATCAGGCTTGACCACACCCACCATCGACATCCAGAAAATTTTGCAGAGTTGGACAGATTTTCAACATCACCTCGCAATAACAACCCCAGCCATTGTAGAAATCTGCGTACAGAAAAGACCGACCATCAGACTTCACAACCCACCACAATAACTATTGAGGCCAGCTACAAAGAATTTTGTACCTCCCTATTTCTTTGGGACGAAGAAACGTTTTGTTCGTGGGGGAGATGTAGAAGGAGCAAGTTGATAAGTCGACTTGAAGGATAGCCGACTTAGTTGATCAGCTAACTAAGTTGATGAGCCAACTTAGTCAAATAGCCGACTAAGTCATTCAGCCGACTAAAACTAGAGATTAGGTCGGCCACCTAAGGTCATGTCGGTTCACCGAACCGACAGGTAGTTATTTTGTAACTGTTCTGTAATCATATATATTAGGCTGTTGAGCCAGATGAGAACTCAGTTTAGTTCTCTGTGTTGTATGAACTCATTTGTATAATATAATCTGTTTATTCACCTATTTGTTCTTATCTCTTGTCTTTGTTATATATATATATTTTTAGTGTGTATTATTGGTAACCTTATGTGATCTGTGAGATTACAACAGGATGCTTCCCAACAACATATCCAATGCACGCTCAATTTGAATATTTAATTGAAGGAAGCCCTTCCACCATCTCATCTTTATGCAGTTATTGGAGATACTTGTAGTTCATGTGTCCAAATATTTCATGCCATAACTTGGAGATCTCATTGGAATGAGAGAGGAGCGCTTGGTCACTAGAGCTAGGGAGAAAATTCGAAAACTTGTACATCTTCTCTTGGTGGTTTGCATACCCAATTGCCACAACTTGGTTGGATGAGATTTCTGTAATCTCTACCAAGTCAAGAGTGAATGCCACTCTCTTGCATTCTCGTGTTTGATTCATTTGATATACTGACAATAAATTTTCTTCCAAATCTAGTACATAGACCACATCACTGAAATAACCATGCTCCAAATCAATCCTACCAACTCATTTGGTTTGGATTTCAGAGTCATCTCCCATTCAAACTGCTGGGCCACTATTCGAATGCATAGATGAGAAGAGCTCTCTAGTGGAAACCATATTTCTAGATGCCCCTGAATGAAAAATGAAGGTTGAGGAATTAGAAGTACATTCTACCAAGGAATGGAATTTCTCCCCTTTGTCTGAACTGGAGGTGCCATGTTTCTTCCTTGCGTCATCTGGGACTGGGATGTTGTTTTTCTCCAGCAGCTGCACCATCTGATCAATGGTCTTATTCATACATGAGCTCTCTAGATGCCATCCCTTGTGGAAATATGTGCATTTTTTTTTCTCTTTCCCTTTCTTGTCCTTCTCCTTGGGAGGATTAGAACCCCCATCACTGGTTTTTATTTTTTCAGACTTCCTCTTCTCTAGCTAGTTCAAATTATTTGACTTCTGCTTTCCCTTGGAGGAATTTGAAACACCCATGGCCAAAGCTTGATCTTTAGCTTTGATTATGCCCATTTGAACTAGATTTTCTTGCTCCTCGGTGAGGGATTCGATGAAGTTGGATAGTGTTGGAATATGCCAATTTCGAAGTGTCAATATACCAGAATGGAAGGTGCTTACAAACACTGAAAATTCTGGGTGTAACTTTGAACGGATGGATAGTATCAACTAATACTATTTCTTCTCAATTCCACATTGCTTCAGATGAAGCACTAGAGAATTGAACTTCGTGAAGAACTCTTGGATAGTTTCAAAATGCATTTGGCTTAGGCTTATGAGTTCGTTTTCAAGCTGATGTCCTCTTAATTCATTAGTTTTCCCAAAGAGTGATTCTAGTTTAACCTAGACTTCATTTGGGGTTGTCAAACTTTCGATATCAAATAATATATATCTTGAAATAATTAGGCATAGCAATCCATATGCTTCATAAAGTCTATTGAAGTACTTGGATTTCTCTACAGTAGAGTTTGGCTCTAATTCTGTGCCCATGGTAACTCTATAGAGACCCTTAGATGTCAATTGAATAATTTTTTTTCTTTCCAATTAAATAAATTGAAGAGGGTAATAAATATGTGGTTTGGTTCCATTTCTTCTTGCGCTAATGCTGATAAAATGGCTGAAAGTCTTGCAAAAAACACTCAATTTTGTCTGGAAATTCTCTAAAAAATGCAGCTCATATGCTCAAGATTGATCTAAAAATCACTAAAATCCACTCCACTCTAATACCATGTGATAATTTTGATCTACAACAATATCTAGGAGCCTTAGAGAATCTCACAAATCGAATTCACTTGCAAAACCAACAAAAAACATGACATAGGAACAATTTTGCATACACAGTGTGAATAGAAACTGGATATTATTTGACTGTCTAACATGTGAATATTTTAAGAACATGTTTATATTACATATGGTTCAATTTTTGAGGCTTAGGAATCCCAAAATGAGTGTACATGTGAAATTGGACAAATTGGCCTCAATCCCCCCTAGGTGGGCCAAACTCGCTCCAACTCAGCCCAAATGGTCATGACTGGTGGTGTGGATGTGGATGAGGTGTGTTGGAGAATTCATTACTCCTTGGCATGCGTGGGTGTGCAAAACAATGTGAGTGGGAGGCTGTAGGTGGGAATTAAATGCTCCAACAGTCTAAAAAATGGGCTAAATCCACCCCTAGCGCTCCTAGTCAACCAAAATTCCCCAATTCAAGGTATAGCACACCAACAATAAATCAGGGTGCACATGTGGATTTTATTGAGTTGGAGCACTAGTGTAGGTGTGAAAGATCCAATTTAACTGGTTATTTTTCCTAATTAAGTTCCTAAGTCCAAACCATAACATATCATTGCATAAGTGACAATAAAAATGACTAAGGATTCAGACTAAGGTACTAATTGGTGGATCACTGTTCTAAGAAAGGGGGAGATTTTTGATTAAGTTTTCATTGATGTCAACGATTTCTGGTCATTGATTCCAACAGTTGAGTCCTTGGTGCCCCTTGTGTATCCCCTAAGGGTTAGTGTTTAGTCTGTAGTTGTTTGTGTTAGAGGAACAATTTTGACCTTTTCCAAGACCAATATTGAAGCCCTTGGAGGCCTTGGAACAATGGAAAAATCCCTGGTTACCCATTGAATTGGTCAAGTTCCCCTAAGTTGTATCTTGGTCCCATTTGAGTCCATTGTCGAGATCCTTGATCCTGGTTGATATTTGGTTACTGGTATTTGTGTTGCTTGTTATGATTGTACTTGTTTTGGTCTCTTGATTGGTTGTTATATGGATGATGTAGCTTATGTGTGTAATTCCCTTGATGTGTTTATGCTGGATCCCATTGATTACATTGGATGGTCTTGAGGTTGTTGAGTTCTTGTGGGGTCCTTGAGACCACAAGATTGGATATCGATCCTCTTGCATGTGGAGACTTGGGTCTTGGACACCACACTTATGGTGGTATGTTGAAACCCATTATTATGGTGTCCTTGGAATTTTCGGTCTATAACCCACACATATGGTGGTTTGATGGCCCTTGGGTGCTATATGGTCATTGGTAGGTTGTAGCCTTGTGATCATGCATATGAAACCCATAAGGTGTTGCAAAATAGTGGTGAGGTCTTTGTACCCCTCTTTTGGGGTGTTGGTACTCTTATGGTGATGAAGATATATAGTGGATCAATTGGATCTATTTTTTATGATATGGATACCTTGAATACGATGATGATATTCTTGAAAAATTCTTTGTTCCCACTTGATTGGTGGTGTTGGGGTCCTTGATACCCTTGATATGATGAGTATATGGTGGATCCCTACTCCTTGTTTATGTGAAGTATATGGATGTAAATACCATTTAATCCCTCATTCTTTTGATGATGTCCATTGAAGCCTTTGACCTTGGAACTTATGAATAAGGCAACATGGTCTTTGGCACTTTTATGTGTGGAGTCTTGATGTCCTATACAAATTGAGGAATTTAAGAATATTGGACCAAGTAATTGTAAGAGGACTAGCATAGGGAGATAGTCATCATCAATCCCTTTCTGTTGATATGTGGAGCGTATCCTAACTCCTCATGGTTTAAGAGATTTTAATTTTTAAAGTTGTCAAGACAAATTTACCTCATCTTTTGGGTTAGTCGACCAAACAAAAAAAATTACTTTAATTAATTATTAATTTGTTATTTACATGTCGGCATAGTCAATTAAAATTGATTTTTTTTGTATAAATAGAATATCAAACATTTCATTTATTCATGAATCAAGTCTGTCTTTTTAATTTCACAACTCTTGGAGAAAAGTGCTAAACTTTGTGGAGGAGAAATTTTTGGATTGAAGAGATTCACTAAAATTGACATAACTTTCTCATATGGAATCAGAATTACAAAGTTCTTGGCTCGTTGAAAATATTGTTGTCAGGGATATGTTATGAAATGATATAGATTTTATTTTTGTCTGTCTATTGTTTCTTCATTTTGTGATCTTCGAAAATGTATGGTTCATGCTTCTAGGTTTCTCTTGTGATGACACGTCTCTCATGGATAGAGTTCATATTTGATATTGGTATGTGAGCCTCTATATTTGTATATAGATTTGAAGTCATTGAATATGTTATGGATTATATGGTGATGGTTATATTTGTGGAAATTAGGCCCAGGCTTAGATGAATTGAACTAACAAAATTTCTTGAAAAACATGCATATATTCACTCAAAATGGAGACTGTATATGGTGCATAACACAAAATTATATTGAATAAGTTTACATCAGCCAACCTTATGTAAAAATATTCTGTCCAAATATATAATTACATCAGATATTGGAATGTATAAATATGCCATTCGAATCAGCACAAAAGCATGCTTACTAAACCGGTCAAAATCCCCCATACGTGCATAAAACACTTTCCTAATATGTCAAGAAGGTCATGAATAGGATGAATGAGATGTATAAGCTAATAAGTGAAGGAAATTGGAAAAAATCATGATTTTATGAGATAAAAATAAAGAGGATGAGTTGTGTAAAAAACAAGGTAGTTTCCTTAAAACTAACCTTCACCTTTTGCCTTAAAAGTTGTTGAAAAAGCAGGAAACACTGAACAAGGCAGAGCTGTGCACTTACTAAACTGGGAAGTCTAATGGGTTGTTAGAATATTATCTATAATCTTTCCAAACCACTCATAGAGGCAATTTAGGCAAGTTTTACCACAAAAATGCAAGTGGATGTCAACTAGCTAGTGTAGGACCTAGGAATTTAACAAAAATGATTAAATTTAATATCTTAAGTACGAGAATGGGTTTTGATTATTATAACACCCCATATTAAGCCAAAATTATGTAAAATATCAGAAATATATTAGATATATAGGACCTATCAATAAGTCTTAGTCACCATTTACATGCTTTGTCCATACAAAACATGGAAGGAGACAAAACCACAAAAGGGAAAATCCTCCCTTAGACATGGACATGAACAAAATTGTATGAAATATTGTATTCAATCAGTCTTCAACACATGATAAGATATCCCCAATAGTGATTTTAGATTGCTAAAGTATTCTCAGAAAAAAAAAAAAAAACTTGGTGAATATGTCTGCAACTTGATTAGATGATGCACAATAAAGCAGAGCAATGACCCCATCATGAGCAAGCCCTTTGATGTAGTGCATATGGGTATCTATGTG
This sequence comes from Pseudotsuga menziesii, assembly GCA_001517045.1. Classification (NCBI taxonomy): domain Eukaryota; kingdom Viridiplantae; phylum Streptophyta; class Pinopsida; order Pinales; family Pinaceae; genus Pseudotsuga; species Pseudotsuga menziesii. Next base: position 207,969 of record LPNX011167152.1, on the reverse strand, counting down.
TTTGGTTTACTGCTTCAATACTGGATCAGTTTATATTTTAATGGTACTTTGGTTTTCACAATAAATGACTGTAGAAGTCTTAGATTGGATTCCAGACTCTCCAAGTATACCTTGCAACCACAAACATTGAGTTGCTGCATTCACAACTCCTCTGTATTCTGCCTATGTATATGACAGTGCAATGACACTTTTGTTTTTAATTAACCAACTAATTGGTCCATATGCAAGAATAAACATATATCTAGAAGTTTATTTTTTATTAGTGTTATCACCTTCCCAATCAGATTCAGTAAAACCAACTAACTCTAGGTCAGATTTTGCAACATAGTAAATCCCATGTGTTCTTGTTCCTTGTACAAAGTTAGAATTGATTTTTCTGCCCTCCAATGGATGTAATGAGGCTTATACATGTGTATGTAAGCCACACTAATTACATAAGATATATCAGGTCGAGTATGAGTCAACTAAAAAAGACAACCAACCAATTGCCTATATAGTGTGTTGTTTACAAATGGAGTGGAATACGCTTCTTCAAGCTTAACTCCTGAAAGGAAAGGAGTCTTTATTGGATTGAAATCCTTCATGTTGAACTTTGTTAGTAGTTATGAAACATACTTGGAATGATTTACCTTGATTCCAAGACCTGATTGAGGAATCTCAAGCCCCAAAAATTGGCTCAACAATCCCAAATCAGTAATGGAGAAAGCATGGTTCATTGCGACCTTCAAGAAGGAAATTTATTTCATGGAACTTCCTGTGATCACAAGGTCATCCACATAAAAAAAAAATTATAATTGAACAATTAATAAAATTCAAATAGACATTTGGATCAGAATTGCATCTACTATAGTTTCGTGATAGTAGAATGCCATCAATCTTGGCATACCAAGCTCTGGCCCGCTTGTTTTAGCCCATAGAGTGATTTATTCAACCTGCACACAAGAGATGGATTAGTTAAAAAACCTTATGGATGATGCATATATAGATCTCTTCTTTTATATCTCTATGTATAAAGTCACTTTTCACATCCATGTGATTTACCTCCCATTGCTTGGAAGCTGCAATGGCCAAAACTAGTCTTATGGAGTCCATCTTTGCCATTGGTGCAAAGGTATCATTGTAGTAAATTATTTGGAATTTGGAGAATCAATTTTCCACTAAAATTTCCTTATACTTCAGAGGAGAGCCATCAACAACAAAATTTTTCTTGAATACCCATTTTTACTTGACTAGCTTTCTCCCTAGTGGGAGATTGACTAGTTCCCATGTCTCATTTTTCTGGAGTAAATGGTATTCCTCCTTCATGGTTGTTTTCCATATTGGAAATTTTTATGCTTATTCATATGTTTGTGGATCTGATTCAACCATTATATAACACTTTTCAACAAATAAAGGGTCCTTGACAGAAAGGGCACTCTCGAATTGAGATCTAGCTCTTCTAAGATCAGTAGGATTCCCAACTAGTTCCCCAACTGCATGAATGGTATTTATTGCCAAATTTTTCCTTGTGGGTGTGTTAGGATGTGAAATTAAATCATAATTATTATACATACCAGAATCATAAACCCTATCATCATCTTCACTTACATTCAAAGGAGGTGGTGGTGATGAATACTCTCCAATTTCTGCTGCTGGCATAAGCTCTTCTTTAAACTGAACACTCCTTTCAATAAATTCTATTTGAGTGCCCATGTTTATCAGATTATACCCTTTGGAATATTTATAATACCCAACAAATAGGCACTCTTGAATTTTGGGTTCCAAATCTTTCCTCTTTTCTGTTGGAATTCTATCCCATGCCTTAGATCCAAAAATACTGAAATGAGACACATCGGGATTGTGCCCACTCCAAGCTTCAAAAGAAGTGATCCCATAAATATTCTTGTTAATAATCCTATTCTATATTTAGGGTGCAAATTTTATAGCTTAATCCTAAAAATTTGGTGGAAAATTCTTAGACTCCATCATGAAAGTTGCCATTTCCTTCATTGATCTATTCTTCCTCTCAGCAACACCATTATGCTGAGGTATGTAAGGAATAGAGTGTTGCATATGAATAAATACATATTCACAATATTGAATGAAATAATACTTGACATACTCACCACCTTTATCATATCTGAGGATATTGAATTTCTTTCCAGACTAGTTCTCAACCAAGGCTTTGAAAACCTTGAAGAGGTAAAAACCTTCAGACTTGTGTTTAAGGAAGTAAACCTGACAATATCTAGAAAAGTAATATATGAAGGTAAGGACATAATTGGATTGAATCATATAAATATGAGGAAAATTACCAACAATTTCACTGTGGATGAGCTCAAGAGATGCAGAGGTTCGCTCATGACTAACTCTCTCATACTTATGCTTTTGGTGTTTTCCTAGAATGCAACCCTGACAGACTCCTTTGGAAAAATTGATATTTGGAAACCCTATGACCACGTATTTGTCACAAAAATATGAGAGATATTTGTAATTTATATGGCCAAACCTCTAATGCCAAATATTTATGTATTCATTAGCACGAGTTAGGAGAGTAGAGGGGTTTGAGAAGGGCATGAAGTGTGATAAATTGTACACTTTCGAACTGTGATCCAAAAAACATTTAGCAATGAATCTACCATTCAAAATATCATATATTTCAACATCATTTGGATTAAAAAAAACCTTCTTAGGAGACCCAATGTGGGTCACCTAATAGAATGACAAGAGATTAACAACAAGACCTGAAAAATACAAACCATTATTGAAGGAACCGTGGTCAATATCTATTCTACCCTCTCCCTTAATTTTCATTTTTGAGTTATCTCCCAATAAAATATTTGAACCATTCAAATCATTAAGAGGGGAGAAGGCCTGCCTTATTGAAACCATGTGCCTTGAAGCTCCAAAATCAATGATAAAGGAAGGGGATCTTACTGTTCTTGCAACCGGGGCATGAACTCTCTACTTGTCTTCGAAACTTGCTCCTCCTTCCTTCTTTTCTGCGTCTTCAGGAAGTGAGATGTTGTGTTTTTCCAATATTTGTGTCAACATATCGATTAGTTTCTTCTTGCAAGAGCTCTCATGATGAAATCCCTAACCACAATATGCGCACTTGCTCATTTCAACTTTACCTTTCTTCTTCTGGGAATTCTTCTTCTTGGAGTTTGATGACTCCTCATGAGACTTAGACTTGTTTACTTTTTGATCAGGAGGCTTCTTAGCCTTCTTCTTTCATTTGGAATCCACCTTTGAATATCCAACAACCAAATCTTGATCTTTGGAAGGTTTTACGGTGCGCATGATGACCAATTTATCTTTCTCTTGGGTCAAGGATTCCATGAAATCTACTAGTGAAGGCATATTCCAGGTTTGAGCTATCTATTTTTTTGCATGGAAAGTAGAAAAAAATACCGATTAGTTAGGTCCAAGCTTCAAAATTATGGCCAAGACTAGTCGTTCATCTTTCTTATCGATACCACACTGTTTCAACTGCAAAACCCGTGTTTTGAACTTGGAGAAGTAGACTTGCAAGGATTTGAAGCTGCTTGGAATTAGTGAAATTAACTCATTCTCCAGTTGATGTCCCCTCATTTCATATATATTTCCAAATAAAGTTTGAAGCTTATCCCATAATTCATTTGGTGATGTTAATCCATCAAGAAGGAAAATAAGGTCTCTAGAAATGCTGAGAAACAAGAGACTATACACCTCATTTGTCCTATTATGCCATTTAATATTCTCTGCTCCTACATTAGGCTCATCCTTAGCTTCCATGGTAACTCTGTAGAGGTGTTTAATCCTCATCAAAATCTCCATCCGTTCCTTCCATTTGAAGTAGTTGAATGGAGTCAAGATGATATGGTGAGATTGATCCATTCTTCGACAATTGTGCCCTTGAACAAACAGAATGTTCTCCCAGTGAGTGATGTCAATCCTAGAAAAGAAATAGAGAAAGAGAATAATTGATCTACCAAGGATATAACACCATGTGGAAATTAATCCCAATATTAGATAAATTGAACTCACAAAATTGCTTGAAAAACATGCATAGATTCAATAAAAATGGAGATTGTATATGGTGCATAACAAAAAATTCTATTGAATAAGTTTACATCATTCAATCCATCCAAACTTATGTCAAAATATGTTTTCCAAATATATAATTACATTAAATATTCGAATGCATAAAGATTCCATTCGAATCGACACAAAAGCAGTCATACTAAACTAGTCAAAATCCCCCATAGGTGCATAAAACACTTTCATAATATGTCAAGAAGGTCACAAATAGGATGAATGAGCTATATCAGATGATAAGTGAAGGAAATTAAATAAAATCATTCTTTTAGGAGATAAAAATAAGGAGGGTGATTTGTGTCAAAAAAGGTAGTTTCCTTAAAACTAGCTTTTACCTTTTGCCTTAAAAGCTGCTGAAAAAGCAGAAAACTATGAATAAGGAAGGAATGCACACTTAATAAACTAGGTAGTCTAATGGGTTGTCAGAATATTATCTAGAATATTTCCAAAGTGCTCCTGGAAGGAGTTTAGGCAAGTTTGACCACAAAAATGAAGTGGATGCAAACTAGCTAGTGTAGGACCTAGGAATTTGTTGAAATATTGTAACTTAGAAGAATATTCTAAATGTATTTTACTAATGTAACCCAAGGGGGATGTCTTATTCCTATGTCAGGATGTTACTATTGTATTTGGTCATCATAGAGTCATAAGATATAATCTCCATTGTAATTTGGGTCAATAGTACCCTCTTGAATATAATATAATATTTTTTTGTGTCTTCTTAGGTGGACTCTACCCAATAAGTTTGCTGGGGGTGACTTATTAGGGTAAAATTCAAGTGAAGGAAAAATTATAAATAGAGGAGCTATGTTTCTCATTTGAACACACACTCACTTGTGTATAGCACATAGGAGATATGTTTGTTGGGGNAGAGAGAGAGAGAGAGAGAGAGAGAGAGAGAGAGAGAGAGAGAGAGAGAGAGAGAGAGAGAAGGAGATGGAGCACCTATTTTGGGGTTTTATCTTATACATCTATATAGAGGAAGTTTTTCTAGGTTTTCTTCACCTTGAGGGTTTCCCAGAATAAATCTTTGTCTATCTTCTGATTCTGTTTCTTTCAGTGATTCTACATATCCTATTGATGTGAAATTGGATTAAACACTAATGATATATAGCTAGGCATATGAAATATTAACATGGTATCATATCTAGCCTAAATAGAACAACTTTCACACAGTGAAACTCTCTCCTCTCCCTCCAACAAGAAATGAGGGTTTCTGTCAAAATTGGAATTTTGGAAATATGATTGCATAGAAATTTGTGCCTCCCTAGAGTGCATATATTAAGCCCTAGATCGAATTTTTTGAGTGGGTGGATCTCTGGGAAATCCAAACCCTAGTTTGGTCTTGAACCAGAAAACTGTAGAAAACCAAAACCATAAATCTTCAGAAATTGAAATCTTGCAATCAAGTTTTGAAGGGTGAATATTTGGAATCTACATAAACCAAGTGTTCCAACCAACTCACCTCTGTCAAGCACATCTCGTGGTAAGGTCGGTATTTAATTTTTTATTTTTTATTTTTTAGTGACCTCTTAGATAAGACGGCCCCAAGCACTAATATTGAGGACAAGCTAGAAGGCATAGAAAAATTATGAGCATGGAAGTATAAGATTGGTCTCATTATTAGAGAGAATGATATTGAGAAATATATCAAAGAAGAAGTTGTAGAACCAGAAGAAGATGAAGCCAAGGAAAAACACTAGTAGGACCTAATCAAGGCAATGAGGATCATTGCTGATTCTATCAAGGATCACTTGATCCCTCAAGTTTCATCCAAAGAGACAACAAAGAAAATGTATGATTCCCTTTCTAGAATGTATGAAGGAAAGAACACCAACAAAAGGATGAATTTGAGAGCTCAGTTGAAGAGTACCAATATGAGTAAAGGAGAATCCATTCAAGACTACTTTACAAGGGCCTCCCAATTCAAGTATCAACTAGAAGCCATTGGAGACTCCCTTGATGAAGACAAACTAGTTATGACTACTCTCAATGGTCTCACTTGACCTTGGGATTCATTAATATTGACTATTTGTGCCAGAAAAGAAAGTACAAAGTTTGACATTGTATGGGAAGATTGCATCCAAGAGGAAGCTAGAGTAGCTAACAGAGAATCTCTACTTAAAGAATATGATCAAGCCCTAGACACCCATACCAGAAGAGGAAGAAGATGATCAATCTTTAAGAAGGAAAGTTACAAGGAGTATAAACATCCCAAGAGGTTTCAAAAGAAAAGATAAAACAATCAAAAGAAAGACTACTCCCAATATCAATGTTATAATCGTCACAAGATAGGAGACCTTGCTAGAGAGTGTCCATCGAATAATAAGAACAACAAAATACATCATGCAAATCTAGTTGAAGATGAGGATGATGATGAAGAAGAAGGACCTCAAAGGAAACAAGAAAAAGAAGAATATGTACTATTCTCTTCACTATTTGGTTTTGTAATACCTGGAGAATACACGTGGCTTATTGACAGTGGTGCTTCAAAGCACATGATAGGACAAAAGAAAACTCTATCAAGACTTGAAGAGAATGTTAAGTTTTTAATGGTTGTACAATATCTAATAACATTTATCATCTTAAAATCATAACCATATGCAAAATGATAACTGAAATATATACAAGCACAACCACACAAAGCAACACAAAGACTTATCCTAAAAAACCCTCACGGGGAAGAAAACCCAACAAAAATTCCTCTATATAGATATATCAAAAGTACAAAGACAAGACCCCAAACAGGTGATTCTTATCCTAGAAGATATATATATATATCTCCAATGTGCTATACACATGTGAGTGTGTGTTCAAATGAGGAACACAACTCCTCTATTTATACTCTTTTTGTCACTTGAATTTAAACCTAGCAATTTGTCCTCAACAAACTTACTGGGCCGACTTCACTTAGGAAGACACAAACAAATATTATATTATATTTAAGAGGGTACTATTGACCCGACTTACAATGGAGGTTATACCTCATGACTCTTTGATGACCAAATACAATAGTAACATCCCGACAGAGGAATAAAACATCCCCATGGGTTACATCAGTAAAATACATTTAGAATATTCTTCGAAGTTACAATATTTCAACACTCCCTCTTAATGAGAAGGGTATTATACTAACAATAACATAATCAACTATAGGAGAACAGATAGAGAGACGATCTGCAACATCATCAAGGTGATACATCTATACATCATAGGAATGTTTCAACAATCATCAGTAACTCATAGTTACTGGAACATATTCAATACTGGAACATTATCTTCTACAACACCGATTATTCATCTTTGATCTTCTGCAGCACTTGATCACTTGATCCTTTGTAACAACACTTTGATATTGTTCTTGCAGTACTTCGATCTTCTTGATCCTTTCCAGCAGTACTTCTATCTTCTGGATCCTTTGCAGCAACACTTCGATCTTCTCGATCCTTTGCAACAACACTTCGATCTTCTCGATCCTTTGCAACAACACTTCGATCTTCTCGATCCTTTGCAGCAAAAATTTGATCTTCTCGATCCTTTTTAGCAACACTTAGATCTTCTTGATGCTTTGCAACAACACTTCTATCTTCTTGATCCTTTGCAGCAGCACTTCGATCTTCTCGATCCCTTGCAACAAAAAATTGATCTTCTCGATCCTTTGCAGCAGCACTTTGATATTCTCAACCCTTTGCATGAGCACTTCAATCTTCTTGATCCTTTTCCACAACATTACCTACAGTACACATGATCTCTTTACAGGATGACCTATACCTATCACTTCAGGACATAATTCCAAGGATGATGCAATCCTCATCAACCTACCCCCCCTTAACAAGGAGGGTCCATAGCATCGAAAATCTATTTTGTACACAAATGAATGTGTGACCACATCATCTACAAATGAATGTATATATCATTCACAAATGAATGCAGGACCTATCATCCGAAAGGAGTCATCATAGAAAATCCTCATACTATTAAAGTTAGGACCACTCCCAAGCGAGTGTTATTTTCTACAACATCTACAAGTGAATGTAGGCACACTCTCCATGCGAGAGTGTTGTTTGCAACTGAATGCAGATCTCATCTGCAACTGAATGTAGGACTTGTCATCCACAAGGACTCATCGTAGACCATCCTCAACTTGTTAAATCTAGGAACATTCCCAAGTGAGTGTTATTTTTTACGACATATACAAGTGAATGTAGGCACACTCTCCATGCAAGAGTGTCATCTACAACTGAATGCAGATCTCATCTGTAACTGAATGCAAGACCTATCTTCCGTAAGGACTCATCGTAGACCATACTCAGCTTGTTAAAGCTAGGACCAATCCCAATCAAGTTTTATTTTCTATGGAATATACAAATGAATGTAGGTACATTGTCCATGCGATAGTATCGTCTGGAGGACCATCCTCAATCGGTAAGGGCTGTGACCACTCTCAAGATCATAGTGTTATTGTATGCAAGACCATCCTCAAAAGAGGATACTATAATCCACAAGTGAATGTCATACCTCCTTAGCATATGCAGGTGCACTTGTCCTCTTTTGTGCTAGCGCATCACTGCCATCTCATTCGTAGTGATAGTGTAATCATCACTCCCCCTTTCCAGGGAGGTCCACATTATCAACCTGCTCCTCCTTTCTAAGGAAGGTCCATATCATCAACCTGCTCCTCCTTTCCGAGGAAAGTCTATATCATCAACCTGCTCCTTTTCGAGGAGGGTCCATATCATCATTAGTCCTCCTTGCAAGGAAGGTATGTAACATCATCATCACTATTCCTCCCTATGAGGAAAGTATTCAACATCATCATCACTCTTCCTCCCTATGAGGAAAGTATTCAGCATCATCATCACTATTCATCCCTACGAGGAAATATCTATATCATCATCACTATTCCTCCTTGCGAGGAAAGTCTTTAGCATCATCATCACTGTTCCTCCTTACGAGGAAGGATCTATATCATCATCGCGTTCCTCCTTACAAGGAAAGTATTTTTGGACTACACCAAGATTGTCACAGAAGTATTCAAACTTTACTCGAGACAGATGTTTGGTCAACACATCAGCAACTTGCTCATTGGTACTTAACATACTAGAGTTTTATATCTCCCTTTTGTACCATACCCTTATGTAAAAATATCATATTTCTATGTGTTTTCATTTATCATGGAACATAGGGTTCTCTATCATATTTATACAACTCTGGTTGTCACATAGAATCATTGTGGTATCCAAATCCAGATCAAATAGACCCGACATCAGCTTCCGAAGCCATATGGATTCACAAATAGTAGAGCAAGCTGCTATGTACTCTGCTTTAGCCGTGTTGAGAGAAAGAATGGATTGTTTCTTGCTAAACCATGAGATCATGGTGGATCCCAGACAATAACATCCATTTGAGGTGCTCCTTCTATCTGCAACACTTTTGACTCAATATGTATCTGTATATCCATACAATTGATAGTCATGATATTTATCATAGTATATTCCAAAATCTATCATACCTTTTAGGTACCCCATCACATGATTTGTAGCTATTAAGTAAACATCTCTAGGTTTAACTAGATACTGACTCAGGGTGTTCACAACAAAGCGTATATCAGCCTAGTATTCATAAGATACATTAATGACCCAATAATCTGTCTGTACTGAGTCATATCCACTAGCTCTAATAATTCATCAGATACCAACTTTAGGTTGGTATCCATGAGTGTGTCCATGTCTTTACAATTCAACATATCAATTCTTCTTAATATTTCCACAACATACTTTGTGAAGCCACATTGCTTCACTATAGGTTGAACATGCTGCAATGTACTCAACCTCTTCATGAGATCATATCTAATCCCAAACATCTCGAGTTGCTCTTTTTGTCCTCAACACTTTCTCTTTGCATCTAAAATGAGTTCATCCTTTTATGTCATTGACATATACCAGTCTTCCACATTCAACCTTGAAGGTTGGAACCCACTTTACTCTTGGTGAAGCCTTATTCCATTAGTAAGCTATCCATCTTGTCATACCATGTCTAACTCTGAGATCTTCTGTAGTCACTCCCCCTGAAGTGGAGCATCATCCTCCCTCTGCATTTTTTACTCTATGTATAGAAGCATTATGTACTGGAGTGACATGTAGCATCCTCTGCTACTGATATTCTATGTGTCCATCTGAGGTTACTACATACCAAGATCCTTTATCTTGAACTTTGTTAAAAATTTCCTCTTGCACCCATCTGTGAGCTTGTTTTCTTCTATAGGTTTCCATCTTCAACCTTCTAGTAAAGGTTAATATATTCATCACTCTAGGTGATCTTCAAGCTCCTTATGTAACTGGATGTGCTGAGCTCATACAAAGTCTTTTCTGCACATGTGGTTCTTTGCTCAATATATACTTCTTCTTCACTGGAGAAGTGTGTCTAGTCAATGGAGTAAGTTGTGCCATAATATACTCACTCTTTCCAAGACAAACCACAAACCTTGATTTGTATACTTGATCTTGTATATCCACATGGAAGAAACTACGGACTTCCCTTCAGGTCTCGGAACCATATCCTAGACATCATTCCCTATGATCAAATGGCACTCTTTGATCATAGCTTCTTCCATAGCTGGAAGGGTGTGTATCAACGATGTCACTCAACCATGCCACATAACTAGAGTGTATATGAGGCCTATTACTTTAGTTGGAACTCCCATCATACTTTTCTTCATCTTGAATTAACTCTCATGCCTAAGGTGGTCTTCATCTCTCAAGGTGGATCTATCACTCTCTTATATTATTCTAAAGCTCTTTCTTCTGTCATGGTGTCTCTGACCCTGGGAGCTTCAGGTTCATCTTTATGTATGTTTATTGGAGTGAATATTTAACTATCATCACTTGTTCTTTGAAACAAGTCTCATCCTTATTTTATTTTAGGAGATTGTACGCGATATTTCCTACAAGTCAAATGCACCAATTGCATCATTTCATAAGACATATTCATAATGACAGATTCTTATACATAAATATATAATCATCCAACTATTTTAGCCAATACAACATTCATACATATCCTGTATACACATGGAAACTTTCCAGATTCCTATCTCTACCATAACATCATTGAGATTGTGCACTAATCCCAATATGTCAGCAAAGAGGTTTGATTCTAGATAACTAGCAATGGAGTGTTGTGTAGAACCATGGGATACTTACCCATAACATGCATATTAGTAGTATACTATTATTAATGCAAGCATTATATCATGTATAGTACATTTCCTTGAACATAACTAAATAATGACAATTCAAATTCTTATCTCTTAATTGTTTGGTAGACTCCTTGATCCTTATGTCCCAGATCCTTCTACTGATTCTGGGAAATTGTGTACTGGTTCTGAGTGTCACTAATTTCATTATTTCTTATCCAAATACTGAAATGGATAAGAATATGATCTTTTTCTTCACCAGTATAATTCACATTCCTCATCACTTGAGGAATCTTCGGTGGTGTGAGCATGATGTATTTATTTGTCTTCTTCAAGTTGTTGTTTGATTTGGGAAACCCTTGTGAAGTGGAACTGCATGGTATACAAGTTCTGTATCTTCACATTCCTCAGTTGGTTCCTCAATGTCGTCTTTCTATTAATATTATTTCCTTTATACATATTGGTCATTGAACCAAACTTATCATTGGGATTCTTCAAGGATGATACATGTGAGATCGAATGGACACATAAATAATCCTCTTGGATTTGACTAAAACCTTCTTGTTCTTTGTATTCATCTACCTCTAGATGTACAACTTCTTCTTTGACATAGTTCTCCAAGTCATGCTTCTTCAGGTATGAGAAGCACTCTATACTTCTATGCTCAAAGGTTCTCGAATTCTTCAATCTTGTTCTCAATCTTGGTACTATTTGTCATCATGATAAAAATGATAACCTCAAATGGAAATAGAGAGGATAGAACTTAGCAGCGAGATTGATTCAACTTGATGCTAGATTGAAAGTTTTTCTGGAAGACTACTTCTAGTGGACCTAGGGTTTGATAGAGAAACCCTAATTTTTCAACTTAGGTATCTTTAAGATCTGATTGGATAGAAATATGTGCCTCCTCAAGGAGAGATGATCAACATACTCATTTTCCCAAAACTGTGAACAAAACTGCAAAATATCCGATGCCCTAGTTTTCCTCAATTTCTTCTATAGAATTGCTAGATATTGTTTTTGTTGTATCTCCAAAATTCCTTCTCCTCAGGGTCCAAAAATTCATAATAAGGTATCCTAGTCTGTTGTATTTCCATCCCCATAGGTTAGAGAAGAATTGGTTTCAGCAAGTGGGACTTATGTGAAGTTTCCCAAGGTAATTTATTTCAGGACTGTTTAGAATATCGAACTTGTACGGAATTCCACATGTCCTTGTTTCACCTTCGGGGTTTGAATCCTTTACCACATAAACTACAATCCATTCCATATCTAAAAAATATTGCAAAATCTAATTTGGACCTTCATATCCCGAGATATAGAAATTCTTCATAGGTCCCCTATTTAGGGCTGAATTCTGGGAGAGGATGGAACCCTAAGTTGATGACTATTCAAGAAAGACACGGATATACTTATTGAAAACAAAGAATGAAGTATTCTAGAAATTCAAGGAATTCAAATCCTTGATAGAGAACCATTTAGAAAGAGGAATCAAGAAAGTCAGAACAAATAATGGTGGAGAATATACTTAAAAAAAATTGAAGCCTTTTGTAAAGAAGCTAGAATCAAGAGGGAACTAACTAGTCCCTACAATCCTCAATAAAATGGTACTCCACATAGAGTACTTGAGAACAAGAAACTTGAAGAAGTATTTTCTGGAAAGAAACTAGAATTCAGCCATCTCAAAATATTCGGCTGTCCAGTGCACATACACATTCCGAAAGAAAAGAGGACAAAGTTAGATCTTTCAGGAAGGAAGGGTATATTTGTGGGATACTTTGAAAGCTCGAAGGCTTATAGAATATACTTCCCAGGATTCAAGAAGATCGACATCATAAAGGACATAACATTTGACAAATACTCAACTTACAAGAAATGCAGAAAGAGACCTGCTGAAGAACCTGAAGAAACAGAAGTACCCAGAATTCATGACACAACCATGAACGAAGAAATTCAAGAAGAAGATCGCGAAATAGAAGAACCTAAAGAACATGTAGATCCACCTCAGGAGAAGAATCCTCACAAGATGAAACCTGCTTGGGTACGAGAAGATATCGAAGGTGCAAAAAGATATGGGGCTCTAGAAGAAAATCACAGAGAAAGGAAAAAAACCATGTCCTGCTCTAGTTATGTAGCCTTATTATGTGACTTCATTGATAAAGAACCTTCCAACTATGAAGAAACGATAGAAAGGAAAGAATGGAAGGATGCTATGTTCGAAGAGTATTAATCGATCATGAAGAATGATGTCTAGGATGTTGTCCCTAGACCAAAGGGGAAGTCTATTGTAACTTCCAAATGGATCTACAAGATCAAGCATTCTGCAGACGACAGTACAGAAAAATATAAAGCAAGATTTGTGGCTCGTGGCTTCTCCCAGAAAGATGGAATAGATTATGAAGAGACTTTTGCACTTATAGCCAGATACATTTCCATCAGATCAGTACTTGCTCTGGTTATAGTAATGAAATGGAAGATACACCAGATGGATGTCAAGACTGCTTTCTTGAATGGTGTAGTAGAAGAGGAAGTGTATGTGGAGCAGCCACTCAGTTTTGAGACACATGATAGGGAGAATCATGTGTGTAAATTGAATAAAACCCTATACAGTTTGAAACAGGCACCCATGACATGGTACGGTAGAATTGATAGCTTCCTATCCAGTTTGGGCTTTACCAAAAGTAAAGTAGATTGCAACCTTTATTGCAAGGTTGAAGATCTGAACACAGTGATACTCCTGTTGTATGTAGATGATCTGTTTGTAACAAGTATGGATGGGTTGATTGCTGATACAAAGAGGAATCTTGATGCTGAGTTCGAAATGAAGGACATGGGTATGATGCACTATTTTCTAGGCATGTAGGTGTGGCAGAATGTGGATGGAATCTCCCTCGGACAAGGGAAGTATGTAGTAGAGATCCTGAAGAGGTTTGGGATGATGGAATGCAAGGCCATGAAAACACCCATGGAATCGAATCTGAAGCTTCTAAGTGATACTTCATCAGAGATAATTGATGCTATGATATATCGTCAAATGATTGGGTCCTTGATGTACCTGACGAATACAAGATCAAATATTTTATTTGCTGTGAACACCTTGAGCCAGTTCTTGATGGATCCAAGACATGTTCACTTAATTGCTGCAAAGCATATTCTAAGGTACCTAAAGGGTACAGTTGATTATGGGCTCAATTATGAGGCAAATCATAAGATTAACCTGGAAGGTTATGTGGATTCATATTGGGCAGGAAGTTCCATTGATAGGAAGAGCATTTCAGGGTGCTGCTTCAGTATGGGATCAGGGATGATCTCGTGGTTTAGCAGGAAGCAATCCTGTGTGGCACTGAGTACAGCCAAAGTAGAATATGTTGCAGCTTGTTTGGCTAGTTGTGAGGTGGTATGGCTTAGGAAGCTACTATATGATTTGTTTGATCTCTATTTGAATGCTACTTGCATATATTGCGACAATCAGAGTTGTGTGAAGTTTTCAGAGAACCCTGTGTTCCATGACAAGTCGAAGCATATCGAGATCAAATATCACTATATCAAGGATATAGTGCAGATAGGAGCAGTGAAGCTCCAGTATGTTGCGACGGATGAGCAGATAGCTGATGTGTTAACCAAACCATTAGCTAGAGTGAAGTTTGAATACTTTAGGAAGAATCTTGGTATTCTCTAGATCGAGGTTCCCTCCAAAGGGAAGTGATGAGTCTGCAAGTATTTCTGACATGGTTGATGTGTTCATCCCATGGTCAGATGTAAGTGCTGATCCATTCTAATGTGACTGTAGGATGTGTTCATCTCACATGATTAGATATAAGTGCTAAAGGCCATTCTCTGGGAGAATTGAGGCACCTGGTCAGTAACCAGGAAATTGGTTCAGTCCAGGACTAAAGCTCAGCTTAGTGCTGAGAGGCCATTCTCTAGGAGAATGGAGGCACCTGGTCAGTTACCAGGAATTTGTTTCAGTCTAGGACTGACACTCAACCTAGAGCTGAGAGCCATTCTGATGTGATTTCAGGATGTGTTCATCTCTTATGATCATATATAAGTGCAAAGCCTTTCTTACATGGTTGATGTGTTCATCCCATGGTAAGATATGAGTGCAAAGCCTTTCTTACATTGTTGATGTGTTCATCCCATGGTAATATATAAGTGCTAAGAATTTCTTACATGGTTGATGTGTTCATCCCATGGTAGGATATAAGTGCTGAGCCTTTCTTACATGGTTGATGTGTTCATCCCATGGTAAGATATAAGTGCTGAGCCTTTCTGACATGGTTGATGTGCTCATCCCATGGTTAGATGTGAGTGCTAAGCCTTTATGAAATGGTTGATGTGTTCATCCCATGATCAGATGTGAGTGCTTGGCCTTTCTGACATGGTTGATGTGTTCATCCCATGGTAATATGTGAGTGCTGAGCCTTTCTAACATGGTTGATGTGTTCATCCCATGGTCAGATGTGAGTGCTGGGCCTTTCTGACATGGTTGTTGTGTTCATCCCATGGTCAGATGTGAGTGTTAGGCCTTTTTGACATGGTTTATGTGGACATGGTTGATGTGTTCATCCCATGGTCAGATGTGAGTACTGGGAGTGCCTTTCTGACATGGTTGATGTGTTCATCCCATGGTCAGATGTAAGTGCTGGGAGGGCCTTTTTGACTGGGTCAAATATAAGTGCTGAAGAAGATGAATACCTACCTGGAGGTTAGGTATACAACCAACATGAAAAAGGGATGGATCTGTAGAAATTCCTGTGATGAGTAGAATTGAGATAGCACTAGTGATGATCCAGATGACTTGAAGATGAAGATGACTTGAAGATGAAGATGAATTCAAGATGGAGATAACTTGATGATGATCCAGATGATACAGAGAAGAAGTCTTGTGCTCATAAATTGTGTCGAGAGAATACCTTTGTAGTTAAGAGGGAGTGTTGATGTATTTGTAACTTTAGAATGTATTCACTTGTATATATTATGTATTGTACCCTGATGTTTATTCCGAGAAGTATCTCTAATGTAATTGAGTCATGTCATACCCCAATGTTCCTATCGAGAGGTTCAATAATGTAAATAAGTCATGTCAAGTCATAGAGTGTAACCCTCCTTATTGATCAAGGGTTAAAGTCCCCGCAGTTGTGGGGCCCTACGGTTATTAGAATCTCCTAGAGAAGTCGGCCCTAGTGAGTTATTGTCAAGTCAGGAATTAGTATAAATAGAGAGGGATCCTCTCTATTTAACACACATTCACTCACACTTAGTTGTCGTGCATAACTGAGAGAGAACAAGTTGTTGGGACAAGAGAGAGAGAGACTACTATCGTCGAGAGATCATCTTACTATTTTGGGGTTTTTCTTTTGGTGCTAATTCTATCTTTGAGGAAGTTGTGGGGTTTTCTCCTTTATGGTTTCCCCGAGGAAAATATTTATGTCTATTTTCTCTTGTGTTTGATTGATATGCTTGTTATTCTCTCAGTTAAAGATCCTAAGATAATGCTAGCTTGAATGATAAAAATCTAACAGTAGAAGCAATGACAGAAGCATACCAATTAATAATGAAGAATGATGTTTGGGATATAGTACCCAAACCATAAAGAAAGAGTGTGGTATATTCCAAGTGGATCTACAAGATAAAATATGCAGCTGATGGAAGTATTGAAAAATACAAGGCAATGTTGGTGCAAACCAATCTGACAAAAACTAGTCGATAGGGGTTCCCACTATGTCAATGCTCAAATCACTGTGATCTGCCTGAGCATTGGCCTAGACAGGTTTTACCCTGCATGACAACACCCACAAAGAGGATGAAGTCTCACCCAAGATGTTCGAGGGAGAGATGTCGGAACCAAGTTTCCGCAGAATAGAATAGGACTATGTGGATTGACAATTCATCAACTTATCTAACATATCTTCCCAACTACTTAATCATCAACAAGGCTACTCATCATTGCTATTAACAGATCACATCATTCATTCATAACTGAAACAATCATACCCTTGCTCAAACATATCCAGATAGATAATATCATTTAAAAGTAGAAAACATCGCATTATAGATCCATATCACACATGAAATATGCATTCACCATTAGATCATAGAAACAATAAGATAAAAAAGATAAAAGAAACAACAATTCAGATCAACTCCTGTCTTGGCATATTAATTCTGTGCAATAATTCATAGATTCAGAACAATCCAACAATTCAATAGGTTCACTCAAGTGCTCTTGGTATCGATATCCAGTATTATTTCCCTCCCTCTCTCATTTGCAATTCTAGTTCTATTTATAGGCTTGTGCCTTTACATTGAAGGTCCACTTATAACTAACTCTTAACCAATTCTTAACTGAAACTATAAAATAATGACCAATATCCATAAGATATGGTCCAAAGTACAAAAATATGATACAAAATACATAAAATAGTCTATTTTCTGCCTTACGTGCCATCTTTCACTTGCACAGTGTCTTTTGAGCTTGCACGGCCCTCATGATGTCGCACAACTAACTCGTCCCAAAACCCCTACCAATGGCCCCCCAACATAATCTTCTAGCTCACCATTGAGCCACTCTTAGCTGAACATGGTAAACTCAATGATCTTGGCTTTGAAATCTGTAAGCTACTGAGTGATCACTTTGACCTGCTCCTTGACTCGTTCAGTAATATCCTTGCTCACCTTTAGATCATGGTTGACAGGGTGCTTAACCATATTCGTAACAATGTTTGTCTTTCATTCTTGTGTGGCTTGGAGTGCAGAAACTTATTTCACTAATAGATGCACTCCAAGTTACTAGAACTCGTCTAACTGTGCACTGCACTGCTACTGACTTTCTCTTGCGCTTGCGACTGGCTACTGCAGCTTCTTTAGTTTCAGGGCCTTAGTGATCTACATCATAAATGGAATTTATTTAAGTGACGTCTTCAGGGTTGCCAATTTTCTGTCCACTTTTTGCAACTATGCTGTCAGTTTCTCTAGTTGTTCATCCTGCACTATGGTACCCCAAACTTGCGTAGTGGCATCTGTAACTTTCTTGGAATCCTTCTCTAACTCATTGAGCTGTGTTTCCAGCTCTTCTATCTCATCCTTCCTCATGAATATCTGATCTGGTGGTGTGGAGGGGTGTATCAACACATCCAAAATGCTGGTTCCTCTCTGTAGCTACTCAATAATAGCTCCAAGATTCTTCGCTTTGGTTACCGTATCCAGCTCTGCGGTGCTCTCCAAGACATGCTGGAAGGAATCTGCTACTACCACTTCCAATTCAACTCGTCTATTCTTCAACTCCTTGATCTCCTATGCAGTTTCCATCCTAAATTCCTTGTGCACTCTTTTCAGTACTTCTATCTCTTGTAACTTTTCTTCTATCAAATTTTCCTTGGCATGATGCAACTCTTCTACTTCTCTTTGCATTGCTTCTTCCATCTCATGCGACTGTAGGTAGTGGTCACTAATATCCTTCTGTCTATCAGCCAATTCTTGGTTTGAAACTTGCTGCATGGATACCAAAATTTTGGTAGACAACCTGTTGCTATTTAAGACAAAGTTATGCAGTTGCTGCATGGAGGTATTCAAGTCCTTCCGTTCGATGTCAATCATAGTCGGGGGAATTTGAACATTCCTGGCCCGCAGCTCAGTGCTGATTAACACATACTCCTGTACTTCTTTGCTCTGATTTCCTGGAGTACATGCTATGTTTCTGGGTCAGTAGGTGTCTTTGTTGATGAGTCATCATCTGATTGGGGGTCATCTTTGCGCACATGATCCTCAGGTGAATCCGCCAATTTTACTGTTGAAAATTCTCCTATACTGATCGGTTCTTACTACTCCACAAGACAACCATTAATTTGTGCCTCCAACTCCGTATCAGACACCTTGTACCTCATTGGTACCCATTTCTTGGTGGGGTCTTTCCATGCATGAACGTAAACAGTGTGGGTTCTAATTAAAAAATGCACGATCCTTCGATACTTTGTCATGACTTCTTCTGTCATTTGTGCAAATTTTACCACTGCTGCCTGCAACACTTCCTAGTAGATCCAAAATTGGATTGAGCAATCTACCATTCTCTTTGCTTCCTTAACCCACCATAAATTCTGATATCTAGCACCCTTGCACACCTCTACTACTTTGACATCCATCCCTTGGTAATCCTCTGGTTCCATCCAAGCTACCAATGGAATCAAAATGAGGAGCCAATTGTATGTAAATGATCTTGCACCTGCCTGTGCATCCTTTGCATCATCCACTAGATGGTTCATCAGAAAAAGGGACCAATTCATTTGTGTTCCTTGTGCACATAACTTAACACATGCGACCACCCCATAATTACATTGAACTGGGCGATTCTTCCTTACTGCTTTACTAGCCCGAATCTTGGCACCAATACTGACTGCATGATCATTTATGCTATCAATGTGGTAGGATCTCCCGTCACGCTCTAGATCATAGTGCTTATTTAGAGTCATTTCCAACTTTATGTCATTATATTTTCCTCGGATGTACTGTGAGGGGTCTGGCCCGTATTTGGTAGCCCCATTATTGTTGAAATCAATTCAACCGTGACTGCAACCGGCTCATCTAGCCATAAATACCCACCATGAAAACATGTCAAAAGTTGTTTCAGACATGCATTCACGTCATTTGGACACCCAAAGTGTGACCTATTGATCAACACGAGTAATCCAACTTTGTCTAGTCCTCTTTCCCAATCTTGTGGAATACGCTCTATCAGGGCTCCTTATACTGAAACTATTGGTAGATATGACTCCTTCACAACATCCTCTAATGCAAGAAGGTCATGGTATTTGTACCTCAGCTACATCAGTGCAGGAACAATATCAGAAGTGCATACCTTTCCTCGTGGCATCACCGACATCCTGATCTGGTATCTTTAATTCTTCGTAGGCTTCCTGGCCTACACACTGGGCAGACTAGGAGGGATGTATCCAAGGATGTCCTTGATAGACACCCTTGCTCTAGTAGTAGAATCCATAACTTTAGGGATCAATGGCCCCATATGTGGTATACCTTCTCCGTGCCCCCTTGTGGTTGTTCTGGTTCGTCGCTTCTGTGATGTTGGAGAGATAGGATTTTGCACCTTCCTCTTCATTCATCTTGCATACTTGTGACTTCTTATTCAATTGCAATTGGTCTGAGCAGTGAATCTCACTCACTCGAAATCTCAATAGTTTTTGGGTTTCTCTTCATACCATACCAATTCCCCTCTCGAATTACTAAGCTCACACCCTCTCTGGACTTAGCAAATTCCTTACTCTTCTCATATTTTCTCAACAGATCTCTTGACAACTCGGTAACTATGAAACTCAATGTAATTCAATGCTACACAATGGTGTCTTTCGACCATAGAAAGCTTCCTCTGATAGCATCAAATCGACTCATACTTCATCATTATGAAATCAATTTGATCATTATGAACAAATCATTCGTTAACTACCTGAATCTGTCGCTGATTCTTCCAATCCAACAGTTGGATCTGCCATCATTACACGTCACTTCTACAAGCGTGGCCATTTAACTACTTTAACTGTCTTTCTTTATGACCGACGTGACTTCTTCTCTTAGCCCTGTGGATATTGCAACATGAACTCCTAACTGCGCTACTAACTCCTACTCTTGCAGAAGCACCTGCTCTTGGTGCACCTTCCATTCATCCATCATCCTACTTACTTTTTTATTTATTGTGGTATGCCTCAAGCACCACGCAGTTCTAGCCCTGTCCTATAGGGATTTAGTCGACTACCATTCACAAGATTTGGTAGCATTGCTCCATCTTACTTTATTTATTTATTTATTTTTATTACGTAGTGCCTCAAGCACCACACGGTTCTGACCTTGTCCTATAGGGCTTCAGTTGACTACCATTCACAAGCTTTGGTAGCATTACTCCATTTAACTGCTTCAGTTGAAATCCTCCGTTACTGCGCTTACTGTTGGGCTGGGAAAGGAGCACAAGGAAGAAGTTCACATGCAAGCAAAAGAAGGTACATTGGGCATGCGAAAAGAAGGAAGGAAGTTTGCGAAGGAAGCAAAGGGACCAGCACAGACAGAATGGAGATGCATGCAACAGAGGAAAGGAAAGCATACAAGTGATAAAGACCGAAAAGCGACAAGTGAAGATCGTGGCCGCTAAAGATGGTGTAAGCCTACGACAACACATGTATGGAAGAATATTTGTAAGTCAGGCCGATAGTGCCTTGTGTCAGTCAATGAAAACCTATTTTGGTGGCTGATCACGACCTGTAACTAATAAGCAGTATGTAGTCGACCCTGCGTGGTCTGATAGAAGATATAAATAAGAAGAACCCGTTCTGTATAAGGGTTGGTTGTTGGTCATGGCGTGTTGTGTTTTTTTTGTTATTGTTGGTTACGTGTTGGTTGTCTCAAGCTAAGGACGCCATTTTTGCTGTATTTTGAGTTAGAGTTAGCAGAAGAGAAGATTCAAAGAGGATTCTAGTAGTAGTAGGATACTGTTGAGCTGCAGATCTTGTAGTTGTGTGCATAGACCACTAGGAGTAGGAGGAATCTACAGGTGAGTGCACAGATGGTAAATATAAGAGTCGATCTAGGCTATGCATGGATTAGTAGGAGTAGATAGAATAATAAACCAGAGAGCATGAGAGCAAGAAGTCTGAGTCATAAAGACACATCCTAAGATTAGTCTGCAAGTCGCAGACTGCAAGGTGCTATATCCATTTCTCATGCCAGATGAAGAGCACCTTGGTGGTTTTTCCTAGATGGGTTTCCACATCATTATTTGTGTTTAAATCGTTGATTGATGTTGTATATGTTGATATGAATGGTTTCTATTTGCTTAATGTATGTTGATGAGCTATTGTTAAATGCATGGTACCATGTTGTTAACTAGTGAATGAATAGTTGTTAAAGAATTGTTGGAATGCGTAAGCAAGTTGTGGTTAATTCCTTAATTTAAAATATAAGCTGCGAATGACCTATTAGTTCAATGGATAAGTTGTGTCGCATGAGTCACACCAGTTGTTAAGGTTAAGGACTAGGTCGTGTCGTGTGCACTGACATACAATTGTACTCAAGATGCGCACGAACCGTCCAACCTTCCAAGTTGCCTTCATTGAGCACCTTGGCCACACGCCAAGGGACTATAATCCCTTGTCAACTGTGGAAACATGGTTCCAGTAGTTACCCATTAGATATATCGGGTGAGACTGCTCCTGCCTCGTAGGTATTTCCGATGGAGTTACTCTGTTGGGACAATGTCTTTTGGTTTAGTGTTGGTATTATGGTGTTGTTGAATCGTAGGTCAAAATAGAAAAGAGATAGAGTCTAACAAATGTTCTGTTTCTAGGAACCTTAATCATTTGAGTCAAGGGAAATTTTGTGGCATTCGACAAAGAAAGAGATACAAGGCTGGCTGGACTCTAAAACACTAGCATTCGCGCAAGAGGAGAGCGCAGGATCACAGTTGGGCACAGAGAACTGGGTAGAAAAGTATATATATTATGATATTCATGAGGTCTTATTTGCATAATTCCCTATTATACTGCATGAGTGGTTGAAAATATTGGCAATTAGATAGACAAATTTACAAATAAGAGAAGCCGTCGAATGGAGTGATCAGTTGGTTCATGAGGTAACAAGCATAAGTAACGCTATCTCTAGAGCTGTTGATTTTTGGGTTGAAAGTATCTTGCAAGGATACATTACTGAGTTCGTGGTAGACACTATAACCTCATATAGTGAGGCTGAAATAAATTTTTTCCAAGGACCTTGAAGAAAAAATATGCTATATATCAGTGCATGGATCAAGATGCTCACCTATGAGAAGGGTATCTTGCAGTTGAGTAGTTGAGTTGTGTGCCTGTGAAGGAGGCTATGTCGCAGATTAAATATTAAGAAAATGGGAGAGGGTGAGTTGAGATGTTCTCTATAAGTACAGAGCTTGGACTAGAAGCGAGATTGCTAAGGAGTGGAAGGAGATTTAGATTAGGGAAAAGAAGAAAGACTGAAAGAGGGCGACATAACCCTAGTCTGTTCGAGGAGAGTGATCATGAACTTCGGTCATACAAAGACTAATGGTCTTGCAATGAAGAGGAGGAATATAGCCCAATTTCATAAGGACAAGAGGACTCTGAAGACTTTGTTGAGACACCAAGGTCAGGACACAATTACATCACACTAGCAATATCACCAGAGGTGAGATCTAGAGTCTCATCCCTGGAGAGGACTACTAATTCTGATAAACCTGGTACTGTGACTAATATGCTGGAAAGTATGCCTCCTTTGAATCCTTTACTAGAGAACTCTGATGCCAACTCAATTTCCGGAGCAGATATTCAGTTACCCACATTCAATGGAAATGGAGCAGAAGATCCAGAGCAGCATTGGTTCCTCTGTGAAGTTGTTTGGTCCATAATGCAGACATAAAGAAGGAACATATGATCATGACTCTAAGGGGTCGTGTACTAGACTAGTTTATGAATTTCAGTGCCGCACTGTTTTCGCCTTACACACAACTGGGTCACGTGGCAGAAATATTCAAGCCACTCGGTGTGTCCTTGGGGGCAAGTCTCGAGTCAAGGCTGTCACCTTGTTCTTGACTCCTCCGTTTAGGCTCAACTCCTAACGAAGCCAAGGGGGGTAGACCCTATTATGTTACTAAGGACAATTTACTTAGTAAGGTGATGTTAAACTGAATGAGTTACTTAGGAGTTTGAGATTTAACTATGGATAATCAAAGATGGCAAGATACAAAAATGAACACATGAAAGCACAATGCTGAGACACAATATATATATAAAGCAAGAAAATAACCAGTGCCTTAGAATGGAGTCAGAAAATAAGATCAATGTACTTGCATGTTCTTGGAGTGAATGTTTTGCGATTGCCTCTTGGTATGTTTCAAGTTAAATTTGAAGTGTGGGTTGTTTAAAATTAGGCAGAGGGGGGGACTCCAGATATACCCAAGAGTACTTGGAGTATGTCCAAAACTAAACCTTCACGGCTACCTGCAAGGAATATGTGGGATGAAATGGAGTCTCTGGGGCTATTGTTCATAACGCACCCATTAGGGTGTGACAGAGATCGGCACCCCGAGGTCACTTTTCAGAAGTTCCCGGTTCCTTTGGGTATTTTTCCACCGTGATGGTTTGATCTAGGTGTTGGATTTTCACCTGTTGGTTTGTTAATTTGGGAGAGTGAGTCCTAATTATACTAGTCACTCAAGTGATTTTGATGCAGATTGACTAATTGGATGAACTGCAGCCAAGTGTAGAGCATACACACCGGAGTCTTGTCAATTTTAATAAATTTTCAATGGGTGTTCTTGTTTAAAAGAAAACCCTCCAGGAACCTCTTTCGATCCAAGTGGATCTCAATCGGGGAATCAAGGAGGGGTTAATTTTATAGTAGCTGAAAAAAAAATTATAGGAAAAAGAAAACAGATACACATTTCTAGTTTCCTAATTAGTCCTACGACGAATCTCTTTCCCCTTCCGGGTCAATCGGGAAGTCGTGGGGTGAGTATTACGATTACTTTGAAATATAAAATATGGAATATGAAATTTATAATGAAATAAAGTATACTACCCTGCAGATTATATCAATACTAGTTTTAAAAGGGATGAACCAAAAGCAAGAAAAAAGACACCGATGCAAATCCCCCCAGGGGGGATGGGGAATGGGATCGAAAGAGCCTATTCAAAAATTATTTTTATTAAAAGTGGTTAAAATATCAGATAAATGATATAATTCCTCTTGATCCTTATATGGATTGAAATCAAGAGATTAAAAGGTGCGAAAATCAAAGGTTTTAGTCAAATGGGAGACCCCTGGGGGGATTTAAACGCTCCTGAGGACACTTCCAAACAAAAGATTCCTTTATTTTCTGTTACACCTGATAAAAATCAGCGATCATGTTAGAATAAAATATTCCCAAAATCACTTTAATATTACCTTTGGATCAGCCTACCTTAACTCAAAAAAGATGAAGTTAAAACTAGCTAAACAAGTGAAAAAGGAACCAAGGAAAGCAAGATTTCCTTGGGATCTTGGCTTGCTGTTTGTGCAGCCAATGAAATATGCACTGATTTATGGATTTATCTTTTATAACATCAAATAGAAATCTAATGCATGCAAGCTACAAGTTTTCTTTAAATTTCCATGCAAAAATGATGATTTCCCTAAAGCTAGATCTAGAATGCTTATGAAACTTTTTAAATGAAAGATCTAGAATATGGGATTTGATAAGATAGATATATGTTGGAAATACTTTTAATATGATATATCTAAGCAAAATCAAAGCTATTAGCAAAGTAACCGGGTAAAAATGTTGATTTTGAGGGAGGAAGAGGAGGAGAGAAATGCTGGTTTCCTTGAAGATCCACAATGGAGCTTTTAGGTGGAATGTCGAAGGAATATGCCTTTGGAAGGTTTTGAAGAGAGTGAAGAAGCAAAATAGATCAGCATCCTATCCAATGTAAGAACCTACAGCTCAGCTGAAATCAAAGAACTTGCCAAGAAACTTGTGAGATCCGATTAGTACATACACAAAGATTCAAGATAACATGCATATAAGCTTATAGGACATGCTGAATCTAGATCTCTAAACATGCATCAAAGGAAAGATATGGTCAATAAACTTATTGAAAAGCACCTTTCCTATCAAGATTATAATAAGCCTATTATCAATCTTAACGGCGGATCTACAAGAAATTAACAAAAAAAATGAACACAGATACAGGTTACCTCAGTAAAATAATGGCAATAATAATCCACACATGTAATGGCACAACATCGTCTAGCCTCCAAATATTTTCTTTATTTCAAATGAAGAATAACAACAATACAATAGCAATAGCACCTCAATCCCAGTTCTAACTAGCTTGGAAGAGGCTGCTGTGCTTGGATATATACAAAAACCAGGAGATCCAGCCCAAGGGGGCACAAATCCCAAGGACATAGACCAAATATGCTGATGAAGAGTCCATCAATGCCTGATCTGTGTCTAACTGAGCCAGATCTGAGTCTCACTGAGTGCAATTGTCAATCAGAGAGCTGATCTGACTGACACCTCAACCTGTTGACTGAGGCATCCACCAAAACTCAACTAGATGAGCCAAAACATGTTGAGGAGAGAGGGAGGGCGAAATTATCCATAAAGGATGCTAAAGATCAACTCTGGATCTGATTTGATCACCTCCTTCAGTCAAGGATTTGTCAGATCCAGTCAATCTGCTTCAGATCTGACTGATTTCAATCAAATCGACTGAGAATCCACTGATCTATGATTTTGGATTTGCTCCATTATTCATCAATTTATTAATTAAAATAATCAATAATTGATTTTTGGGGCTTTCTGACCTGAGTGATGGAAAATCACTCAAAACTAGGAAATAGTGGGTCCATGGGTTTACATGGTGCTCTTAGCTTGAAAATGAGCACCTACATGACTGAAACCGATTATTTAGCCCACTTTTATTACAAAATCAATTTTTCCAATTAAACTATTAAAAAATAGCCTAAGTTTTGGAAAAATTAAATTTTAATAAAAAAACACTGAAAAAACTAAAAAATTGAAAAATTGAAAAACACCTAGGGGGACTTAGACATGTTCATATGACTCGATAATGATGTCTAGCATGTTTATACATTGACACACAGGCTCTAATAACCTCAATAAGCCTAAATTCCAAGCCGACCACCCCAACTTTGGAGGCATGGAGTGAAAAACTTAGAAATAATCAGTCGTTTATTCAACAACCAATAATAACCAAGGGAGAAAACACCCTGGGCTGATCGGATTGAAAAATAAAGTCTAAGAGACCGAGTCTTTTATAGACACTATCATGCTAGAAAATTTATTACAACTCCCCCATGGGGTATGAACATGTGATATAATACAACAAGCACTTCCCAGAAGTACTTCCACAGGTCTTCTGAAGTCCGAACAAGTTAACCTTGTCCGGTTCACCAGGCTCATTTGATAAAAAACCACTAAGTACAACTTAGGTGGTAACACACACCAATTGGAACACTGTAGAAGACTCTGGATGAGATCTGAGCCACAATGATCTCGGAGTTTAGAAAACCGAAGTCTCACTCGTAGTGCATTAATGAGATCAAAGAGATAAAGAAAGCACTGGAAGAATCAATATTTTCATTTGACCAATGGTTCAAAAATTTGATGGCCAAGGTAAGCTTCCAAATGTATGATGTACAACATAAATAGTGGTTTAATGCTGCGTTACTACCACACATTCGAGGGTTGTTAATGCAACAAAAGATCGAGTCATAGACAGAAGCGCTAGAGCTGGAAATGAAGTTAGAAGCTTCTCCCATTGGCGACTGTGCCACAAGAATGGTGTAGATTCAATCACAGTTGGCTAATATGATGATAAATATTTAGGACATCAAGAAGGGTAAGGAATCACAAGAAGATTTATGGTGCACGAAATGTGGAACAGACGGGCACACTAAGGATAACTGCTCGACCTTCATGAACTATATCGCTTCAGGTGTACCAAACCCATTAAATGGCCATGGGATACCATGGTGTCGTATATGCCAGTCTAGAGGGCATCATGAAGAGGAGTGTTTATATTTGTAAAAGGTTGTAAGTACCCCAACAAACCTATTTTGTAAATTTTGTAAGTCAGTAGGAGATGAAGAAAAAGATTGTAGAGCATACTAACTCTTGAAAGAAAAGACTGTCGACACCTACTTAATGAAAACTGAAGTGCTCGCTCAGGTTGAACCAGTGTAAGCATTGTATCATCCTGTGCAGTTCCCACATAACCAATATCAAAATCAGTATCAACCTCAGTATATGCCTCAATAGCCATATGCGCAACAAAATCACTACCAACCACACTACTAGCAGAACCAGTACCCACCACAGCAACCACACGTGCAGGGAAGGGGTGGTGGAAACTTCAGAGGAAGAGGTGGTGGAGGAGGATTTGGTAGAGGAAGAGGCCAAGTTATGTGCTATAACTATGGAAAACTGGGTCACTACACCAGATATTACTTAGAACCTATGAAGTCATGTTCATACTATAAGGGATAGGACCATAATGTGAAGCAATGTCCTCAATTGATCACAAAGTGGAAAGCAAGGACTATTGCAGGACCTAACCCTGCGTAGAGCACAAACCCAAATCCCAACATGAATGTTCAGATGATTGCAGCTGAACCATGAGATCCGAATGTCACTGTTGTAACACGAGGAGGGGTTGTGACTGGAGCTGATCAGGATAAATCACAAGAACAACTGCAACCGTAGGTACGACCTATGACACAGAAGAAAGTATCATTTGACGTCCATAAACAAAAGGAAGTATTCTTGGAGGTGCGAACAGAGTTTGTGGATCTAGCAGAACCATCGACTTCAGAAGAAGTAAAGGAGATGCCTGCACGATTTCAACGCATATTTCAGAAGAATGTCCCACAAAAGGTTAGTAAGCTCAAATCCTTTTTTTCAAGTTGTCTAATGCTAATACAAGATAAATATGCTATTGCAGAACTACAAGCAATGATAGAAGAGATACCCATAGAGCCACGACCTGAAAATAAAGTTAACCAAGTAAGAAGGAAGTTTAAAACTGGCCATGAGTTAAGAATGACTGCACAGATAGGTGACTACAACATGGATTAAATCATCTTAGACCTGGGGTTTGATGCCAATATTTTGACACGACAAACTTGGGAAAGTATGGGCAAGCGACACTTGGACTGGTCCCCAACTGTGACTTGAGAATCAGGAAAAGGTTCTACCCATTGGCTGGTTGAGTTAGGTCCCCGCCGACATGGAAGGATTACGCACATTTGCGAACTTTGAAGTCATTAATATTTTTGATGACACAAACCCATATCCCGCATTACTAGGTATAGAGTGGGTTATAGACAACCAAACTATTATAAAATTCAAGAAAAGGATCCTCTCATTCGAGGATAATAAGATAAGGGTGGTGTTACCTATTGATCCATTAGAGGGATAGATAGACATTGAGCTTGTATATAATGATGGTCAGGATGACTACCTCAACCAAATATACAATGTTACTGCATTATAAGAAGACTACATCAATCCGACAATGGATGGAAACCTAAGATGGAAGAGTGCTAGTTCCTACACATCTGACTCAAAGGAAGATTTCGAGAATTGGAAAAACATACTACATGAATTCTCTATGAGGAGGTGCGCAAGAGTTACCAGGTCTATGCGACGGGTGGAGAACGAGCTGCATGAGCTACCCACCTATGAGTTTTTACCTAACCTTGCAAACTTCTTAAATGAGTTTGAAGGATTTGTAATGGAGTCGTAGTGCTTGTCCGTGCTGGATCATGCACTAAAAGCTACGCCTGCTAGATGGTGGGGTGTGCATAAGAAGTCTATAATAAACTGGCCACAATGCAGAAGATTGATGGAAGTCAGATTCAGAGAAGAGGTCACCCTTGTAAACCATAAGTATTCATGGTTAGAAAACCCCGCAGAACATATTAATCATTGTCACATGGTATTTGTAGAATACCTGTGGTAGGAGTGGGTCCATCATTTCATACATACATTGGAAATGACACCTAGAACCTGCTATGCATCTATTGAATTGCGTCAAGGAACCCAAGAGTGGGAAGGTCTCTCTAAGGAGTTTGCACATACATTTGAATTTGCTGATGAGCACCCTACAGTTGATGTTGTGCTTTAGGCGATAAAGGAGAAGATATTTGCTGATATCCCTGTTGAAGAGGCTAACTCCCACCAGTGCAGTGCGACCATTCAATAATGGATGACTTGCTACAATCTAGCTGGAGATCCAGATGATGATCTGACTAACATAAACATACCAGAATCATAAGGCACACACGAAGTAGAAGGAATTGTTATTTCAAGTGACCAGTTCCTTAAGCTGTTAAAAATTAATAAAGTAAACATTGGGTCATCAGACAACCCAAAGTTCACCAATATAGGAGATTATTGGGATAAAGAGTCAGTTGCAAAAATCATGGATTTACTGCATGAATATCAAGACCTATTCCCTACCAACTTCTCAGAAATGAAGGGAATAGTGGGAGACTTAGAAGAGATGAAAATACCCCTGTGACCATATACTAAACCCAGTAAGTAGCGACCATATAGGATGAATCCCAAGTATAAAGAAAAGGTAAAAGAAAAACTGGACCATATTCTCGATGCCATAATCATTGAACCTATTGAGGATTCATAGTGGATCAGCCATATAGTGATCTAGGATAAGAAGAAAACAAGCGAAGTCAGGATTTGTGTCGACTTAAGGAAGCTGAACAACACATGCTTGCATGATCCATTCCCAACACCAATTACAGATGAAGTACTTAAAAGTTCTGGAGGGAAAGAGATGTATTCATTTACTGATGGATTTTCAGGCTATCATCAAGTCAGAATCGTGAAGGAGGATCACCACAAAACAACCTTCATCACTGAATGGGGATTCTACCAGTATACGGTAATGCCCTTTGGACTCAAGAATGCACCTGCTATTTTTTCTAGAATAGTAGTCTCTTCTTTCAAATATTTTATTCATAAATTTCTTGAGGTATACATTGATTATGGGACTGTGTTTGGTCTAGTAAGAGACCATATTGAGAGTCTGCGCATGATGTTGGACTACTATCGCCAGTATCAGATTGCACTTTTTCTAAGAAATGTATTTTCCGCGTGCCATTTGGCGTGCTGTTGGGTCACGTCGTATGTCGTGATGGTATTTTGTTCGACCCAACAAAGATTGCAATTATCCTGGACTTACCACCCCCTACAACAGTCACACAACTCAGATCGGTTTTGGGACATACAATATACTATCGAAAGTTCATAAGAGGATATGGAATGATCACTGTGCCTATGGAGAAACTATTGAAGAAAGACGCAAAGTTACAGTGGACAACAAAATGCAAGGAAAGCTTGGATAAATTGAAGACTGCAATGGCCACCGCACCAATACTTGTATTCCTGGATTGGAATAAGGAATTCCATGTGCACGTCGATGCGTCATCTATCGCGTTTGGCATAGTATTAACACAACCAATAGAGGGTGCGCTTAACCATCCTATTGATTTCACAAGCAGGAAACTATCAACAACAGAAAATGACTACACGACGATAGAAAGAGAAGGCCTTGCTATAGTCTATGTGCTTCAGAAATCCTGACACTATTTGTTGGGTGGACATTTTCAGATGTACACTGACCATTCAACACTGAAATACCTATTCAACAAGCCAATGCTGGGGGGAAGATCTATAGATGGCTTCTCATGTTTGAAGAGTTCGATTTTGAGGTCATTGTTAAACTTGGTTGACTAAATGTGGGACCAGACCACCTATCAAGGATAGAGAGTGGTGAAGAGACAACCAGCTTGGAAGATAACTTGCCTGACACACAACTATTTGCGATCCACATGATGGATGGCCAGAACCATGAGTTCAATGACATCATTCACTTTTTGAGTAAAGGATATGCACCTGAAGGAATGTCAACTAATCAAAAGAAACAATTGGTCGCTAGAGCTGTTGATTATACATTGATCACGGGATATCTATATAAGCTGGGTGTGGATGAGGTACTACGTCGCTGTGTCTTTGACTATGAAAGACCTTGGGTTATGAGTGAATCACATGCTAGTGTCATAGAAGGACACTATGCAGAGAAGGCGACAGTGCACAAGATATTGCAGGAAGGATTATGGTGGCCAACCATACACATGGATACTAAAAGCTTCTGCAAGCGTTGTGATATTTTTCAAAGGACAGGAAAACCATCGTGCTGTGACGACATGTCACTTGTGCCACAAATAACCCTTCAATCATTTCGCAAGTGGGAAGTTGATTTTGTTAGACCAATCTTCCCACCAGGGAAGAGAATTGGTGCGCACTACATTATCACTATGAAAGACTATTTAACTAGATGGGATGAAGCTGCGACTGTTAAAGATTGTACCACTACGACTGCGGAAAATTTTTTGTTCGAAAAGGTAGTCACCTGATTTGGTTGTTAAAAGACGCTACATTATCACTGCGAAAGACTATTTGACCAGATGGGATGAAGCTGCGCCCGTTAAAGATTGTACTGCTACGACTGCGGAAAACTTTTTGTTTGAAAAGGTAGTCACCCGATTTGGTTGTCAAAAGATACTACTAAGTGACCAAGGTATGCATTTTGTTAACAAAGAGATTGCTGAGCTGACTGCAGAATTTTAGATCCAACATAAGAAGATGACCCCCTACCATCCTCAAGCGAATGGAACGATCGAAGCTTTCAATAAGATTATGGAAAATGAATTGAACAAGGTATGCAACATGCACCGAGATGATTGGGATCAGAAAGTATTAGATGTGTTATGGGAATATCATGCAACCTGCAAGCGACTAACAGGGCACACCCCATTTAGACTAGTATATGCACAAGAAGCTATTATGCCAATGGAGTACATTGTGCCAAGTCTAAGAATCACTGCGCTAACAGACATGACCGATGGAGTTGCTATCCAGCAGAGGCTGGCACAACTCATACAAATGGAAGAAGAATGCTTCGTCACAAGATTCCATTAGACAGTTGAGAAGCAGCGATAGAAAGCATGGCATGATCGCCATATCAGAGTTAGACCATTCGAAGTCAGAGGACTTGTGTTTCTATATGACAACAAATTTTTCAAACACTTGGGAAAGTTAAGGACACATTGTCTAGGACCATATGTGGTCTCACACATCTCTGATGCGGGTGTAGTAAAACTATAGAAGCTAGAAGGTACCTATGTCGTGGGTATGGTGAACGACAGTCACCTAAAATTGTACTACGATGATCATAAAATCCTAGGTTAAAATTGAACCATGCAAAAAAAAGGGAAGTTCTGAAAGACGTAAAATTGCTTCATCGCACGTCCCTGACAGAACAAGTGCGAAGCACAGGAGAAGGGAGACAAAGTGCATGGAAAAGCAAAGAGTGTAGAAAAAAGGTAGAAAGTGCTGCAAAAAGAGGAAATTACAGGCTGACTGACATTAAAGTGAAAATATATGGTGAATATTGAGGTGGCTGTGACACCTAAGTGTAATTAATTTGACGAGATATGAGGAGAATGATGACGTGTAGTAAGGTCACCTCTGACGGATCCACCATAACTGTTCTAACAGAAAAAGTGCAACAATCAAGTTAACAAATTAATGAAAACATGCGGTATCCAAGAATCCCATGTGATGGATTAGAACTTAAATTCCCATTGCATGATGACTGCACGACGTGGTGGCATGTATAAGTGCAAGGATTCACCTACAAGCATTATTTTATGAACATAGAGTGATCTAGAGAGAACTAGAGCCGAGCGATTGCAAAGAAAAACCCTACCATCCCTTTTGAAGAAAGCCAATTCCCATGGTCATTGAGATCCATAGTGACAGTGAGCCATTAGACGCAACTATTATCTCTAGTTGCCCAATCGAAGAAGATATTACATCCCCTGAGATACAACAACCATAGCAAAAACCAGAGACTAATCCAATGGTGAGAACTAAGAAGAAACCTACCAATTGCGACGATAACACTACAATTATGACCCCTGGTTCCTGCACTGTGCCGAACCCAGGTCAGAGACCACCAGCTGCTCCTACAGTTGCAGCACCTGTCATGGAGCCGAGACAGCCCATCCAGGAAATAGTTGCAGGACCGTCCGAACAACCGCAGACGAAGAGACAAAAAACTACTGCTCCTGCAAATATTCTAGGCAAAGCACCCATAGAAGAGGAATAAGAGGAGGATGATGCCATGGAAGAATACTCACCACCGCGCAGAGGGCCGGATGTGAAGGAAGAAGATAAGAATTTCCCATACTATGTTCGGCTAAGGAGAGACGATGCCTTGAAGGTGGACCTCCCAAGGAAGGAAAATACAACTCTGGTAGCGCCGCGGATCCCTAATAACATCCCCCTAGTGATGGAAATCATGCCCAAGTTGGCTAAGTTGAAGTTCGAGGACTTTGACACTCGACTATAGGATGAATTAAAGAGAGCAGAATGCATGGTCCCGAGTCATTGCGACCCAAGTGGAGCACAAGTGCTCATGCTGATGGAGTGGGCTGAGGTAGTTTCCCGAGCAGGTTTATTTAGTCTACTGTTTATGCCCAATTTCGACCACAGTTTACAAGTCAACACTTATGTGAAGGAACTGTTGCTATGATTCCACAGAGGATTCTTGTGGCTCGATCGACCATACCCGGTCGACGCCGAGCTGATTTTGGTGATAACAGGCCTCCCAAACGAAGGAGACGACCCTGTGCCATACTTAGCCAAGAAAGACACCAACCGGATAAAGAAAATGTATAACTTGTGACGCGCAAAGAGGGGCTTCTTAATCATCCCAATCGACAACAAAAGTGTGCATTTTGTTGCGAGGATCTTATCTTGTAAGTTTCTACACAAGATGAGGCCCAATCAGTGTTCAGTGATGATGGTAGAACTTGCACAGTTATGCACACTGGGAGGAGGGTTCAATTGGTCACGGTACCTACTGAAGGAGATCATAGATGATGCAACACAAGCCCAACATGAATCCACCTACAAATTCCTTTATTCCTGGTTGCTCATCTTAATCTCGTTCACTATGTGGGCCAAACTGCCAGACTGTGTGAAGATGGATGTCCCACTACCTTGCCATGGCGCAAGGTATCAAAACTTGTGGGATGACAAAAAAGACCAGACCCAGCGGAAGGAAAACAACATTGAGTTCCTTTTGCATGTAGAGGCATTGTGTGATGTTTTCCACTGGTCCCACTAAATCTGGCAATGGTACACATGTACGCAACATTTCTTAACTTTCAAGCTAGAGCGCATAATATAATTCTAGAGTTGAAAAGGCACTTGGCCAAACAAGTGCACCATGCTGGATTCATGGTGAAGGATGAGGATGTGGATGTAATCATCCACCTATGGCTAGAGGAATCATGCAACCCACTGGTAGAACCACTACCCGAAGGATAGGATGAAGAGGACCCACCACTTCACCAAGTTCATGGTGAAGGTAATGAAGGAGGCGACATATATGATAACTGGTCGCAGGATGAGGAAGAACAAGATGACAATGATAGGCATAGCTTGGGTCAAAGTGATTTGGAGTAGACACCAAGTCTAGAGTATGTGAAGAACCAGACACAAATACGAAGGCCAGCCACATTGCAAAAAGAAAAAATACGACAAAGCATAAAAAACAAACACACTAACAAAAGACGATGGGGAGGAGCTCGCAACAGTTGTTGCTAAAGTCACACAAGATATCCTTGCCATCTTGAATATGTAGCAAGCAAACATTGTTGAGCAAGTTGGGGGCCATCTCAACAAATTGATAGAATATTTTCAAGCTAGACAGGTGCTGAGCACACCTCTCGAGGATCTCGAAGAGCAAAGAAAAGTAGCGTTTGAGGTTGTTCGAAAAATAAAACAAGGAGAAACATCATGTGCTAAGGCACTGGAAGACATTTCCGCGGTATGGGAAGTGCTTATGGAGGATGTGACTGTTGAAAGCATAAGGGTGAATAGGCACACAACTGAAGAGAAAATAGTCATAGAGAAAGAAAACATGAAGAAGCTGGCCTTCCAAGAGAAAGTGGCCAAGATGACTGAAATCAAGTGGTTGCGGCAGGAGGTCCAGGATCTTCAAGATAGAGAGTGGGCTAGAGAAGCATAAATTGAAGTACATCAGTCAGAAGTAGCATGCATCACTAGATTTATTCAATCATTGAAGGAAAAACTTGAGACTATCACATAATCAGCATACGCAGGTCCGTCGGAACATATCAATTCTGACCGAGTAGAGCAATTGGCCGCACATGAAGAAGAGGTATCAGATGAAGTTGCAGGGGTGCAACAAATGGTGAAAGAGTTTCAAAACAAGGTTGGTCCTGCGGTGCAATTAGTTCTAGAGTCATAAAATTTTGCGAGAAAAATAGTGAGTTTTGCAACATAATTTTTTGAGGACAAGTCCATTTTTTCTTAGTGGCTCGGGATGAGCCACATGTGAGTGTTGGGGGCCTGTTGGGCTAGGAAAGGAGAACAAGGAAGAAGTTTGCGCACAAGAAAAATAAGGTACATTGCACACATGATGGGAATGAAGGAAGGTTGTGAAGGAAGCAAAGGGACCAGAACAAACGGAATGGAGATACATGCAACAAAGGAAAGGAAAGCGTACAAGAGTACAAGTGATAATGACTGAAAAGTGACAAGTTAATATCGTGGCCGCTAAAGATGGTGTAATCTTGTGACAACGCATGTATGGAAGAATATTTGTAAGTCAGGCTGATAGTGCCTTATGTTAGTCCATGACATCCTGTTTTGGTGACTGATCATGACTTATAACTGATAAGCAGTATGTAGTCGACCCTACATGGTCTGATAAAAGATATAAATAAGAAGAACCCCTTCAGTATAAGGGTTGGTTGTTGGTCATGGGGTGCTGTGTTTTTTTGGTTATTGTTGGTTACGCATTGGTTTTATCGAGCTAAGGATGCCATTTTTTTTGTATTTTGAATTAGAGTTAGCAGAAGATAATATTCAGAGAGGAGTCTAGTAGTAGTAGGAGGCTGTTGAGCCACAGATCTTACAGCTGTGTGCGCAGACCGCTAGGAATAGGAGGAATCTGCAACTGAGTGCACATAAGGTAAATACCAGAGTCGATCCAAGCTATGCATAGATCAATAGGAGTATATAGATGAATAAACCAAAGAGCATGAGAGAAAGAAGTCTAGGTCATAAAGACATATCCTAAGATCAGTCTACAAGTCGTAGACTGCAAGGTTCTATATCCATTTCTCATGCCACATGAAGACCACCTTGGTGGTTTTTCCAACATGGGTTTTGACGTTATTCTTTGTGTTTAAATGGTTTATTGATATTGTATATGTTGATATGAATGGTTTCTATTTGCTTACTGTATGTTGATGAGCTATTGTTGAATGCATGGTACCATATTGTTAACTAGTGAATGAATAGTTCTTAAAGACTTGTTGGAGTGCGCAAGCAAGTTGTGGTTAATTCCTTAAGTTAAAATATAAGTCACAAATGGCCTGATATTTCAAGGGATCAGTTGCATCGCATGAGTTGTGCTAGTTGTTAATGTTAAGGACCAGGTCATATCACGTGTGCTGACATACAATTGTGCTCAAGATGCACAGGAACCGTCCAGCCTTCCAAGTTTCCTTTGTTGAGTGCCTTGTCTGTGCACCAAGGGCCTATAATCCCTCACCAACTGCAGAAACATGGTTTCTATAGTTACCCATTAGATATATCAGGTGATATTGTGCCTACCACGTAGGTGTTACTAACGGAGTTACTCTGTTGGGCCAATGTCTTGTGGTTTAGTGTTGGTATTGTGGTGTTGTTGAACCGCGGGTCAAGACAGAAAATAGATAGAGGCCAACACTTACCATGCGGTTGATGAAGTGATTGCCTTGTTCACTCATCAATATCATTGGACACCCAAACCACATCACAATGTTGTCAAATAGGAATCTTGTTGCTGTCGCAGTGGTGCAATCCACGACTGGTGTGGCCTCTGCCCACCTCGTCAAGTAGTTTGTCGCTATGATTATGTACCTCATACCAATTCTCTTCCTAGGTGGGTTGATTGGACCCAAAAAATCCAGATCCCATTTATCAAAAGGTTGCAAAATTACTTACGATACTGGCGACATCTCATCCTACTACGATGGTTTTCCAGTGCGTTGACAGACATTGCAAGTCCTTGCATAATCCATCATATCATTATACAAAGTGGGCCACTAGAGCCTTGCACAAAGCACCTTCCTTGCAGTATCACGACCTCCATAGTCTCCCCCGATGACCCCCAAATGTGCTTCTGCCAAAATATTCCCTTGCTCATGCGGTAGGACACTGGAAATCAACTGGAAATCCGAAGCCCTTATTACCAACTGATTCTTCTGACTTGTTGAGAAATCTTTCAGCACGAATCCTATCGCCAAAAAATCTATTATTTGGTTGTAATAATCATCTACGATGCTGACTCTGAATAACTGCGCTTCGGGAAATCCTTCTTCAATATTGATGGATTCTTCACCCATCTCAATTTGAGGAAAATGATCAGGGCCAACATTTAAGCGACCCGACTTCACAATTATCTCAAAATGAAATTCTTGGAAAAGAAGTAGCCAACAACAGATTCCTCCCCAAACATAGGCTTATTAACTAGGTACTTCAAAGCAGAATGGTCTGTAAACATCTTGAAATGACCACCTAGGAGGTAATGCCTAAATTTATGTAGCCCATATACCATTTCCAAACCTTCTCTCTCTATGGTCATATATTTTTTCTCAGCAAATGACAACTTCATACTAGCGAAAGCGATTGGGTGATCTAGATCCCCTTCTCCTGGTTGCATGAGTACCAATCCCAATGCAACAGATGATGCAAGCACATGGACATGGAACTCTTTGTTCCAGTATAGGAACATAAGTATTGGCACCGAGGCCATCTTGGCCTTCAGTGTGTCGAATCTTCCTTGACATTCTTGACCCTAGAGAAATGCGACATCTTTATTTAATAATTCCTCCATAGGTGCAGTAATCATAGCATAAACTCTGATGAATTTGAGATAATATCCAGTGTGCCCCAACGTCAGCCTAATAATTTTCACGTTCGTAGGTGGCAACAAGCTCAAAATGAGCACTATCTTTGTAGGGTCAATTAACAATCCTTGCTTGCAAACAACGTGTCCCAACAACATCCCAAAAGGTGCACAACAGATACTTTTTTAAGAGTTCAATGCAATATGATGCTGTCGACACCTCTCCAGCATTAGTTGCAGGTTTCCCAAGTGTTCCCTAATCACACCATACACTGTCCAATCATTGATGTAAACTCGAAGAAATTTATGAATAAAATATTTAAATGCAGTGACATCAACTTGGAAAAATATCGCAGGTGCATTCTTCAACCCAAAAGGCATCACTGTGTATTGGAAACAACCCCATTCCGTAACAAATGCCATTTTATGTAGATCTTCTTTTGCGATTCTTATATGGTGATAACCAAAAAATCCATCTGTAAAAGAATACATCTCCTGACTGTCTACTGCTTCTAACACTTCATCTATGAATGGTGTCGAAAATGGATCATGCATACATGAATCATTAAATTTTCTCAAATTGACACAGATCCGAACTCACCTATTTTCTTGTCTCGGACCACCACAAGACTACTCCATTTTGATTCTTCAATTGGATCAATTAATCTAGCATCACACATCCTATCCAGCTCGGTTTTAACCCTTTCCTTGTATCACAGATTCAAACGATACAGCCTCTGTCTTACTAGTTTCACTTCTGGCTTTAAGGGATTATTCATCTCCCCTAAACCATCCAGTATCCCCTTCATTTCCAAGAACTTTGTCAGAAACTGATCTTGAAATTTATGCAATAGATCCAGCAGTCCCCAACAATTGCAAATTTTGGGTTCTCCTCTGTCCCAATGTTGAATTTTATAGTCTTCAGTGGATGATTCATGGGGCTGGTCGATATATCTAGTGTTGCGACATTCCTACTCCCTTATGTTTCTAGGATATTGATATTCCACAACTCATCATCGTCCTCAGGTACACCAGACACATTATAACATTCCATCATCGACTGGTTGTGGCAATTCACACGTGGGTCCATTGGATATGCAACTAGAACTATCTTCAACACCAAATCATAGATGATCTGAAGTGCATTATGGACATCGGGATCAAAATCCTTAAAACTGAAGGTATTAGAAAAGCAGACTGTCAGCTCCTCTCACGTCGTTATTTCTCTGCGCAGCTCTATCGATACATACCAGGACCTCGTCATTTCGTCCAAAGTGTGAATGAAGGCATGGAATCATTTTTCATTTGGTCGTGATGCCCATACAGTCTAGCATTTCATCAAATGACTGCTGGGGTCATTCCTCCCGTCATACTTTCTAGCGTGATGTATTTCTGTGTCCCCGAAGCGAAATGTCATCAGCCATTGACAATGCGCCCATATATTAATTGTCTTCTTATGAGTTTCCCACTAGCATGCTAGAGTAGCCTTTAGTGCTTCCTCTAGTGCCAACAATCGTTGCGGTACTTATACCTTTTCTTCAAATTCCATTAAGAACTCAAACATCTTAGGTAGCCTCTCGTATAATGGAAATTTGACAGTCTCAGTTGCGATATGGAACAATGACTGCATGATCAGACCACACTTCCTGAATGACACCTCATGCATGCGGTTTTTCCAGGTTTCTAATGCATCATCAGAATCAAAATATGCATAACTAACATTGCGCCAACCAAGTTCTCCATCAGTAGTTGGGTGGATGTAATCCTCTGAAATGTTGTATGCATGATCCCATCCCCTGACAACTTCATCTTTCACTGGTTCAATATATCTCTGTCCTTTGTTTGGATCCATAAGAGCGATGACTCTGAAGTCTTGATTCTCAAATGTCATCATCCGCTTCTTAAATTTAATTACTACCATACTATCATTGGCCCATCCAATCCCCAAAAATGCAGGATAGGATCCTCCACTATCAACAAATTCAATCACATTGAAATAAGTGTATGTTTTCATAACTTCAAATTCTACGAAGAGGTTCGACACACGTTCGATTGGTTCTACTTTGGCCTGATTAGCCAATAAAAACTGCATAGGGGACCAACCCAACATCAGCCTCCCCATTTTATGCCATGTCTGCTTTGTCAAGATATTCACATCTGAGCCTAGATCCTGAATGACTGAATCTACTTCATAATCCCCAATCTGAAGGTTCATGTGCATTTCTTTGCTCGTATTTTTGTTATTCAAAGAGTTCACCACAGAGTCTTTCCTCTCCTTACCTGGTCGATGAAACTTATTCTCCATCTCAATAAGAGCATCAGGATCTCTTGCTAGTGACAAGCACCTCTC
This sequence comes from Pseudotsuga menziesii, assembly GCA_001517045.1. Taxonomy (NCBI): domain Eukaryota; kingdom Viridiplantae; phylum Streptophyta; class Pinopsida; order Pinales; family Pinaceae; genus Pseudotsuga; species Pseudotsuga menziesii. The sequence goes on along the minus strand of LPNX011167152.1, from coordinate 166,778 downwards.
AAATAATTTTTGCAAGGTACCATTTTTCTGCGATGGTCCTGCCTCCAATGAAGAATCAAAATCAGAGGGCATTTTCTAAACATGTGACTTACCAGGATTTCTTTTGATCTCATCCCACACTTCAAAGAATGTATCTCACTCAACAATAATTTCGAATGGTACCTTCTTCTTTCCAGCTAGTCAAACCTACGGTCTAGGGTCCGCTTCTCTAGTCGTCACACCTCTGCGAGTGATGATAGCAACATTGACATCCTCTGCTCTAGGTTCTACTGAGATCGTCGCAACTGTCGACCCTTGATTCTGGTTCACTGTTAGATTCTGGTTCACTGGTGGATTCTGATTCAATGGCAGATTCATAGGCTAATTCATGTTTTGATTCTGAAGTGGAATTTGATGCTAGGCTTGGTTCTATAGCTGATTCTAGTTCTGGAGCTGATTTTGATTCTGTAATTGGTTCTGATTTTGCAACTGAGGAACGTTTCCTTCCTACCATCTTGTTATTAATTGTAGACAAGTCTTGATAGTGTGATCACTTGCAGTACAGTATGTATACGAACATGAAAATTATGGGTAATCTCTCTGGTAATGTCTGAAAACCCCACAATTGTAACACTAGACAGGTCCGCAACCTCATCCTCCTCCTTTACCAAAGCCTCCTCCTCATCCTCGAAATCCTCCATGAAATAATCCTTGTTGCTGGTACTGTGGCTGACACAGTTTCTATGACAGGGGGTTTGGATGCTGTTGGAAGTAGTGCACTGCCTGAACACACTATGGCTGTGACAAATCCATCAACATCTGATTATACTGCGGTTATGGTGCAAACTGTGGTTGCGACGGTTTGAACTACATATGTGGTGGTGACACATATTGTGGTTGCGGTGGTGGTTGCGTCACCTGTGGTTGTGGCTGTGTTTGCTATACTTCTTGATGATCTTCACCCTTCACATAGTATGAGTCATATGTCCTTTCCCTGAAGCAAGTCATATGCACGATAGTCTTGATCTTCATGTCCCATAGATTGACAAAATGAGAAATATAAGTTATCCATCTTTGTTACCATATTCTACATGTATCCACATTCCTCGTGTCGATTCCCATGGACTTGAATATGTGGCACCATGGTACACTGTCGCAACTCAGTGGGTTCAACGCCCCAGATAACATATATTTTTGAAATTCAGGGAAAGTATCTTTGGTATGTCCATCTGCATGACATTGAGTGCACCAAAGATGTTTGCAATTCTCTTTCCCCTTCTTAATGTCTTATAACTGAATTTCGCCAGCTGTGCCTGAATTTGGTTCATGCCAACTGCACTTTCTCTAATAGGTGAATCCTGCTACTTCATTGCGATCTCCAGAGCCTCACTCTATTTCACGATATTTTGCTGGATTAGTGGTTGCCAAATATGAGATACCAACACTGTGATAAACCATTCTTTTTGCTGAACGTCGCTCAAGTTGAAACTGACTCTTTCCATCAGTGTCTTGAATCTTTGTTGAAATCCCAAACGATATCATTAGGAAATTTCTTAATATCCTTTAACTCTATAATATATACTGTGCTTCATATTTGGGCTTTCTGAATTCTTTAATTAGTCCTTTCCTGACTTCATCCAATGTTTTTGCAGGGGTCCTCGTAGGAACTTCTATAAATTTCATGTACCAATCCGGTCCACGATCCTAGAGAGTAGTCACCAATTGAACTTTCTTGACATCATTGTTAGCAGTCTGTCTAAAATTCCACACTTCCTCGCATAGAAATTAGTACTGCTTGAGATCATTGGTCCCGTTTCCGTGGAACAAAGGTACCTTCGTGTTGTCTCCTGCCATCCTGGGCCTTTTTCCTACAGATGGTGCTCTACTACTAGACTGCTGTTGGCATGTTGGACAAGTCAACACAGAACTCGTGTGTCTTCCCAAATGTGGAGTAGTTTGTAGAGGTGTGCGAATGTTGCTGTTGGGGTTTGATCTTGTCTCTATCCTAGGCGTATCCTAGGCCTGGTTGTCCTCTTCGCCACTATAGGGTCACTTCATCCAGTGTGGTGTTCCTTTTTGGTCTTGCGTTTTGATCATAGAATGCCCTTCCCTTGTTCTCTGCCTCTTCTCTTGTCCAAAAATTGCTCCTCCCCTCATAATACCACTTCCTTCCTCGACTTCCCTCATAGTCTCGTCGAAACTTGCACCCATGTGCCCCTTATCTTTCCATTCATCTCTCCCATTTCATCATGGTATCCACAGCCTCCGCACACCAGATTTATACTAATCGAGGTGCATCTTCAGTATTCCCTTTTCACAGACAAGCATCTTAATTGATAATTGTAGAGACAACAGGAACCTACCTCGTGGTCCGTTGAAAAATTCCCTTTTTGCTTCACAATAGGACTTGGTAGTGTCGACTGAAAATTCAGTGATATATCCTTCTAGGATACTATCTAGCCAGATCTCAATAGCCTGTGATGCTTTATTGTCAATTTCCTGCAACTTCTAGATCAGTTCAGGGGTCTAGGATGTTAGCTCTCCTCCTTGGAAATTTGTCTTCTTGTAAGTGAACCGCGCCAACCACTCGTACAATATGATGGTAAATTCAGAGAAAAAATATTCGTGAGGACCGTCGTGTATGTATCTCACCAACCATTTTTTGCCTCAACAAATTCCTGTAGCTTCTGATCAAACCAATCTTGAATCTCTGGTCTCATCGGATGCAACACATCCTCCTCTCAGTCGCAAAAGGGTCCCGACAATGGAACCATTTGTTGGTGCAAACCCAACCAGCAAAAAATATATGACAGGGGTTCCCACTCTGTCGAAGTTCAAGTCATTGTGATTTCCTTGAGCATCGGCTCAGACAGGTTTTACCCTTCCTAGAAACACCCGTAAAGCGGATGAAGTCTCACCCGAGATGTTCGAGGGAGATCTGTCGAAACCAAGTTTTTGCAGAATAGAAGAGGACTATGTGGCTCGACAATTCATCAAATTATCTAAAATATTTGAACAACTACTTAATCATCAACATGGCTACTCATCATTGCTATTAACAGATTGCATCATTCATTCATAACCGAAAAAATCATACCGTTTCTCAAATAGATCCAGACAGATAACATCATTTAAAAGTAGGAAACATCACATCATAGATCCATATCGTGCGTTAAATTTGCATTCAACATTAGATCACTGAAACACTAATATAAAAAAGATAAAAGAAAGAACAATTCAGATAAAATTCCATATTGTCATATTACTTCCGCGCAATAATTCACAGATTCAGAACAATCCAATAATTCAACAGGTTCACTCAAGTTCTCTTGGTATCAATATCCACTATTATTTCCCTCCCTCTCTCATTTGCAATTCTAATTCTATTTATAGGCTTGCACCTTTACATTGAAGGTCCAATTCTAACTAACTCTTAACCAATTCTTAACTGAATCTACAAAATAATGACCAATATCCATAAGATATGGTCCAAAGTACAAAAAGATGATACAAAATACATAAAATAGTTTATTTTATTCCTTACGTGCCATATTTCACTTGCGTAGGGTATTTTGAGCTTGCATGACACTCGTGATTTTGCACAACTAACATCCCAAAACCCCTACCAACGGCCCCCCAACACAATCTTGTGACTCACCCTCGAGCCACGCTTAGCCGGACATGGTAAACTCAACGGTCTTGGCTTTGAAATCTGTAAACTGTTGAGTGATCACTTTGACATGCTCCTTGACTCATTCAGTAATCTCCTGGATCAACTTTAGATCATGGTTAACAAGGTGCTCAACCATCTTCATAACAATATTTGTCTTGCATTCTTGTGGGGCTTGGAGCACAGAAACTGTTTCATTGATAGCTGCACTCCAATATCCTAGAACTGATCTAACTATGCACTGCGCTGCTGCTGCCTTTCTCTTGCACTTGCGACTCACTAATGTAGCTTCTTTAGTTCCTATGCCTTGGTGATATGGATCATAAATGGCATTTCTTTAAGCGTCATCTTTAGGGTCACCAATTGTCCATCCGCTTCTTGCAACTGTGCCGTAAGTTTATCTAGTTGTTTGTTCTGCACTATGCTACCCCAAACTTGCACAATGGCATCTATAAAGTTCTTGGCGTCTTTCTCTAACTCATCGAGCTGTGTTTCCAACTCTTCTATCTCATCTTTCCTCGCGACTATTTGTTCGGGTGGTGTGGAGGGGTGTATCAACGCATCCAAAATGCTAGTTTCGCTTTGTAGCTGCTCAATAAAAACTCCAAGCTTATTCGCTTTGACTATCACATCCAGCTTTGCGGTGCTCTCCAAGAGATGTTGGAAGGCATATGCTACTACCACTTCCAATTCAACTCGGATATTCTTAAAATCCTTTATCTCCTCTACAGTTTTCATCCTAAATTCCTTGTGCACTCTTTTCAGTACTTCTATCTCCTATAACTTGTCTTCTATCAAATTTTCCTTGGAATGATGTAACTCTTCTACTTCTCTTTACATTGCTCCTTCTTTCTAACGTGACCGCAGGTATTGGTCACTGATATCCTTATGTCTATAAGCCAATTCCTGGTTGGAAACTTGCTGCATGGATACCAACATATTGGTAGTCAACTTGTTGATATCTAAGGAAACATTCTGCAACTGTTGTAGGGAGGTATTCAAGTCCTCGTAGTTGGGGGAATTTGAACATTCTTGGCCTGTAGCTCAGTGCTTATTGACACATACTCCTGCATAGCTATGCTCTTTGGTACTCTCTAGTACTCTATTGATGAGTCATCATCCAATTGGGGGTCATCTTTGCGCATAGGATCTTGAGGTGCATTCATTGGTTTTTCTGTTGAAACTTCTGCGATACTGATCATTTCTTGCCACTCCATAGGAAAACCATTAATATCTACCTCCAACTTTGTATCGGACGCCTTGTACCTCATTGGTACCCATTTCTTGGCGGGGTCTCACCACACATGAACGTAAATAGTTTGGGGTCCAATTGCAAAATGCGCAATCCTCTGATACTTTTCCGTGACTTCTTTTGTCAGTCGTGGAACTTTTATCGCTTCCCCCTGTAGTGTTTCCCATTATATCCAAAATTGGATCAAGAAATCTACCATTCTATCTGCTTCCTTAATCCACCATAAATTTTCATATCTGGCACCCTTGCACACCTCTACTGCTTTGACATCCATCCCTTGGTAATCCTCTGGTTCCATCCAATCTACCAGTGCAATCAAAATGAGGAGCGAACGATATGTAAATGATCTTGCACCCGCCTCTGTGACATCTGCATCCTCCACTAGCTGGTTCATCAGAAAAAGGGACCGATTCATTTGTGCTCCTTGTGCACATAACTTAGCACATGCGACCACCCCAGAATTACATTGAACCAGGCAATTCTTCCTTACTACTTTATGAGCCAGAATCCTAGCACCAATACGAACCACACGATCATTTATTCTATCATTACGATAGTCTCTCTCATCGCGCTTCTTTAGAGTCATTACCAACTTTCTGTCATTATCTTTGCCTCAGATATACTATGATGGGTTTGGCCCATCTTTGGGTAGCCCCATTATTGTTGATATGAATTCCACCATTACTGCAACCGACTCATCTAGCCATAAATACCCACCATGAAAACATGCCAACAGTTATTTCACACATGCATTCACCTCAGTTGGTTTCCCAAAAAGCGTCATATTAATCAACCCGAGTAATCCAACTTTGTCCAGTCCTCTTACCCAATCCTACAGAATACGCTCTATCGGGGATCCTTCTATTGAAACTATTGGTAGATAAGGCTCCTTCGCGACATCCTCTAATGCAAACAAGTCGTGGTATTCCTACCTTAGCTGCATCAGTGCAGGTACAATATCATAAGTGTATACTGTTCCTTATTGTATTGCCGACATCTTGATATGGTATCTCTGATTCTTTGTAGGATTCCTGGCCTGCGCATTGAGCCGACTAGGAGGGATGTAGCTAGGGATTTCCTTGATAGACACCCCTAATATAGCAGTGGAATCCATAACTTTAGGGCTTGATGGCCCCATATGTGGTGTACCTTCTCTGTGCACCCTTGTGGTCATTTTGGTTTGTCACTTCTGTGATGCTGGAGCGATAGGATTCTACACCTTCCTCTTCGTTGACGAGCCAGCTTGCATACTTGCAAATTCTTCTTCAATTGCAACTGGTCTGATTGGTGAATCTCGCTCACTCAAAATCTCAACGGTGGATGGGTTTCTTTGCATACCGTACCGATTCCCCTCTCAACTTACTAAGCTCACACCCTCTCCAGACTTAACAACTTCCTTACTCTTCTTATCTTTTCTCAATATCTCTCTCGACAACTCGGTAACTCTGCAAATCAACGTAATTCAATGCTACACAATGGTGTCTTTCGACCATAGCAAGCTTCCTCTTATAGCGCCAAATTGACTCATACTTCATCATTATGACATCAATTCAATCTTTATGACCAAATAATTCATTAACTACCTGAATCTGCTACCAATTCTTCCAACCCAAAAGTTGGATCCATCATCATTACACGTCACTTCTACAAGCACCACCGTTTAACTAATGTAACTATCTTCCTTTATGATTGATGTGACTTCTTCTCGTATCCATGTGGCTATCGCAACATGAACTCCTAATTGTGCTACTAACTCCTACTCTTGTGCAACCACCTGATCTTGGTGCACCTTCCATTCATCCATCATCCTACTTTAAAAAACAAAATTTGTGTAGTGCCTCAAGCACCATGCAGTTCCGACCCTATCTTATAGGGCTTCAGTTGACTACCATTTACAAGCTTTGGTAGCATTTATCCATCTAATTGTTGTAGCTGAAATCCTCCATTAGTGCGCTTAGTATGCGGTTGATGAAGTGACTTCCTTGGTCACTCATCAATATCCTTGGACACCCAAACCACGTCACAATGTTTCCAAACAGGAATCTTGTTGTTGTTGCAGCGGTACAATCCACGACTGGTGTGGCCTCCACCCACCTCGTCAAGTAGTCTGTCGTTGTGATTATGTACCTTGCACCAGTTCTCTTCCTAGGTGGGTTGATTGGACCCAAAAAATCCACAACCCATTTATCAAAAGGCTGCAAAGTTACCTATGGTACCGACGACATCTCATCCCACCGCGATGGTTTTCCATTGCATTGAAAGACATCGCAAGTCCTTGCATAATCTGTCACATCATTGTGAAAAGTGGGCCACCAGATCCCTACATGAAGCACCTTCCTTGTAGTAGCGTGACCTCCATAGTGTCCCCTGGCGACCCCCGAATGTGCTTCTGCCAAAATATTCCATTGTTCATGTGGTAGGACATAGCACCACAAAATCTCGTTTGGTCCAAGTTTGTATAACTTCCCAGGAATCAACTAGAAATATGAAGCCTTGACTACCAACTGCTTCTTTTGGCTTGTTGAGAAATCTTCCAGCACGACTCCTGTTGCCAAAAACTGGATTATCTGGTCGTAATAATCATCTGCCATGTCAACTTTGAATAACTGTGCATCGGGAAATCCTTCTTCAATATTGGTGGGTTCCTCACATTTCTCAATTCAGGGAANCCCCCCCCAATATAGGCTTATTGACTAGGTACTTCAAAGCAGAATGGTTTGTAAACATATTGAAATGAACACCTAGGAGGAAATTCTTGAATTTATGTAGTGCATATACCATCGCTAGACCTTCTCTCTTTGTGTTCATATAATTTTTCTCAGCAAATGACAACTTTCGACTAGCAAAAGTGATCGAGTGATCTAGATCCCCTTCTCTTGTTCGTGAGTACCACTCCCAATGCAACAAATGATGCATCGACATGGACATGGAAATCCTTGTTCCAGTTTGGGAACACAAGTATTGGTGTCGATACCATCTTGGCCTTCAGTGTGTCGAAGCTTCCTTAACATTCTTGACTCTAAACAAAAGCAACATCTTTCTTTAATAATTTCTCCATAGGGGCAGTAATCGCAGCATAACCTATGATGAATTTGCGATAATATCTAGTGTGCGCTAGCATTGACCTAAGCATTTTCACGTTCATAGGTGGCAGAAAGCTAAAAATGAGGGCTATCTTTGTAGGTCAACCAAAAATCCTTGTTTGCAAACAATGTGTCCCAAAAAAGGTGCACAAAAGATACATTTTTTTATAGTTCAGCGCAATCTGATGCTATTGACATCTCTCGAACATTGGTCACTGGTTTTCCAAGTGGTTCCTAATCAGACCATAACTTGTCCAATCATCCATGTAAACTTGAATAAATTTCTGAATAAAATCTTTAAATGCAGCGACAACAACATGGGAAAAGATCCTAGGTGCATTCTTCAACCCAAAAGGCATCACTATGTACTGGAAAAGACCCTATTCCACAACAAATGTCATTTTATGTTGATCTTCTTTTGCAATTCTTTTCTGGTGATAATAAAAAATCCATCTGTAAAAGAATACATCTCCTGACTTTTTACTCCTTCTAACACTTCATCTGTGAATGGTGTCGGAAAAGGATCATGCATACAGGCATCATTCAATTTTCTCAGGTCAACAAAGATCCAAACTTCCCCTGTTTTCTTATCCTGTACCACCATAGGAATGATCCATTTTGATTCTTCAAGTGGATCAATTATTCCAGCATCCAACATCCTCTCCAGATCAGTTTTAACCCTTTCCTTGCATCACGAATTCAATCGATACGACCTCTGTCTTACTGGTTTCGTGCCTATATTTAACAGAATATTCATCTCCCCTAGATCACCCTGTATACACTTCATTTCTGAGAAATTCGTTGAAAATAGATCTTGAAATTCATGCAAGAGATCCGTGATTTTTTCCATGGTCTCTTCATCCTAATAGTCCCCAATACTTGTTAATTTTGGGTTCTCCTCTGTCCCAATGTTGAATTTTCTAATCTTTAGCTGCTGATTCATGGGTTCAATCAGTATATCTGGTGTTGTGACATTCCTACTCCCTTATGTTTCTAGAATATTGATATCCTGAAACTCATCATCATCCTTAGGTCCACCAGACACATTATAACATTCCATCATTGACTGGTTGTGGCAATGCACACGTGGGTCCATTGGATATGCAACTGGAACTATCTTCAATAGCACACTGTGAATGATATTAAGTGCATTATGGACATCGGTATTAGCATCCTTGAAACTGAAGGTATTAGCAAAGAAGACTGTAAGCTCCTCCCACATAGTTATTTCTTTACGTAGCTCCGCCAATATGCACTAGGACCTCGACATTTTTTCCAAAGTGTTAATGAAGGCACGGACCCATTTATCTTTTGGTCATGATGCCCATAGAGTTTGACATTTTGTCAGATGACTTCCGGGGTCATTTCGCTCGTCGTACTTTCCAGCGTGATATATTTCTGTGTCGCCGAAGCGAGCCGTCATCAACCATTGACACTGCACCCATCCATTAATTGTCTTCTTATGAGATGCCCACCAACGTGCTGGAGTAGCCTTCAATGCTTCCTCTAGCACCAAAAATCATTAAGGTACTGATACCTTTTCTTCAAACACCATTAATAACTCAGATAGATCAAGTAGCTCCTCATAAATTGGAAATTCGGCAGTGTCAGTCACGACATGGCACAACGACTGTATGATCAGAACACACTTCCTGAATGACACCTTGCGCATGCCATTTTTCTAGTTTTCTAATGCATCATCAGAATCAGAAGATGTAGAAATAGCGCTGCTCCATCCAAGTTCTCCATCAATAGTTGGGTGGATGTAATCCTTTGAAATGTTGTACGCATGATCCCATTGCTTGACAACTTCATCTTTCATTGGTTCAATATATCTCCGTCCTTTGTTTGGATCTATAGGAGCGATGAATCTGATGTCTTGATTCTCAAATGTCATCATCCACATATTAAAGTTAATTACTACCATACTATCATTGGTCCATGCAATCCCCAACAATGCAAGATAGGATCCTCCACCATCAACAACTTCAATCACATCAAAATCCATGTATGTTTTCATACCTTCAACATCTACGATGAGGTTCGACACATATCTGATTGGTTGTACTTTGGCCTAATTAGCTAGTCGTAGCTTTACAGGGGACCAAACCAACGTCGGCCTCCCCATTTTCTACCATGTCTACCTTTTTAGGATATTCACATGTGAGACTAGATCCAGAATGGATGAATCTACTTCATAATTCCCAATCTGATTGTTCATGCGCATCTCTTTTCCTGTATTTTTCTTATGCAAAGGGTTTGTTGGAGGAGCAAGTCAGTATGTTTACTTGAACGACAACCGACTTAGCCGATCAACCAACTAAACTAGAGATTAGGTCAGCCACCTAAGGTCGTGTCGGTTCACTGAACTGATAGGTAGTTATTTTGTAACTGTTTTGTAATCATATATATTAGGATGTTGAGCTAGATGAGAACCCGGTTCAGTTCTCTGTATTGTATGGACCCATTCATGTTAATATAATCTGTTAATTCATCTACTTGTTCTTATCTCTTGTCTCTGTTATGTATGTATGTTTTAGTCTGTATTATTGGTAACCTTATGTGATCTGTGAGATTACAACATTGGTTCCGTTGCTGGTAGTATATGTCTAATATGTATGCAAACATATGATATCATAACAGGAGATTGAGGACTGGTGGGAACATAAAATTGCAAATTATTTGCAGAATTATGCACGAAGAAACAGATTAATGACCGCACAAGCAAAAGCGAGATTCTTTACAGAGACACATGAGAAGTTTGTAGAATCAGTGCCCCAACTTCTAAAGAAACTCCTAGATGAAAAATCCGGAAGGGACTAAAGATCAACAGTTTCTAGAAAAACTAATCCAAGAGGGGAGAACAAACTTATCGAAGTGGTTCGAAAAAATCGCTGATGAATTCTGTGAGGAGCAAGCAGTAGAAGATAGAACTTCGGTGGAAACCGTCAAGGAGAAACTTTACACAGACCTCATCGAGCAATTTCTGTGTTCCTTATCGACCCTGCTGTTTAAGTTCCTAATCGAGAAGGGAGTGGGTCATATTGTCGAACCTCATCCACCACTTCACGGACTACCATTAAACTCTAACTGGGCAGAAAAACAAAAGAGGTGGGAAAAATTCATTACGGAAAGGGAGTGGGAATACTTCCTAAGCAAGTAGACCGAACTATCTGGGCTTTCTAAAGCGTCGGGTAGGCTATGGGGGGGTAGCTGGTCATATGTCGGGATAAAGTGGAGTGGATTCTAGTCGACTAGAAGTAGATACCAATCACCAGTAATTAGAAGTCGACCAAAAGGGAAATCAAGAAGATATTATCACACAAAGGTATGTCGGACGTTCAAAAAATAGAGAGGGAAGAGAGACAACAAAGGAGGGAAGAAAGAAGAGAAAGAGCCTTAGCGCTACACAGAGGAATGAGTAATAGGGAGACCGACCGGGAAATAAATCCGCTAGAGTCGGGTCATGACCAACAAGAAGAAGGCATGGAAGAAGAGGCATCCCCTATGGAAGAATAATTATGGATAGAGAAGCCAGAAGCTCTCCAATTAAGAGCTCCCCAAGAAGGAACAAATCTATCTTCGTTGAATCCACGTACCCAGACACAATCTATTGTCGAAGAGGACCTCCAACTAAGAGCTAGTGACTTTGGTATATGGAGTTGACTAGACGATGAGACATACACTGGAAGACACCTCATTATCCGTCGACCAAAAGAAGGAAATTGGGTTACCTTTCAAGTGTTACCCTCCAACCGAAGTATCCACTTACTTTTACCACCACATGAAGAAGCACCCCTCCTACCAAATACAGCTTTGGAGGACACAGAACATTCAGAAATGTGGATAGGTAACTGCAGTTGGACATCGATAGAAGAATTCAAAATCAACCGACTGCTGGTCGAAGACTAAATGACAAAAACAACCGATGGAGACAAAAGTTCCTTCAATGATAGTTCTGTAGAGAGGAATAAGAAAATAACCCCACCACCCCCACCCCCACCCCCACCTCCACCATCGCCACCTCCTAAAAGCCGCGACAATGATTCTGACATGGGTCACGAGTCAGCACAGATTCCTCTATATGAGGGGGATGAGGACCTTAGACGACACTGGTTTGTTTGTGAGTCGAATTGGGAGGCTAACCAAGTTACAGATGAAGACATGCAGATGGAACAGTTCACCGGTGCCTTGAGGAAAATGGCATTAACTTGGTATATGACCTTTTCTGAAAGACAACCTCGAGCAATAAAAGCCGATATCAAAGTGCAATTTCTATCATTTTTCAAAACTCCAGATGCAAAACATCTGGCAACAAAGAAATTAAAAACAACATTGCAGAAGCCAGGAGAAACTGTCCGCGATTATGATAAGTGATGGAAAGACCTTCTTATCCAACTGGAATATGTTATAGATGAACAATTATTAATCCAGTGGTTTCTTGTAGGTTTATCTCAGAAAATCCGCCGACACATAAGTATGGAAATATTCAAGTCTTACAAAGATGCACTTACAAAAGCTCTCCAAGTGGAAATGGATGAGGACATACTAGCATACTCCACTGATCACAGACTAGAATAAAAGCTTGATATCATGTAGAAGTCTCTAAAAGAATTAAACCTCAAAAGTCAGGATATCTGGTGCACGAAGTGCTCGACGGCCAGACATTCAAAAGACAACTGTCGACAGGAAACTAGCTGACAGGACGTTCCATTCGTATAGACAAAATGTTTTTGTGACATTTACCAAGAGCATGGAGACCACTTGACAAAAGATTGCTCATTCAACATAAAGAATGGCAAGGCATCTTGGTGTGCAATTTGCAAAACTAAAAATCATAACACAGCCGACTGCCTTCTGAACCTGAAGAACCGACAGAATTATCATGCAGTCTACAAGACCATTGTAGTTCTAGAAAATAATGAGAAAAACAACTTACCAAATGATCATAACAATTAGAGATATGAAGGTCACAGATACGAGCACCGGTATGACAATCGACGTGGAGGCTACGAAGGTAGAGGTCGATTCTCTAGAAATCGAGACAACCGACCACGTCGACCCATCCAATGCTTTACATGTTAGAAGGAGGGACATCGTGTCCATACAAGGACAGAACTGACCTCAAATTTTGTACTCATTTTGGAGTAGGGGATCACTCGCTAGAGCATTGCCCTACCATGCTGGATAAAATAAATAAAAAGAAGAATGTTAATGTCTTGTCATGCGTGCAAAAAAATGATGTAATAAACACAAAGAATTTGCATATCGTAACTCGACAAGGGACAAAAACAGGAAGTGATAACCCAAGGATCAACAAAATAAAAGAGAAAAATGTCTACCCTGATCCACTTAAAGAAAAAAAAACATATAAGGAGGCAACAAATGTATTCAAAGAATTTGCACGACAGGAAGAGGCTAATGACAATTGACATAACACAATGAAAGAATTAATACAGCTCGTACAAAAAGATAACTCAATATCTCAGTTCATCGACTTGCTATATAAAATAAAACACAACAACATCGAAAAACAAACAAAGAATATCTACAGTTTAAATAAAAAATATAAAAGTGATGCCGACCCACTTGTCGACCTGGAAATTGAAGGATACCATGTCTGACAAGTAGTGCTCGACTTTGGATCACAAGTAAACATCATGACTCGTGACACTTGGGAACAAATGGGCAGACCTCGACTATATGACCAGGGCCTAGTTGAACCTATTGGAGTTTGGAAAAACGTTGATACACCTATAAAAGGAATCTCGACCAAAGTCGACTTCAAAATCATTGACACTAAGGAAGGATCCAGTTCCTTCCTAGCATTATTCGGTCGACCTTAGGGTCGAAAGATGAAAGCGTCGATATCCCTAGACAAGGAAAGAATCAAATTGAAAGGAAATGGAAAAAAGGTCATTGTACCTATTCATCCATCTCAAGGAGAACCTTGGAATGAACCTATCAATGAAGAAGTCGACATCTGACAACTTTATCAGATACAAAACAATGCAGATTATATAGAACCTAATATCTATGGAGAACTTCATTTAGGCAACCAAGACTTAGTCGGTTATAATTCAGATGCAAAATTATATGATTGGGAAGTTTAGAACTATGAAACACAAGAAAGAGGGTTCTAGACTATCCAAAAAGTATAGAAAAATCTCACCCAACAGGGCTTCATAGTGTCCATTGTCCCAAAAATATTTGAGAAGAAAATTAGGGAATACCCTACTTTAAAACCTACCAATGTAAATACTACACAAGTACCAAGATATAAGGAAAGAGAATCACCAGTCATGCACATAGAACAAGTTTCAAAAAATATTGGTGAACATTGTCGAATACAAAGCCTAGTAGAAACTTTTACAGGACAAGCTGCTAGATGGTGGTATACCCATCAAACAAGAATGCAGACCTGGACAACAGCTTCAACTTACTTTGTAGAAAGATTTGTAGGACAGAATTTAACCAAACAGGATCAGATACCTATATTCATCCAAGGATAGAATCCATAAGATCATATTACAACATGTGAAAAAGAATGGAGAAGACTTGGATACAAGGATGAACAAACATGGCCACACATGTTTCCATCAACCCTCGCCGACTTACCAAAAAAATGGTATAAAATGGAAGAAGGTAGGGGTAAAACATTCTTATGGAATGAACTCAGAGAACATTTCATTAAATATTTCAACTTTATCCCACAAAATGAAAATATGGTCGAAACAAAAAAACAGATTAAAGAATTTATACAACCAACAGAAAATAAACCCTTAAAAGATAACCGACAGACAAGGAACTGTAACAATATACAAACTGGGACAATACCACAGTCGACAAGACTACAGTTAGAAAATGAAAATACAGAAGGGAAAAGATTTATATGGAAATCAAACCATGTCGAAATGACCAAACCTATTCGTACAGTCCTTAAAGTTGAAATAACCGACAAGGAGAAGTTCGAAAGGGACAGAGACCTCCAGGCTTACATAGAAAAATTTCCTGAGATCTTCACCCAAGTGCAGAAGCTCTCTAAAAAATTCATCTCTCTTCGAAGTTGGTGGGTACCCACTACCTATCCCCCAAACTGGCCAAATACCCCACAAACCAAATATATTTGCAACTATCACTTCGACCTTTGAGAGAAATCCAGACAAGGAAGCTGAATTTGCCAGACGTTGGACCTCGACTATTACTCTGACTATACCAGAACCCCACCTACCAGCCACTGATCCGACCGGAGGAGAATAAGAAGAGAATATTGACGATATAAATCAAGAAATCAACCAACTCTTCTCTGATTTGGATTCACCTCCTCAGATCTAAAATCCACCTCTTGACATCACTTCCAGCAACCCAATCAACCCTGGCCATTCACCAACTCCATCACCACCACCACCACCACGCCCATACTCTGAAAAAACCCCACCACAACCATCAGCACCAATTGCATCCACTTCTGCACCCCCTACATCTAACCAACCAGAGGCACCAGTCATCCCACCTCCCCAAATAGAGAAACCATCAACCACTGTTATACCACAAACTAAAAATCCTGACTCGACTTTTGCAGGTACACAGGTGACGACACAAACATAAACGGAAAAGCATAAGAAGAACAAGGAGAAACAGAAGAAGGAGCATCATGGACAACCATTAAAGGTCCATATCAAATTGAAATATGCAACCTCATTGACTGATGTAGAGCTAGGACAACTCCTGAAAACCCTAGCAGTCGAAGCAAAGACAAGGAGCCAGCAGTGACGTAAGGAACTTGAAAACAAGGACAAAGAATAGGTTGAGTTCCTCAACAAATGCAGAAACCTTGCACAATCAGTAATGACAGGACCAATAGAGGTCAACACTGACAAACCACTCGAAAGCGCTTATCAACTATTTGAAAGCATGGTGTTGGCACTCCAAATACAACTTTAGAAAACAAAGGAGGAGCAGAAAGAAGAAACTATCCAACTGCTGATGGTCCAGCACACCACCTTCTCTGAAGCCTAGAAAGTGTTACAATATCACATGGAAGAGTCTGTTATCATGGAAGAAATACTACGAGACTGGCTTGCTTACTACGGGCGAGTCTATCAACAAACCAGGCAGACCCATTTTTTTTAACATCACCTAGTAGTGACAACCCCAACAATTGTCGAAGTTTGTGTACAGAAAATACCAACCATCAGACTTCACATCCCATGAAGACCAAGCACACCATAATGACTACTAAGACATAGATGAAGATTTTTGTACCTCCCTATTTCTTCGGGGCGAAGAAACGTTTTGTTCGTGGGGGATATGTTGGAGGAGCAATTCGGTATGTCAACTTGAATGATAGTCAACTTAGTCGATCATCCTACTAAGTCGGTCGACCGACTAACTAGAGATTAGGTTGGACACCTAAGGTCGTGTCAGTTCACTGAACCTACAGGTAGTTATTTTGTAGCTATTTTGTAATCATATATATTAGGCTATTGAGCCAGATGAGAACTCGGTTCAGTTCTCTGTATTGTATGGACCCATTCATGTTAATATAATCTATTAATTCATATACTTGTTCTTATCTCTTGTATTTTTTATGTATGTATGTTTTAGTTTGTATTATTGGTAACCTTATGTGATCTGTGAGATTACAACAGGGTTCACCATAGATTCCTTGCTATCCTTACCCGGTCAACGCAACATATTCTCCATCTCGATAAGAGCATCGATATCTCTTGCTAGTGACAAGAAACTCTTAAATAAGTTTTGCAAGGTACCATGTTTCCGCGATGGTCCTGCCTCTAATGAAGAATCAAAAGCAGAGGGCATTTGGTAAATAGGTTACTTACCAGGATTTCTTCCGATCACATCCCATGCTTCAAAGAATTTATCTTGCTTGGTAGTAATGGCAAATGGTACCTTATTATTTCCAGCTAGTCGAACTTGTGGTCGAGGTACAGATTCTCCGATCATCACACCTCTATGGATGACGATAGAAACATCGACATCCTCTGCTCTAGGTTGTGCTGAGATCGTCGCAATTGTTGACCCTTAATTCTGGTTTGCCGGTGGATTCTGGTTCATTGGTGGATTATGATTCAATTGTAGATTCGTAGGCTGATTCATGTTTTGATTATGAACTAGAATTTGATACTGGGATTGGTTTTGCAATTGATTCTGGTTCTAGAGCTGGTTTTGATTCTATAACTGGTTATGATTCTACAACTAAGGAACATTTCCTGCTTTCCATCTCACGATTAATTGCGGAAAATTCTCGATAGTGTGATCAATTGCAGTACAATATGTACATGAACACGACAATTATGGGAAATCTCTTTGGTAGTGTCCAAAAACCCCACAATTGTAACAATGGATAGGTTCGTGACCTTGTCCTCATCCTCTACCAAAGCCTCCTCCTCATCCTCAAAATCCTTTGTGAAATCCTCCTTGTTGCTGGTACTGTGGTTGAGCCAATTCTATGGCGGGGGATTCAGTTTTTTCTAGAAGTAGTGCACTACCTGAACATACTGTGGTTGCAGTGGAGCCATCGACATCTGATTATACTGTGGTTGTGGTGCGAACTGTGGTAGCGGTGCAAACTGTGTCTGTGATAGTATGAACTGCATCTATGGTGATGACACATATTGTGGTTGCGGTGGTGGTTGTGCCACCTACAACTGCTGTTGTGATTTCTATACTACGCGATGATCTTCATCCTTAACATAGTATGAGTCATACGTCCTTTCCTGAAGGAGATCATATGTACGGTATTCTTTATCTTCATGTCCCACAGATCGAAAAAATGAGCAATATAAGTTAGCCGACTTTGTCACCATCTTCTGCATGTATCCACATTCCTCGTGTCTATTCCCATTGATTTGGAATATGCGACACCATGGTACACTGCCACAACTTAGTGGGTTTGGTGCCCCAGATAATAGATAGTTTTGAAATTCAGGGAAAGTATCTTTGGTATGTCCATTCGCACGACATTGAGTGCACCACAGATATTCACAATTGTATTTCCCCTTCTTAATATATTGTAACTGAAGCGTCAATTTCACTAGCTGCACCTAAATTTGGTTCATGCTAGCTGCACTTTCTCGAATAAGAAAAGCCAACAACTTCATTGCGATCTCCAGAGCCTCGCTTTGTGTTGTGATCTTTTGTTGCATTAGTAGTTTCCGGATATGAGATACCAATGCTGTGATAAACCATTCTTTGTGCTGAACGTCGCTCTTGCCGAAACTAACTCTTGCTATCAGTGTCTTGAATATTTGATTGAAATCCCAAACGGTCTCATTAGGAAATTGCTTAAACTCCTTTAACTTTGTAATATACTACACTTCAGATTTGGGCTTTTTGAATTCTTCAATTAGTCCTTTCCTGACTTCATCCAATGTTTTTGCAAGGATCTCTGTAGGAACTTGTATAAATTTCATGTACAAATCCAGTACATGACCCTGAATAGTAGTCACCAATTGACCTTTCTTGACATCATCTTCAATAGTCTGTTTGACAATGCACGATGCCTCACATAGAATCCAGTACTGCTCAGGATCGTCGGTCCCATTTTCGTGGAACAAAGGTAAATTTATGTCGTCTCCTTCCATCCTGGGCATTCTTCCTACAGATGTTGCTCTAGTAATAGTTTGTTGTTCGCACGTCGTATAGGTCGAAACGAAACTTGTGTGTCTTCCTAAATGTGGATTAGTGCGTAGAGGTGTGGGAACGTTACTGCTGGGGTTTCATCTTGTCTCTATCTTGGGCATATCCTGGGCCTGGTCATCCTCTTCTTCACTGTAGGGTTGCTTTGCCTCGTGTGGTATTCCTTCACGGTCTTGCGTTTTGTTCACAGGACAACCTTCCCTTGTCCTCTTCCTCTTCTCTTGTTGAAACCTTGCTCCTCCCCTCCAAATACCACTTCCTTCCTAAGATTCCCTCATAGTATCGTCAAAACTTGCACCCATCTACCCCATATCTTTCCATTCGTCTTGCATCTTTCGTCATGGTATCCACAACCTCTGCACACCAGAGTTCTACTACTCTAGGTGCATCTTCAGTATGCCCTTTTCAGAGACACACATCTTAATCTATAATTGTAGAGACAACATGAACCTACCTCGTGGTCTGTTGAAAAATTCCCTTTCTGCTTCACTGTAGGACTTGGTAGTGTTGACTGCAAATTCAGTGATATATCCTTCTAGGATACTATCCAGCCAGACCTCAACAACCTGCGATGCTTTGTTGTCAGTTTCCTGTAACTTCTAGATCAGTTCAAGGGTCTAGGATGTTGGCTCTCCTCCTTAGGAATTTGTCTTCTTGTAAGTGAACAACTCCAACCACTCATACAATATGATGGGAAATTCAGAGAAAAAATATTTGTGAGGACCATCGTGTATGTATCTCGCAAACCACTTGTTCGTCGTCAGTCCAGGGTTCTGATTTTTCTGCCTTAGAAAATTCCTGTAACTTTTGATCAAGCCAATCTTGAATCTCTGGTCTCATCGGATGCTACATTTCCTCCTCTCAGTCGCAACAGGGTCCCACCAACAAAACCATTTGTTGGCGCAAACCCAACCAACAAAAACCAGTCAACAGGGGTTCCCACTCTGTTGACGCTCAACTCACCACAATCTCCCTGAGCATTGGCCCAGACAGATTTTACCCTACCGGGAAACACCCACAAAGCAGATGAAGTCTCTCCTGAGATATTCGAGGGAGAGCTGTAGGAACCAAGTTTCCATAGAATAGAAGAGGACTATGTGGATCGACAATTCATCAAATTATCTAATAGATATGACCATCTACTTAATCAACAACAATACTACTCATCATTGCTATTAATATATCACATCATTTATTCATAACCAAGACAATCATACCTTTGCTCAAACAGATCCAGACATATAACATCATTTAAAAGCAGAAAAAATCGCATCATAGATCCATATCACGCATTAAATTTGCATTCACCATTAGATCACAGAAACATTAAGACAAAAAAGATAAAAGAAACAACAATTTAGATCAACTCCCGTCTTATCATATTACTTCTACGCAATAATTCATAGATTTAGAACAATCCAACAATTCAAAAAGTTCACTCAAGTGCTCTTGGTATAAATATCCAATCTTATTTCCCTCCCTCCCTCATTTGCAATTCTACTCCTATTTATAGGATTGAGCCTTTACATTGAAGGGACACCTCTAACTAACTCTTAACCAATTCTTAACCGAATATACAAAATAATGACCAATATCCATAAGATATGGTCCAAAGTACAAAAAGAGGATACATAATACATAAAATAGTCTATTTTCCACCTTGAGCGCCATATTTCACTTGCATAGTGTCTTTTGAGATTGCACGGCACTCGTGATGTTGCGCAACTATATTGTCCCAAAACCCCTACCAATAGGCAAGATCTGTGGCGAGAGGATTCTCTCAGAAAGAGGGGATTTATTATGAAGAGACATTTGATCCAGTAGCAAGGTACACTTCCATAAGAACCATCATGGCACTTGCATCCATGATGAAATGGAATCTACACTTGATGAATGTAAGGACAACCTTCCTGAATGGTGTGATTGAGGAAGAAGTATACATCTAACAACCACAAGGATTTGAAGTCGAAGATAAAGGAACCCACATATGTAAGTTGAAGAAGGCTCTGTATGGATGGAAGAATATATAGCTTCTTGAAAATCTTGGGATTTACCAAGCGTAAATTTGACCCTAACATTTACCTTAAGGTTATGGATGATGAACCTATCATACTATTACTATATGTGGATGACTTATTTTTGAAAGGAAATGAGAAACAGATTGCAGATTACAAGAAGAAGCTTGTTGAAGAATTCGAGATGAAAGATCTTGGACCGATGCACTATATTCTTGTCCTGGAAGTGTGGCAAAGCATAGAAGGAATCTTTCTAAACCAGGGAAAGTATGCAATGGAAATCTTAAAAATATTTGATATGTTGGATTGCAAAGCCATGGCCACACCCATGAATACCAACCTGAAGTTGTTATTTGATGAATAATCAGTGTTAGTAGATGTGACTCAATACATACAGATTATTGGGTCGTTGATGTATCTGACGAATACCAAGCCATATATATGCTTTGCTGTGAACACCCTGAGTCAGTATCTAGTTAAACCTAGACATGTTCACCTGGTACCTGCAAATCATGTGATGAGGTACCTGAAACATACTGTAGAATTTATACTATACTATTACAGAGATCATGACTAGAGATTGTATGGATATACAGATTCACATTGGGAAGGAATTTATTCAGATAGGAAGAGCACTTCAAGTGGATATTATTTTTTGGGATCCACCATGATCTCATGGTTTAGCAAGAAACATTCTAGTGTCCCTCTCAGCACAGATAAAGAAAAGTACATATCATCGTGTTCTGTTAGTTGTGAAGCCATATGGACTCATAATTTGATGTCAGGTCTATTTGATTTGGAGTTCGACACCACTGTGACTCTATGTGACAACCATAGTTGTATAAAGATGGTAGAGAATCCTATGTTCCATGATAAATCAAAACACATAGAAATCCAATATTTTTACATAAGGGATATGGTACAGAAGGGAGCTATAAAACTCTAGTATGTAAGTACCAATGAGCAAGTTGCTGATGTATTGACCAAACCTCTGTCTCAAGTAAAATTGAATAATTCAGTGACGATCTTGGTGTAATCCGAAAGGACCTCCCTGGAAATGGGATTGATGATGAGACTATCATTGTAGATGAGTTGGTAGTGATGCACCAATACAGAAAAGGCTAGGTGCACCTGTAGATGTTGATAAGGTTCGACATTTACTTGTGGATGAAAGTATCCTCTTTTGAGGATGGTATTGCAGACAAGAACACTCTCTTAATGTGAGTGGTACTAGCCCTTACCAGCTGAGGATGGTCCTCAAGATGATACTCTCTTGAGAGTGGTCCTATAACTAACATGCTAAGGATGGTCTACAGTGAGTCCTGCATTCATTTGCGGATGATGTGGTCTTGCATTCATTTGCAGATGAGATCTACATTCATTTGTGGACGATGTGGTCATGTATTCATTTGCGGATCATATCTACATTCATTTGTAGAAGATGTGGTCCTGCATTCATTTGTGGAAAAGATCTGCATTAATTTGCAGACGAAGTGGCCCTGCATTCATTTGCGGATGATATTTGCATTCATTTGTAGACGATGTGGTCTTGCATTCATTTGCAGATGATGTGGTGTTTCATTCATTTTTGTATGAGATCTGCATTCATTTGTAGAAAATTTTGTCCTGCATTCATTTGCAAATGATCCAGCTGGTCGATGATGTGGACCCTCCTCGTTAAGGGGGAGTAGGTTGATGAGGATTACATCATCCTTGGACTTATGTCCAAAAGTGAAAGGGATCGATCATCCCACAAAGAGATCATGTTTGTTGCAAGTTATGATGCTTCTGACTATGTTATTGATTGGCATGTCAAGTAGGTATGCATATTTTGATTGAAATATCAAGTATGGTTGCAGATAACGATAAGGATTTAGTGATCGAGTGATGTAAAGGATTGAGTGATTGAGTGCTGCAAAAAATCGAGTGATCGAGTGCTGCAAAGGCTCAAGTCATCAAGTGTTGTAAAGGATCAAGTGATCAAGTGCTACAAAGGATCTAGTGATAGAGTGTTGCAAAGGATTGAGTGATCGAGTGTTGCAAGAAGATGAAGATCAAAGTGTTGCTGCAAAGGATTGAGTGCTGCAAGAAGATGAAGATAAAGTGTTGTTGCAAAGGATCAAGTGATCGAGTGATGCAAGAAGATGAAGATCAAAGTGTTGTTGCAAAGGATCAACTAATAGAGTGTTGCAAGAAGATGAAAATCAAAGTGTTGCTGCAAAATATTAAGTGATCAAGTGCTGTAGAAGATGAAGGCTCGGTGTTGTAGAAGATGATGTTCTAGTACTGAAGATATTGAAGATGTTCTAGTAACTGTTCCAGTTTCTTATGATTGTTGAAAAATTCCTATGACGTATATATGTATTACCCTGATACTACTGAATATGCTCTCTCTCCTTGCTCCTATAGCTGATGATGTTGTTTTCAGTAGAATACCCTTCTCGTTAAGGAGGAGTGTTGAAATATTGTAACTTTGAAGAATATTCTAAATGTATTTTACTGATGTAACCCAAGGGAGATGTCTTATTCCTCCGTCGGTATGTTACTATTGTATTTGGTCATCATAGATTCATTAGGAATAACCTACATTGTAATTCAGGTCAATAGAACCCTATAGAATATGATATAATATTGTTTTGCGTCTTCCTAAGTGAAGTCATCCCAGTAAGTTTGTTGGGGCTGAATTATTAGGGTAAAATTCAAGTGATAGAAAGAGTATAAATAGAGGAGTCATGTTTCTCATTTGAACAAACACTCACTTGTGTATAGCGCATAGGGGGGAGAGAGAGAGACATATCGATAAGGAGAAGCACCTGTTTTGGGGTTTTATCTTATACATCTATATAGAGGAAGTTTTGCTGGGTTTTCTTATACATCTATATAGAGTATGGGAATGGGTATTGATTATTCTAACAATATTGTCATGTATCTTGATGCAATATTGATATAGATCTTGATGATTATCTTGGATAATGTTGGCATATATCTTGGTGTTTATCTTGAGTGTTCAATAGTGTAGCATTGAATTATAAGTTAACATGTAAGTAATAGATCTTGTGAGTGATTTTTTTCTCAACCTGTGTTTTCTTTGAAAATTAGTTTGACAAGTGTTGAACATTGTGTCTTTGACCTAAGTGTAGATGGACTGTTATTTATTGTTAATGACAACCTTTGACAATATTGTAAGGGACTATTTGATTGATATTTGTTTGATTTGTTGACTTGATTAGAGTGGAGTGAAAAATCCTTTTGTTTCTAAGAGTATATGAGATTGAATGAGTTTGACATAATTGGTTAAGTCTTTTATCTTATTGACTGAGGTTAGTTGGTTGAGGTTTATCATGTTTAACTGTCAAGTCTTCCTTGACTGGGATTTAGGCTCATTGTGGTGTTATTGAGTTGAGTGTGATTGGACAGATTTTGTTTGAACGTATGTGAAGTCTCTTGGTTTCTCAAATGTGTCTCTTACTTGATGAACTAGGCCAAGTAAGAAGGGATGGTTGAATATCTACGCTGATTAGATTAACAGAAGTATATGATTTATTTGGCATAGGTACACAAGAAACTTGGTACAAGTTGGTTCAGTTGAGCAAGATTGGCATAGGTTGTGTTATGTGCAGTTTGTTCGACTCAAACTGGATGAATTGTATGAGCAGTTGGTTTGAATAAGGTGGAATGAGTTTGGTTATCAATTGGTTAGACTCAGATTGATTGAGTTGGATGATGTGAGAAACATAGTGATTAGACATATTGTTTTGCATAGGTTATTAGTACATGTGTGGTGCAGTGGTTAGTTGATGAGAAGTGGTTAGATGATGAACAATGGCAGTTGATGAGTATTGGTCATTAGTAACAATTGATGAGCAGTGGTTAATAGTGACAATTGTTGTGTATTATAGTGCAGGTTTCATAGTTTGGTGTAGTGTAGTACATGTGTTGATTTGTAGGTTCGCAAGATTAGTGCAGTGGTATTTCAGTAGTTTCTATCTTCATATAAGGGTGGTAGGACAGGATCTAGGGATTCCTTCAAGTTGCAACCTGTAAATCAGGGGGTTGTAGATTCCTTCCACTTTTAGTTGGAGAATTGAAGTAATTGTAACAAGGGGGTTGTTGGATCCTTCCATATGTTTCTAGAAAACTATTATTATAAGGCTTCCGTGGGTTTTCCCCCAAGACTTGGGTTTCCATGTAAAAATATTGTGTACTGTGTTTTTCTATGCTTCTTATGTGATGATGATATGATGATATGTGATGATGAGATATAATTTTTGATATAATGATAACAACATAATCTGCATATTATTTGTGAAAATCTGATTTACAACAAAATCTAGGAGCTAAAGGAATCGTCACAACTCAACATATTCACAAATTATGCAGAAAAAGTGAAAAGATTGAAATTAAAACATAAGAATGGTGCTAATAACTGAGTTTATTATCATTGTACAGTATGTAAATATGCATGGAACATGTTGATATTATAATAAGAGAAAATTGTTATCCTTTCGAGGAAATTTGGATGCATACATGGGGTAGGCTTAGATTGGACCCCAAACCCCCTAGGTGGACCAATGAGCTCCCAAACCACCTTAAATGGTCACAAATGCCTATGTGAACATGGATGGAAAATTCTAGGACACAAATGAAGTTATTTTAGGAGTGGTGGAGTGAATGGGTGAGTGGGAGTGGTTCTAGGAAGCAATAAATGGTCTGAAAGATCCAAAAACACCCAAATACCATGCATGGGCACCTCTGGTCAACCAGTTTCCTTATTTTATAGAGTGGGAGCACACCAATGAATAAAATGTCATAAATCAGGGTGCATGTGTAACCAGAATGATCAAATTTGGGCGCTTGGGTGCATTGATGAGTCCAAAACACTGAAAGAACATTGCTTGACCAACACAACATGGTTTTTGACCATATAACATAAGTATGAGACAAATAAAAATGTGTCCTAGGTGTATGACCATGATAATAAGGTGGTATAATAATATAACACACCCCCTTAATATTGAATTAATGTAAATACATCACAAAATTATTGAGGCCTTGGAAACTAAGGCTCAAGTCACCTCTTACAAAGTTTATTTGTCCATATAACCAAGGTAAGGAGGAAAACCTCATGGAAACAAAAACTCCCCTAAAAAATGGACATGGAGATAATCTAAGTGAATATAAGAAATAACCATGTTTCATCCACTCCAATAAGTTCTCTTAGATAGGTGAATGTCTTCTCTGTGAACCTCTTGGTTAAGATGTCAACAGTTTTCTCTGCAGATGAGAAATACTACAATGATCTTGATGTAGTGCTCATGCACCAAGATCTTGATGTAGTGCTCACCTGCTCATGCACCAAGATCTTGATGTAGTGCATGTGTATCTCTATGTGCTTGGTCGTTTGTCTCTTCAATGGATAAGTGGAAATATTTATTTCACTTTTATTATCACACCAAATCAATGTGGGTGAATAAAATGCGAATCCAAGTTCCCCAAGAATACCTTGCAACCACACACATTGTGTAGCTGTGTTCAATGCTCCTCTGTACTCGGCCTCAGTTGATGAAAGGGATATAGTGTGATGTTTCTTGATTTAACAACATATGGGACCATGTGAAATAATGAATACATAACATGAAGTGGAATTTCTGTCAATGGAATCTCCATCCCAATAAGAATTAGTAAATCCAACTAGTTCTAGTGGAGAACTAGCTACATAGTGCACCCCGAAGTATTTGGTTCCTTGAACATAATGAAATATCATTTTTTCAGCCTTCCAATGGATCTCATGAGTATCCTTCATATATATTTCAACAACACTTATTGCATAACACAAATAAGGTCGAGAGTGTGTGAGATACAACAAGCTCCCAACTAGTTTCCTGTACAACGAGTTGTCCACCAATGGAGATGAACCAAAATCACCTAGTTTTATTCCTGAAAGGAATGGGCACTTGGATACCTTAAATTCAGCCATATTGAAATTCAATAAAATTTCTGAAACATACTTTGATTGGATGACTTTGATCCCTGCATAATATTTCTCAATCCCCAAGCCAAGAAATTGTTTCAACAAATCCAAGGTTAGTCATAGAAAAATCACTATGCAAAGAGGAATTTAATGATCCTATATCATGAATGCAATTTCCTGTATTCAAAAGGTCATCAACATAAAACACTATCACCTGCAATAAATCACCAATATGCTGCAAATATACATTAGGATCAGATTTTCATCACTCAAATCCTAGTGAAAGAAGGAAGCTATCCATCTTGGCATACCAAGCGCTAGGGGATTGCTTGAAGCCATAGAGTGACTTCCTCAACCTGAAAACAAGTAAAGGATCATGAATTAAAATTTTAGGATTCTACATATAGATCTCATCATGAAGGTCACCATGAAGTAAAGCAATCTTCACATACATGTGGTGAACCTCCCATCGCTTAGATGCAACAATGCCCAAAACTATCCCGATTGAGTCCATGTTTGCAACAAGTGAGAATGTATCTGTATAGTCCAATTATGGGACTTGATATAATCCTTTGGAAACAAACCTATCCTTTTACTTGACATTTGAACCATCTACAACCACTTTGGTCCTATAGACCCACTTACATTGCACTAGTTTTATCTTGGAAGGTAGAGGAACCAACTCCCAAGTTTCATTGTCTTGCAAAGACTTGAACTCTTCTTGCATGGATGTTTTCCATAGTGGTTCAAGTGAATCTTCCTGATATGTATGAATATCACATCCAACCATCATAAATCATCTCTATGGAATATTCAATTCACAAGTGAAGAAAGCATTATGAAATTGAGATCTAGTCTTCCTAGAGTCTAGTGGATCTCCAACAAGATCACCGACTGCTGGTATGGTTTTCTCAACCCACACTGGCCAAATGGGTGATTCATGATATGAATTCATGTCATAATCAAAAAAATTAGAGGAGGAATTATCACTTACATCATCATGGAGTGGAGGATGTGAGGAATCTCCTTGGACTAGTTCGATCTCCTCCATGTGATCTTATTTGAACTGTACACTCCTTTCAATGAATGTTTTATGAGATGAGGGATAAAAAGGAGATTGTATCCCTTTGCATATTCAACATATCCAACCATAATGGACTCCTTTCTTTGAGTTTTCAAGGCCTTTCTCTTCTCGGGAGGAATTCTAGCCCAAGCCTTTGAGCCAAAAACCCTGAAATGAGAAACATTGGGATTGTGACCTATTGACATAAACCCAACCAACAAAGACTAGTTGACAAGGGTACCACTCTGTTGACTCTTAGACCACCGCGATCTCCCTAAGCATCGGCCCATACAGGTTTTACCCCATCCAACAACACCCGTGGAGCGGATGAGGTCTCACCTGAGGCATTTGAGGGAGAGCTATCGAAACCAAGTTTTCATAGAATAGGAGGGGACAATCTGACATCAATTTTAAAAAATTAGCACAACATTAACATATTTGATTACTTAGGCATTAACACAAACATTTATCATTATTCTCATTTAGATTGCATCATTTCATTACAAATGCAGTAACCTAACCGAGGCGTAAACAGATCTAGTAAAATAACATCATTAAAAGAAGGAAAACATCTTATCATAGATCCATGTCACAGATTCACTTAACATTCACCATATGATTGCAGAAGTAGCAAGACAATAAAAAATAAAAGAAAACAATATTTCAAATCAAATTCCGTCTTGTCATATTAGTTCCGCGCAATAATCCATAGATTCAAAAATAGATCTACAGATTAACAGATATATCTCAGTTCTCTTCTATCCCTATTCAAATCCTCTTCTAATCTCTTTGACACTTACAATTCCACTTCTATTTATAGCCTTGCGCCTTTACATTCAAGGTACACTTGGACAAATTCCTAACTAACTCTTAACTGGTTCTACAAAATTAGGACCAATATCTGCAAAATATGGTCCAAAGTACAAAAAGGTGACACAAAATATAAAATATATTCTATTTTTTCTATGCGTGCTAATCTTCCTCTTGCGCGGTGTATTTTGATCTTGTGCAACATCCGCGATGCTGTGTGACTAATGTGTCCAAAACCCCTTCCAATAGGAACCCAACAAAATCTTGTGGCTCTCCCTCATGCCACGTCAGGTGGACATGGTGTACTCATTGATATTCAATCTAAAGTCTGTATATTGCTAAGTGATCTCCTTCAGTTGCGCTTGAATTCTCTTAGTAATGTCCTGACTTCCCAGCAAATCCTACTTCAATGGGTGCTCCACCATATTTTCAGTAACTTCTTTCTTTCCTTCCTGTGCAGTTTGTAGTGTGGTAAGTGCCTTCACAAATAATTGTGCTCCAATGTATTGGAACTCATTTGGTTGTTCATTTATCTTCTATTGTCACTTTTGAGCCTTTCCAACCCTCTGCTACAACTTCCTTAGTTCGGCTGACCGTGTAATCTAGATGACTGGTGGCATCGCTTGTAAGGCAGCCTTCAGTGTCGCTAGTTGCTCTTTGGCCTCCTGCAATTGCTTGGTTAGTTTCCCTAATTACGTGTCTTGGATGAAGCTGCCCCAAAAATCCATCATTTCCTCAATGACCTTCATAGCTTTTCTCTCCATCTTTCAAAGTTATGCCTCCACTTCCTATATGGAAGTATTCCCCTTGACAATTTGCTCAAGAGGAGTGTCTAGATAGACCAGAGAATTCAAAATGTTTCTATCCTTCTACAACTACACAATAATTTCCCCAAGTCTCATTTCATTTGCAACTGCATCCAGTTTCACAGTGTTTTCACTGACATTCTTACAAGAATCTGCAACTACTGCTTCTACTTGTACTCGACTATCGGAAAGGTGGGCCTTCTCGATAATGAGGCGATCTGTCTCCTTCTTCAGCTCTATGATTGCCTCAACATTCGTCATCTTCAACTCTTCTTGCGCTTTCATCAGTTCTTCTATCTCCTGTGTTTTTTCTTCAATAAGCTTCTCCTTAGCATGCCACAGTTCATCAACGTATTTCTGCGTCGCCTCTACCTTCTCCTGCGATCGTAGAAATCAATTGATGATGTCCTTCTGTCTGTCTGCCAATTCATGGCTAGCGACCTGCTACATGTGTACCAATGTTTGCATGGGTAGCGTATTGATGTCTAGTGATATGCTCTGTAACTATTGTTGTGAGGTATTCAAGTCCTCAGTTCCGACGTCAATTGCGGTCGGGGGAATCTGAACATTCCTGGCCTGCGGTGCGGTGCTGATTGAAGCATACTCCTGCACAGTCACACTCTTTGGTGCTCTTTTCAAAACAAAATCATATACAAAATCTATTTTATCTCTTACCTCTGCAAATCCCTCTTGAACCGACTTCTTCATTTCCTTTGCTGCGATGTCAGTTGCATTGTTAACGACCTTAACGAGCCAGTTTAACTGTGCTTCCATTGCTGACCCTGTGCTCCTATTCGCAGCCTAGTCTATGCACCTCTTTATTCTTAGTTCCTTGGGAATGCGCTATGCCTTTGGGTCAGTAGGTGTCTCTGTTGACGATTCTTCATCATATTGTTGGTCATCTTTGCGCACAGGCTCAATAGGTGCATCTGTCGGAGGTCCTGTCGAGATTTCTATTATACTGATTGGTTCTCACCATTTCATAAGCCAATAATTAATCATTTACTCCAGTTCCACATCAGTCACCTTGTACCTCATTGGAAACCATTGCTTGGTGGGGTCCCGCCTCGCTTGAACTTGAATAACATGGGGTCCAATTGCGAAATGCGCAATCCTATGATATTTTTTCATGACTTCCTCTGTTAGTCTTGGAACATTTACCATTGCCACCTACAAAGCTTCCCATTAGATACAAAATTGAATCAAGTAGTCTACCATTTTCTCTGCTTGTTTGAACCACCATAAATTCTGATATCTCGCACCCTTGTATACCTCTATTTCTTTGGCGTCCATCCCCTTGTAATCATTTGGATCCATCCAAGCCACTAACACAATCAAAATGAGGAAGCAACTGCATGTGAATGGTATTTCACCCACTTGCACGGCCACTGCATCCTCCGTTAACTTGTTCAAAAGAAAAAGGGACCAATTCATTTGTATGCCTTGTGCACACAACTCAGCACATGCAACCACCCTAGAATTACATTGAACCGGGAGGTTCTTCCTCACGACTTTACTGGCCAAAATCCTTGCGCTAATACGTACTGCACGGTCATTGATACTATCAATGCGGTATACCCTCCTGTCGGACTCAAGAGTATAGCGCTTCTTTAGAGTCATTTCCAACTTCCTGTCATTATCTTTACCATTGATATATTATGATGGGTATGGCACATCCTTGGGTATCCCCGTTATCTCTGAAATCAACCCCACAGTGACTTCAACTATCTCATCTAACTATAAATACCTTCCATAGAAGCACACAGTGTGACATGTTGATCAATCCAAGTAATCCAACTCTAGCCAGCCCGCTCGCCCAATTGTTTGGGATGCGCTTTATCCGCCCACCTGTGACTGCTACCATTGACACATATGGTTCATTCGCAACATCCTCTAGGGAAATAAGGTCATGGTATTCATATTTCAGCTGCATCAACACAAGCATGATGTCAAAATTGTAAACCATCCCGTGTGGTATCGCCGACATCCTTATCGGATACTTCTGGTTCTTCATGGAATTCTTGGCCTTCGCACCAGGCCGACTAGGAGGGATTTATCCAGGGATGTCTTTGACCACTACTTTGGCTGTAGACTCCACCACTCCCGAGCTCGACGACCCCATCTGTGCAGTGTCTTCTCCCTGTGCCCTTGTGGATCTTTTGGTCTGTCTCTTTTGTTGTGCTGGAGAGCTAGGATTCCGTGCCTTTCTCTTCCCCTTTGGCACCTTCGACGATCCAACTTTCATACTGGCTACTTATTCCATAATTGCGACTCGTTTTTTTGGTGAATCTCACTTTTTGGAAATATCTATGGTATCTGGGTTACTCTACATGCCACACAAATTCCTCTCAAGGCTCAATAATCATGCACCCTCTCTAGACTTAGAAAACTCCTCAATCTCCTCTCCCTTTCTCAACAACTTGCTCTACCACTTGGCAATTCTACAACTCAACTCAACTTTGCATATTGGTATCTTCCGACCGTTTCAAACTCATTCTTATAGTGCCAAATCAACTCATACTCATCATTACCAAATCAACGGGATCATCTTGAACAAATCATGCATTAACTACCCAAATCCACCATCGATTTTTCCACCCCAATGGTCGGAATCACCATCATGATGTGTCACTTCCACAAGCACCACTAGTTAACTACTTTTAACTGTATTCATTTATTACTGATTTGAATTCTGCTCACTGCCCCGCGGCTATCGCAACATGACCTCCTAACTACGCTACTAACTCATACTCTTGCTAACCACTTCCTCTTGGTGCATCTTCCATTCATCCATCATCCTATCTACTTTTTTTGTTTTCATTGCACACTGCCTCAAGCATTACGTGGTTTTGGCCCTATCATATAGGGCTTCATCCTGGTACCATTCACTAGCTTTGGTAGAATCATGCCATCTAACTGTTGTAGTTGAACTGCACCTCCTGAAGTAATTGAATTAATGAGATATGGACCTAACTAGTGCATCTGTAACTTACCTAGATGCTTCATGAACTTACTGTCATATAACAACAACAAATCTCCTTGCTGAAACTGTTTATTCTTTATGTGGCGATTGTTCCATGCCTTCTGGCGATCCTTCTCGACGTGTTGGTGGAATACCACAATAAAACGGTCCTCCTCGAGTTGTACCAACTACTCCACATGGTCCTCGAGTGCTGCTTTATCATCCATACCTATCGATGATACAATACATAGACTCCAAACAATGTACTCCATATGCATGATTGCTTCTTACCCATACACCAACTTGAATGGTGTCTATCCTATCAATCACTTTTGAGTGGTGCGATATGCCCACAACACTGCTAGAATATTCAATTCCCAGTCATTGTGGTTAACATTGCATACCTTTGCAAGCACATGCTCCAATATCTTATTAAATTATTCCACCGTCCTGTTCTCCTGTGGATGATATGGGGTACTTTTCTTGTGTTGTATCTACAATTCCTCTGTCAGCACGCTTACCGTATGGTTGATGAAGTGACTTCCTTGGTCGCTCATTAATATCCTTGGGCATCCAAACCGCATTACAATGTTATCAAACATGAACTCGGTTATTGTCGCAACAATGCAATCCATGACCAGTGCAGCCTCCACCCACCTTGTCAAATTGTCTGTCGATGTAATTATGTATCGCGCACCATTTCGCTTCCTAGGTGGGTTGATTGGTCCCACAAAGTACATGGCCCATTTATCAAATGGATACAACTTTACTTGCGGTATCAGTGACATCTCATCCCTTCATGAGGGTTTTCTAGTGCGTTGATAGACATCACAACTCCGTGCATAACCCGTCGCATCATTATGTAGAGTAGGCCACCAGAGCCATGCACGAAGTACCTTTCTTGTAGTAGCTCGACCTCCGTATTTTCCACCAGCAACTCTTGCATGTGCTTCTTCCAGAATCTGCCCTTGTTCATGTGGTAGGACACATCGTTGTAAAATTTCATTTGGTCCTAGTTTATATAGCTTTCCAACAATAAATTGGAAATGCAAATCCTTAATCACCAAATGCTTCTTCTGACTTGTTGAAAATTCCTCTAGTGTGATTCTTGTCGTGAAGAACTCAATTATTTGATCATAATAATCATCTCCCATGTCGAGTCTAAACAACTATGCATTTGGCAGCTCCTCCTCAATGTTTTGGGCTCCTCACCTATCTCAATTTGGGATAAATGATCAGGGCCCGCATTCAAGTGACCCAGTTTCACAATTATCTCAAAATCAAACTCCTAAAAGAGAAGCAACCAACGTCATATCTTCCACCCCAACATAAGCTTGTTGACTAGGTTTTTCAAAACAGAATGGTCTATAAACATCTTAAAATGGCCACCTAATAGGTAATTCCTGAACTTATGTAGTGCATATACCATCGCTATACCTTCTCTTTCTGTGGTCGTATGTTTTTTCTCAACAATTGACAATTTTCGACTAGCAAAAGTGATCGGGTGATCTAGGTCCCCTTCCCTTGGTTGCGCAAGCACCACTCCCAGCACAACAGACGATGCATGCACATGGACATGGAAATCCTTGTTCCAATCTGGGAAAACCGGTACTAGAGCAAAAGCTATCTTGGCCTTCAGTGTGTTGAAGCTTCCTTGACATTCTTGACTCCATACAAAAGAAACATCTTTCTTCAATAGATTCTACATAGGGGTGGTGATCGAAGCATACCCTCTTATGAATTTGCGATAGTATCTGGTGTGCGCTAGTTTCTCCATAAGCATATTCACATTCATCAGTGGTGGCAAGCTCAAAATGAGCACTATCTTCGCAAGGTCGACCAAAAATCCTTTCTTGCAAAGAATGTGACCCAACAACATCCCAAAAGGTGTGCACAAAATACACTTCTTTGAGTTCAACGCGATCTGATGTCATCAAAATCTTTCCAGCATCAGTTGCAGGTTTTTCGGATGATCCCTAATCAGGCCATACACTGTCCAATTATCATCCATATAAACTTGCAGTAACTTCTGAATAAAATATTTGAATGCAGTGACAACAACTCAGGAAAATATTGTAGGTGTGTTCTTCAATTCGAAAGGAATCACTGTGCACTGAAAACAACCCCATTCACTTACAAATGTTGTTTTGTGTCGATGCTCTTTTGCGATCCTTATCTGGTGATAGCCAGAAAATCCATTTATAAAGGAAGACATCTCTTAACTGCCTACTCCTTCTAGCATTTCATCTGTGAATGGTGTTGGAAATGGATCGTGCATACATGCATGATTTAATTTTCTTAGATCGACGCAGATACCAACTTCACCTGTTTTGTTGTCTTGGACCACCATAGGATTGATCTATTATGATTCTTCGATTGGCTCAATTATTTTAGAATCCAACATTCTATAAAGCTCAGATTTAACCCTCTCCCTATATAGCGGATTCAAGCAATATGGCCTCTGTCTTATCGGTTTCGCATATGGCTTTAATGGGATTTTCATCTCCCCTAAATACCCCAGTATCCCATTCATTTCTGAAAAATTTATAGGGAACAGATCTTGGAATTCATGTAGCAGATCTGTGATCTTTTCCATGGTCTCTTCATCCCAACAGTCCCCAACACTTGCAAATTTTGGGTTCTCCTCTGTCCCAATGTTGACTTTTCTAACCTTTAGCAGCTGATTCGTGGGATCAGTCAATATCTGGTGCCGCGACATCCCTACAACCCCCCCCCACGTTTCTGGGATATTGATATTTCTCAGGTTATCATCGTCCTTAGGTCCTCCGTATATGTTATAACATTCTATCATCGACTGCATGTGGATCCATCGGATACGCGACTGGAACCACCTTCAACACCACATCGCGGATGAGTTGTAGCGCATTATGGAAATCTAAATTGGCATCCACGAAGCTAAAGGTATGTGTAAAACAAATTGTCAACTCCTCCCAAGTGGTTATTTCCCTGCGCAGCTTAGCTGATATGTACCAATATCATGACATTTCATCCAATGTGTGAACAAAGGCATGGAACCATACATCCCTCGGTCATGATGCCCATAGTGTATAAAATTCAATCAGATGATTACCAAGACTATTCTTCTCGTCATACCGTCCATGATGGTATTTATCTATATCCCCAAATCGAACTTTCATCAGTTGTTGACACTGCGACCATCCACTAATTTATTTTTTATGAGTTTCCCACCAACGTGCTGGAGTATATTTTAGTGCCTCCTCCAACACCAGCAATCTTTGTGGTTATGACTCCTTCTCTTCAAAATCAACAATAAATGTTCTCCATTGGCAGTTGGATGGATTTAATATTCTGAAATGTTGTAATCATGATCCCATCCCCTAACAGCTTCATCTTTTACTCGCTCAATATACCTTTTCCCTTCACTTGGATCCATGGGAGTGATGAGTCTAATGTCTTGATTCTCAAATGTTATCATTTGCTTCTTAAAGTTGATTACCGCCATACTATCATTGTCCAATCCAATCTACAACAACGAAGGATAGGAGCCTCCGCCATAAACAACTTCAATCACATCAAAATCAACATAGGTCTTCATACCTTCAAGATCCACAACCAGGTGTGATACGTGCCCAATCGGTTGTACTTTAGCCTGATTGGCTAATCGCGACTACATGAGAGACCATCCTAATGTTGTCCTCCCCATATTTTGCCATGGTTGTTTTTTCAGAATATTTACATGTGAGCCTAGGTCCAGAATAACTTAATCTACTTCATAGTCCCCAATTTGAATGTTCATTTGCATCTTTTTTCCCGTCTTTTTCTTATGCAACGAATTCACTGCGGAATCCTTCCTCCTCGTAGCCGATTGGCGCAATAGGTTCTCTATTTCAGCAAGAGCATTGAGATCTCTTGCCAGCGACAAGCATCTCTCAAAGAAGTTATGCAAGGTACCATGCTGCCGTGATGGTCCTGCCTACAATGAAGAATCAAAAGCAGTAAGCATTTCATAAATAGGTGACTTACCAGGATTCCTTCTAATCAGATCGTGTGCTTCAAATAATGTGTCCTTCTCAACATCGATATCGAACTGTATCTTATTTTTCCCAGTCGATCAAATTTGCGGATGAGGGCTATTGTCTCCAGTCATCGCATCGCTGTGAGTGACGATAGTGACGTCGATATCCTTCATTCTGGGTTCCATCGAGATCGTTGCGACGGCGGCCCCTGATTCTGGTTCATCGGTGGTTTCATAGGTTGATTTACATTCTGAGTCGTATTTTGGTTATGAATTGGAATTTGGTTCTGTCATTGAATCTGCACTTGATTCTAGTTTGGGAATCGATTTTGCAATTGATTATGGTTCTGGAGTTGATTTGGATTCTGCAACTGGTTTTGATTCTATAATTGAGGGACATTTCCTTCCTTCCATCTTGCGATCAACTGTGAACAATTCTCAACAGTGTGATCAATCATGGTACAATACGTACACGAGCACTGTAACTATGGACAATCCCTATGGTAGTGACCCAATACGCCTATTGAGCCACAAAAGACCACATTTTATTCATTATTTCACATACTATTTATCACGTTATTCCATTATATCCTTCCATAAAACCATTAACATTCACCACTTTCATAATAAATATGGGTTTATATTACCATTTTCCAAATCATTTATTTTTGAGTATTTTGAGCGAATTTATGGTTAATTATTGAGAAAAATAACATATTTTCATTATACTTTAAAGTTGGGTGAGTTTGGTGATGTGTACAGGTGTATTTGAAGACTTTAGCAAGCTCAAAAGTGGCCACTTAGCCTCATATTCGAATTTCATCTTCTAGATACGAGCTAACTTCAAGGAGAAGATCATGGAAATGTGGAGAGAATATCTCATCCAATATTTGGTTGAGGATTTAAAGTGATGAGTTGTAGATTTTTTGAGGATTTGGGGGGATGAGTTGTCTACTTGTTGAGAATTTTAAGGGATAGGTTGAGAGAATAGTGGATCTGTAACTATGATCAGTTATCTTAGGTTTATGTATAAATAGGAGGGCTCTTTCCTCATTTTGGTTGGAGGCCTCTCTAGTGGTTTGGAAGTAGAGAATAGTTCAGAGTTAGTCATAGAATAGATTTTGAGTGTTATGTAATGGAGATGATGCTTAATGCACATCCCTTGACTCTCTTATGTTAATATAGATTTTCATAATTTCTTTCTCATGAGTTGTTAATGTAGAATTCCAGTTATTTCTTTTTATGCATTTTCAGTATTGATTTTATGTGAGCTCACCAGTTAATGTCAATTGCTTTATAGCTGTTTATTTCATGCAATTTCAATCTTTCTTTATCAAGTTAATTTGTGTAATTTCATATTTTCTGCAAGTAGATTTATTTCCATATGATTTCTTGTTTTCATAACTTAGGTTCAATTTTAGTCATGTATTTTTAATTTCAGTATAGATTTAGTTCAGCGACACTCTACCCCTGCATATATTTTGTTTGTACCTCACAAGTTTACGCTCTCCTTGGGTTAACAATTAAATTGTTGGAATTCTGTTATAATTTGTTTAATGCTTTTACCCAACATTTTGGCGCCATTGTCGGGGAGGTGCTAAAAGGGATCAAAGTATAGATAGGTAGATAGTCTGTTTTTATTAGATAGAAAGGGGGAGGGGAAACTGTAAGATGCAAAGACGACTTCACCAAGGAATTTCTGTGGTGTAGCAGCTAGATGCATCCATTTTAGTGGGTTTCCCCAAAGCCTTGATTGTTTTCTGCAAAGTGTTTATTTTCCTGCAAGTTCTTTCTTTTTTTGCAAATACAAGTTTGTTTTATGCAAGTTTTCATTTTTCATTTACAGTTTTGTAGTTTAAAGTTTGGATTGCTTTTATTTTTGGGCGCCTTTATTTCGTACGAACCTGTTTCTGATTTTGTATCTATTCGTTTTTGTTTTGTACAGATTTTTGTGCACCTTTTTGTGTCTAATTTTGCATTCATTTTTGTTTTGTACAGATTTTTGTGCACCTTTTTGTGTCTAATTTTGCATTCGTTTTATACTGTTTGTCATGTACTCATTTTTTCTAGTACTTGATTTGATTCCAGTAAAATAATTTTAAGATGAGCATAAGCCTAGAGCAGCTCACCCAGATCCTAGGAGAAGCTGGGATCTCGTCTTCTCAAGAATAGGAGATCTTAATAGTAGCTAAAAGATTTACTCCTCCTGAAGGAAACGAAGAATTGACAATTGAAGCATTATGCACATCACATGAGGAGCAATTATGTGAGAAGAAGATCGAGAAGGATGACAAAAGGATCTCGGGTGATCAAAGTCATGAAGGATATCCTGCAAAAAAATGTTGCATCCAATAGTGTTTTCAAGTAAGTACTAGTTTAAATCAGTTTTGTTTTTGTGTTTTTAACTTACATCTTCAGCATTTAGTTTTGCATGTTTTTATAGATCTTAGATTTCATTTTGTAAAATTAGATCTGAATTTTTGTTTAGTTCTCTTATGGTTACATTGAAAATTTCATTTTATGTAAATAATTTTTAATTTTCAATTAAAATAGATAGGGTTTAGTTTTTATTTTTCAGATTAGATTTATTTTAATGTTTTTATTTGTTAAAATTTTATTTCTAAAATAGCTTTTAAAATTTTGTTTTTAATTTTGTTAGGCTTTAAAAAATTTTAATTTTTTAATTTAAAAATTTTATGGTCTCTTTTCATTTTCATTTTTCTATAATAATTTTTTAAATCATTCTAGAAATAAGAATTTTTGCATTAAGAATTAGTTTATTTTAATAATTAAAAATAAAATAAATTAATTAATAAACAGATATGGATATCATTTTTGTATTAAGAATTATTTAGATTTTTAATCTTTTAAAATTAAAAGTACCTTTTAATCTTTACTAAAAAAATGTTTGTTTATTTTAAATGTTAGTTTTAGTTTTAAAAAAAAATAGACCTATAAATATTAAAACATTTAAAAAATTTAAATATTAAACATTAAAATTAAAAAATTGAAACATTAATTTGTGCTTATATAAAATAAAATAAAAAAACTTTAAAAAATAAATTAACCTTTTTTATCCTGCAACTATAAACATTAAACATTATATATATACAAATCTCTAAAACATTAGTATTAATATTAAAACGTAATAATAAAAAAATACATAAAAACATCTTTCAAATAAATAAAACACCTCTGCAATAAGCTCTCCATGCGCAGCCTGCAAACAATCTGTCCTTCGATCGATTTTTCAGCCTATCTTTAATTTTTTTTTTCTTCAGCCCATCTTTAGATTTGTTCTTCAGCCCATTTTTCATCCCATCTTTGAATCTGTTCTTCAGCCCATTTTTAGACCTGTCCATTCCACCTTTTTACAAAACAATCCTATAAACAAAAGAAATTAGAACATGAGAGAAAATGATAAAAACATAAACCTAGTGCGGGCTTTGCAAAACTGGCCTTTAAAGCTCTGGAAACCGTGACCCTAGAACAAGCTCGCCTGCATAAACACGCTTGCTTGAAGGAAGAACTTAGAACACGCTTGCAACTCTTGCCTGGAGAGAACACTAGCCCGTATGAAGATCTGTGAACCGTATGACGATCTGGGACTACAGAGAAAAAATCCTGACACGGTCGCTTGAAGGAAGTATTAACATTAATTTCCATCAAAATAACTCTCTAAGCTCTGAAAATCATGTCCAGAGCTATTGCAACCAAATTCCATTTTATCCGCTTACCCACTCTTCCATTGCGTCGCTTGACTGATTCTTTCCGAGATCCATGAACTAATTTTAGATATGGTGGTTATGGGATCATTCTCCCTCTCCTATCATTTGCTTTTGCTTCCAGCGATCCGGCCTCCGTCCCATGCTAATCCACTCTCCAAATGAAGGCTGGGTGAGATCTGTTGCAGTCTGTTGCACTCAAACAGCTGTTTAGTAGAGATAACTACCATTTAATAAGCATGCGAATGCATCTCCCTTAGTTGAGGGCAGTTGGTAGACCAACTCCTTAATATCTTCCTTTGGTATAATTTCTTAGTAAACTTCCCATCTGGCAGTCTCGCTGGTGATGCCATTAAATGTAATCAGCAGATAACATGCTTTGAAATCTTGATGAATTCCCCGCAAATAAATGGTTGATTGCGCACCATTCTAAGTAAGCCCGTTGGTACCTTATTGATTGGAAATCTGGTGGAAATAACTTCAATTTGTTGGCATGAACCCAACTGTCTCTGAATTTAACCCTGACATATGATAATTCTCAATGAATGAAATTCAATACAAAACAGAATAACAAAAGCATCCGCGTTTCACCTCAGCAAAAGCAATGCCCTCACTCTTTCATCTGCGAGTTGATATCCAATGCTTGTGACAAACTGCAACGTTCAAAGAAAGAATTTGAAGATAAAATGAAAGAACTTGAAGAGAGAAGCTTCGGCAGAACATGTTTCTCGAAAATGCTCGGAAGCGAGGCTTATTTTTGGAGAACCACTAGCTGTGTGATTAAATCATAGATTTTTAGTTATGATCTTTATATGTAATCATTTATTTTGGTCGTACTTTTGCTTTAAACAATCCACAGAAGACTGATTAAATCTTGAATTATCCTTTCCATGATCTTCATGTAAATATACATGCAAAGAATCTTCATGTAAAGATACTACAATGTCAGAAAGTTTGGGCTGATAGCTTTTGTACAACTATTTATGTTCAAGCACTAAACATAAACACATCACTTTTCTGTGTAGATATTTTTGAAATGAAATCTCCAAACCATTGTTATTTTTAATGTAACACCTCGAAAATTGCTTCTTTTGCGTTCTGGGGAGTGACGTAATTGTCTTTTCTTTGCTATGCTACAAGTTAAAACAGGAGAAACACGTCCTAGGAATAGAACATGCATTTGGGATTGGTGGGATTGGAGGTGGAATGTAAATGATTTGGTTGATATTTTTGGATTTGTTTCTACTCGGCTTACTGCAGTCATATCCTTTCACCAACATTAGCTCTAGAAGCCAAAGGAACTAGTCAAAATTTTAATTAGTTATATTATGCCATTAAATTTTGTTTTGTCCAAGACAAAATTTTTTATTGGAATTATCTTACTGCTTCCCTCTCAAACGTCTCTTTATATACTGTTTCCTCCTCGGTTGAGTTTCTTCAAATTTTGACCATGCATTTAGGGAAATGCGTGTATTGTTATTTACCTTGTTTGTAGGATTAAAACAAAAAAAAAAAAAAAAACTCTGCATTCACTGGGAGGGACTCGACCGTATGGGAGAGGGGTTTTTATTAAGGAATCCACTACCGAACCGACGATATGCACCGATCTGACGGCGGGCTGCGGGTGAAGGGTCACGTCCGACGCGGCCGGCCGTTCGATCGGTGCATATAGTCTGGCAAATAGGTTATACCTTTTATTATGCAAAAATGCTATTTTGAAACGGCATTATAATAAAAAGGATTATACTGCAAGGGTTTTTATGAAGATATGAACGACTTGGAAGCTTTCTAGAAAAAACGAAATATATTACTTGCTTCGAAGGAATATAAATGAATATAAATTTTTTTATCAACTTGATTGCAGGAAGAAAGGTCACTAGTTTAAAATTTTATAAATACAAGTTTGAAAAAATTATGTGTAAATATGAAATTAAATGAGACTTGCATAAATATGATTAAAAAATCCAAATAAAATATAAATGTGTAAAATTATAATTTAAGAAATAAAAAGTTGTTTTATTAAAATGATTATTTATTATATAAAAATATAATATAAATCATAAGAAATAGTTTAATTAGAATTCTTATTTATTTAATTTAGTTTTCATAATCAAGAACTATATAAAACAATAAATAATTAAAAAATATTAAAATACATAAAAATAATTAAAAATAAATTTTTTTAAGTCAAATATAAAATGGTAAATATAAAAGTTATAAAAATAAAAATATATTTTATTTATTGTTGTTAAATAAAACTTCAATTAGTGTATATATAAAAACTAATCAAACTTAAAAATCTATACGTAGGATCATATAAATACAAATTAACATTAGGTAAATAAACAAAGTATATAATTTAAGAAAAAACATTTAGTCAAATTAATGTGCATCTTTCAAATTGAAGGGAGCTGCTGTCGCAGCTACGTCTTCTTCTTGATTTTTATTTTTGCACAGGGGGACGTGGAACATCTATTGTTTGAGGGAGGTAGGTGTCTTTTTCAAGCTACCAAATTTACCATAGAAATCGCTTGTTTGCACACTCTTCTCCATTCCAGATCATTAATATAGTTTGCCTTTAGAGGGGTCGACCATTGAAAGGGTTGACCTTCTCTCCCTATTGCACAATCATTACATAAAGACGCATGTTCATATTTATATACATAAACTTATAAGATTAAAATAGACACATAAAAATTTGTTTTTTAATCAAATTTAAAATATATATACAAAAAAGCTTAAAAAATAAAAATTAAATTAAATTAAAAACTAAAAACATATAAATAAATAAAATGTATTAGGTAATAAATAAAATCTTAAAATTTTAAATTATAAATGAACTTGGAATCTTCTTAAAATTTTATGATTATTGTGCTGACTTGTTGTCATGAGTCGCTCAGAAACATGTTTTGACAAGAAGGGTTGCCACTTTTCAGGTATAGCAGTATTTTATTTATTCTCTTCGACATGGTTTATTAAGTACATATTTTCATGTATTTTCAATGCTCTCACAAGTTGGTTGTAGGAAAATGATAATATTTTTGCAGATTTAAAGACGAACGAATGGCGTGCAAAATTGATTTCCAGAATCGCAGAAGACTTTTAGAAAAAATGTTCCATTGAAAGCTCGAAGGGTTGAGTTTTCCACCATGTATGTCATGACATTCTGTTGCCACAAAGATGCTTTTTAGAAACCAATTATGCCATGTCATTCCGCCATCCATGTTAGAGTCTGCCTTATATATTATGACTTCCCTCCTGTATACCTTTTCTGAGTCGCGCACATTTTTTTATATT
The DNA here is from genome assembly GCA_001517045.1 of Pseudotsuga menziesii. Classification (NCBI taxonomy): domain Eukaryota; kingdom Viridiplantae; phylum Streptophyta; class Pinopsida; order Pinales; family Pinaceae; genus Pseudotsuga; species Pseudotsuga menziesii. The sequence goes on along the minus strand of LPNX011167152.1, from coordinate 123,486 downwards.
TTTAGTTTATATTTTTCCTTTTGAATAAAACCATTCAGCTTCCTTCCCATGACTACATTACTTTTTTTTCCTTGTCATAAAAACTATCTGACCGTGAGACCTTTCATCTATAGTCCTACTATTCATTATGTACAACTCATGTTGACTGATGTGAGATTCCTTAAGGCCCACATTTCAACAAGTCTTTCCCCATCGACCTCAACACCTTATCTGGGATAGAGACTAGAGTTCATTTTTAGTACCTTGAGGCTTGCATGCCTTAATGGCAAGTTCTCTCACTGATAATCATGGGAATACATCAATGTCCCTTGATCGTTAGATCTTGCAAGTGGCTCGACATCAGCTCATCTATTCACACTTTGCACAATGTACTTAGGTACCTTGGCACTCATTGACATCATTGGTGAGATTGCCTTGTATTGGTTAACGACATTCATCAATGGTCGGTAATCCGATGAATTATTTCCATGTTAGACATCGACACATTTATTCACATGGTAAGAATTGTACCATTGGGTTTTGTAGCAGGTGAAGACTATATATTTTTCATGATCACCATCAGCAGTTTTACAGCAGCATACTTCAGCCATATGAGAGTACCACAGTTCTACTTTCATCTCTCATCTTCTACTTCATCCAGCCAAGTAGTAGTTCAGATCCTTCACATCCAGCAGTAGTATTAGCCACATTCCTCTTGTACAGTTCATCAGCTTTTTAGGTGAGTGGAGGTATGTTGTTTTCTAATATTTAAACATGTAATTCCTTAAATGCTAGAAAATCAATGAATTTGGAAAATTCCCTCACTACATTCCCTTTCTCACTTTTCATAAACCTAATACATCTTAAGTTGGGGGGGGGCGGGGGGGACTATTCATTATCGGTTTACACATTCATCATCTCATTTACCTTTAATCAACATGATTGTCCCAAACTATGTTATGTATATTGGCATGATTCATAACTATAAAAAGTATTTTTACTATACATTGATGCACTACAACAAAAATTGGATTTAGCATCTCTTTTTGCACCATTTTTTGCGTCTAGACCATCTTTCAGTGTATTTTTCTTCATTTTTTGGACAAAATGGTGCAATTTCATGGGTTGGTGCTATTTTAGGCGTTTTTTGTGTCCTTTTTCTAAATTTGGCGCAAATTGCGGCGTAATTTGCACCGGGTTTTGCACCTAGTTATGCGCCAAGTTTTGCATCATGTTTTGCGACAGGTTTTGAGCCTAGTTTTATACCTAATTTTGCGCCTAGTTTGTACATATACTCTTGTTGCACCCCCTTTTATGCCCATGTTTGCCTCAACTTTTACGCCCTTGTTTTCATCCACTTTTGCATCCTTTTTTACATCCACTTTTGCATCCACTTCTGCTTCTTTTTTTGCATCCCTTCGTGTGCCAAGTTTTGCATCAAAGTTTACATCCTGTTTTGAGTCTATTTTTGCATCTCATTTTGTTTCAGCTATTTTTGCATCCACTTTTGCATCCATTTTTTCATCCACTTTTGCACCCACGTTTTCATCCCTTTTTGCATCCCATTTTGCATCTATGTTTACGTTTTTTTTTGCATCTACTATTGCATCCACGTTTGCATCCACTTTTTTCGCGTCCCAATTTCCACCCATTTTTGCGCTTACTTTTACACCCACTTTTGCTTCAAATTTTGCATCCACGTTTGCATCTTTTTTTGCATCCAATTTTACATCAGTTATTGCATCCCTTTTTGCATCCATTTTTGCATCCACTTTTGCATCAGGTTTTGCGTTGGGTGTTACGACTACTTTTGCATCTACTTTTGTTGCATCCACTTTCGCATCCAATTTTGTAAATAATTTTACATCAATGGTTGTATCCACTTTTGCGCCACTTTTTTCATCATGTTTTGCTTCCATGATTGCATCATTTTTTGCATCCACTTTTGCATCACCTTTTGCATCTATTTTTGGTGCACCCCATTATGCGCCCACTTTTGCGCCTACTTTTGTTGCATCCATGTTTTTATCCACTTTTGCACCCAGATGTTGAAGATGAAAATGAGGATAATGATTATGATATTGAGGATGGTTATGATGATGATGATAATGTTGTTGATAATGAGGAGAATGATGACAATGATAATGATGATGACGATTATGATGATGATGATGATGAGGATAATGACAATGACAACATTGTCGATGATTATGATGGCAATGAAATGAATGGTGATGATGACAATGACAATGATGATGAGTACAATCAAAATGATGATGTTGATCATCTTAAAAAATAAGTTGTTATTTGTCATGCATAAATCGCGTGTGTCCTTCATGACCCTTATCCACTAATCACATATTTTGGGTAGATGCTATTTCTTGTGCCAAAGGTAATGATGAATAACTGATGAAAATGTCAATAACCATGATGATGATGTCAAGGAAAATGGTGATGTTGATGACATGGATGATGATTATACCAATGATGATGATTATTGTGATAATCATGATGACAATGACAAAGATGATGACGATGATGATGATCATCATCTTCATTAAAAATATCATCAATGTCATTGTCATCTAGTTCATCATCATCATCATTTAAAGCATATGGGATATGTTTACCATTTAAAGCATGCATAACAAGCAGGATTATTCTAAAACACCCCACCAAAGTACAAAATTCAAGCCAGAAGGGAAACATAATATTGAAATTGTTCCAATTTTCTTTCTCCCAACAAAACATGCTTCATTTTAGGGAATTATGTTAAAATCCATACATTCATAGTCCATCCATACTATACTTGTAATACATGTAAATATAATACTTACCCTTGACTGTTGATTTTTTTGGTGTGCAGACCTGTTTACCCTTGACTATTGATTCTTCTGGTGTGCATACTTGTTTACCCTTGACTGTTTATTTTTTCCCTCTTCCAGCACTTTTAGCCTTGAGAGTTGCTCAAATCCTTTCAATTCTCTTTTTTTGTATCAACTCATTTTTGTTTTTAATTGTTTTATTCATTTTTTCCAATCTTGCTTCATATTCTGCAGTCTCATTTTGTTGTTTAATGATCATCTCTCTCAATGCCCTTTGAAACTCAACTTTCAAACCTACAATAAATGTTTCTATCTGCTTCAATTCTTGCTGAAGTTCTTCTTCCTTACCAAATACAGTCTTCAATGGTGGCATATTCAAAACTTTAGTCCTATTTTTCAGCTCATTTTCAAGTCTCCCTATAGTTTCCTCATTTTTTTTCTTTTGAGCCTGATACATGTCTTTCAGTTTGTCAAGGTCAGAAATCGATTCCGCTAGAACTACGGTAAATTTAGAACATTGATCCTTAATAAGTTGATCCTTCTGGCCAATTATTTTTTTCAGTTTCCACAATTCTTTTCTCTAAACCTGTAACACGATGTACCATATCAATTATTTGGACATCCTTAGTTCTGCACAATTCATCGTTAGCTTTGAAGGAATCCTCCCACAAGGTAGATTGTTCTTTGAAATGTACCGTTTTATCAAATAATAAAAAAACAAATCTACCATCAAAAGAATATTTGGCATGAATTAGGTTTTCATCACTCGTTGGTGAATGGTCCGTATCATTGTTCACAAATTCCTCCCATTGATCTGCATTTTCATTTCCATGCATTCCAACCAAAGTTGTGACAACAACATCTTCTTCAAGGGAAAGCAAAGGCATGTCATTTCCCACAGGTTCCATATTGTCCTCTAAAGGTTGGTTGATCTTGTTTTTCTGGTTGAGTCACCCGTTGAAGAAGCAGAGTATGACTGATCTCTCTAGTTTTGGATATGGTTGATAAAGAAATCTGAGCTCAATTTGTGCTCAATCAATCACCAAGAACCTTGTCGCAACTACAGCAAATGTGCCAAAAATGCATGAGTTGAACCGCACATTGAAAGCTAGCATTGGTTTGGTGGGTGTGCAAAGATAGCCATATATCGTCGATATAGAGACGAAAGTTCCTCTAAAATTAAAACATCGATATTGCCATGATTTTTCCGCCATTATAAAAAAAATGAAGTATTAATCCATGAATGTTTAAAACATGGAAATATTTCGTGGAAAAATCAGACCAAATGTATTAGTGGATCCATCTTGGAAGGCACTCTACCCTATACTATCGGTCACCTGGAACAGGCTTTGTATTTGATGCCTCTTTCAACACATAGCAAGAATTTAAAGGTCGCCGGTGCTTGGATCAACTACCTAGTCACCTTGCTCAATGGCCTTGTACGGACTTGGCTTGAGCAATAGATTATAATATGCATCCTCTACGACCACTCCATTGATTTTGACAATTCCATCTCTCAATCCAAAGAGAGAGAAAGAAACAACAAGCAAGTAATTCACTCACTGATAATGTTTCTTAGACTCCATGCAATGCCTCACATGGGTAGCAGCTCGAGGGGAGCACAAGGCCAAACAACATTCTGTCGTTCCATTTCTATTGGGTATAGAGACGATATCCACATAAGTGTGCGTAGAGTGGTGGATGACCGGGAAGTCGAGTTCGTAGCTCATCACCGCACAACACAACCCTTGCGTCATAGGCTTTTCCACGACTAGCAGATGAATATTTTTCTTTCCCAGTTTCTATAGGAAAGAAACTGTGCTCCCTCACCCCCATCTTCCAGCGATTCTGATAGCTCCTCAACACAACAAACATCCTTGGCTTCATTGAGTCTAAACCAGAAGGACTTTGCCAAAGAAATTAACTAGATTGAGGACACCAAGTACACATGATGTATGTCAGAGGCTCCACTCGACATGGCGACAAGGGGTCGGATTGAAGAAGGGCACATGCAGATTGATAGCTCACCATAACAGGTGTCGACACCTCATCTTGCAATGGAGCCACATAAGGATATTGAAAATGCTCTCTCCGATGAAGATGACGGCTACATCAAGCCGTGTCCCATTGTCAAAGAACCATGGCGAAAGCTGTAAGGTCCCAAGATTTTCTAAAATATTATGTGTTTTTTTTCTCTTTTCTATTAGCTTTGTTAGTATGCTGAATAAATATGATAGTTTTGACAGGGAAGACTTGGTTTCCCTCACAAAGGGAAATGTATGGCTTGATGCAACAATTTTAAGTATGTGCCCTGATATTAAAGATACACATGTCTCAAACACTATGCATGTAATATTTTTTTTACTTCAATATAATTTTATGCTACTTACAAAAAAAAATGTTTGTACTAAAACTTAGATTCTCCTTTTCGAGCTCTTTCCTGGGTTCCTTTTCTAGCTTGCCTCTATATTATGATTTCCACTCTAATCCAATATCTAAGCGAGAGCCTCCAAAATCACAAGAAGGTGCAAACTTTCTCTCTAGAGATACGGTGAGGATAGACATGTTGCATGAGATATTAGTGACTTGTATTTCTAGCTTTTCAAATCCTTGCTCATAATCACCTACAAGTTTTTCACTATACGTGTCCATCATGTTTAGGGTTTGAGGAATTTTTCCACCACTAAATCTTGCAATTTCCCACAAAAACCCAAAGAAAACTTCCCTCATAATAATATGTTTCATAAATTTCCATGTATATTCCATTGGAACAGTTTGTCACAATGGATTTTACAACTTAATTATTTGTATTAGCATATTTCTGTTGAATGCTAAATAAATTGGGACTGAAAGAAAAATAACTAGAGAAAATATATACACAAGATCGACCTAAGATTTACCCTGGGATAACCCATTATGAGGAAAATCCAAGCCATAAATTGCTACTACAGGATCTCCTACTCCCTTTGTTTTACTCTAATATATACCCCCTTATTATTACTCAACTATGGAACAATACAATAATATCATAAGAATGGAGCCCCCTCTTCTCCTAATGCCTCGGTATTTAATGTAACCTCATAGTCATATAGGGTTATTTTTAGGTTTTTTTCATTCATTGATTCTTGATTAGGGTTAGGGTTTTGTACCTTCTAAAATGTCCTTGAATTTCCACATGTAACCAACTTTTCATGTGTGAGAAATGAGAGATCACAAGGAATCCACATGGTATCATGGTGGTCAACTAGATAGGTTAGCTTGCAAAAGGCATAACTCCTTCATATGGACTTTGATTAAGATGAATCATGCATCGTTGGAAAGGAATCTAAGTGTGGAATTGTGTTAAGGGAGTTGTGTAAGTAATGATATTTTGAACCCAAAAAACACCATGTAAGCCCTCAAATAGGCCTCGTAAGGTTCTAAACCCCAAACATACAAAGTGAGAGTTGTCCCTAAAGTGGGCCCATCAAATCAATTCACCCAATCTTTTGATCCAAAAATAACTAAAATAAATGAAAAAATATGTATTGATCCATTTTGGATCATACTCGGAAGTGAAAGAACCCACTAGGAGTGTGTCTTTCATAGTTGTTGTCTTTCTTCAGTATTTCTTAGGGTTATAAGGTTCATTTCTTATGTAAGGTCCTTGTTTTTCCTTTTGTCCATCGTTTAATACCCTAGAGCCATCTTTGCTATCTCAAACAAATTAATGAAGCTCATATCCTAGTTAGAGGGTAAAGACAACATATAGAGGTCCTATGTGGCATTTTAGTGCAAATTTCATGATGCTTGAGCTTGAGAAATGTTTTTAAATGCCTAAGGCACTTGATATCCTTCTTTGAGCACTATTTACACCCAAATAACCATGAACTATAGAAAAGAAATCATAATGTCTCTTTAAAAAACACTTATGTTGTATAGATCCCCCCAAAAAAGATATGGTTTATAGGTATAAGTGTATTTCATGGTGATTGAGAGAAGTAATGCCCTTTTTACACTCCCACGATCCTCATTAGACCTTCATACATATTCTTGGTTCACAACTAACCTAGTAGTGGTTCCCATGTACTATTTTTTGAGGTTAGTAATACCATGCACAGTTCATATGTGCTGGTTTGTGGATTTTTCCACAGAATCCTAGGAAGTAAGGGTCGGGGATCAAGGCTCTTTTTTTCTTCCCCTAGTATGTTCAAGGACTCAAGACCCATCCAAAGTGCCCAAAATATCGTAATGGAAGATGAATTCAAATAAAATGCCAAAGACACCCTAAAGAGGGATTGTGTCATGGTTTATAGGTTTCGTTCATAATTACTAATATAAAAAAGGTTCAATTAGAGAGGAAAGCTAGTGTTTCCCTACTTACCACGTTTATCCCTCAACAACCATTTCCATTGCATAGAACCTACTCATTGCACGTATATCAACTCCGAAGTCCAAAAATCAGCTATAAAGGGAGGGATCCTCAAAATTTCAAAAACATCATAATGCACTTTTTTCATTCACCGATGATTGTCAAGGATCAATGACCCATCCATGTTGCTTAGACATTATAATGGCATCCATATCCAACTCAAGTGTCAAAAACCCTTGCAGAGGTGTGACTCCATGCCATTTTACATAGCCCTTGATTATGAGAAGACTTGTGTAGTGCATAAAGGAATTTGTGTACCTTTCTTATGTTATTTAGAGACTAAGAACCATTCTCGGTCTTCAAAACCTAGATTCATTTTTCCCATATCCATTGAATAGACCAAAGATATCTTAGTGTGGAGGTTAGAGCTATGTTTAGCTATGTAAACATGTGTAATTGTATTTTAAATTTTTGGCATTTGATTTTATATTTTCCATTACACATTCACATGGAAAAGCTAAGCTTAAAAATTACATATTAGTTCATAACCTATATTGCAACTGAATATGAAGCAAACCCTACCACATATAATAAGCTAATTACTATTAAATTACTTTAGATCAAATTGAGTAAAACCAACATAGATCTATCTTAAGATTTTCTCACACCTTGAGAAATTGGATCCCACTTGGTCCTTAATAGATGCCTGTGTAAGATAGATCTACCTTGGTTTTAATTTGTTTAATTTTATGTGGCTACCTAAATTTTGATAAGTTATAAGTCTACATGAATATTTTATTTTTACCTAACTGCAAGTGAAAAATTAAGATTGATTATTTATAAATGAACAAAATATTCATATAGTGCACCAAAGTGTGATAGCTTCTGCCTGGCTTTTATTCTTCACATTTTCAAAGAACTTCGCCATAGAATTTGCAAAACCTGGTTGCTGCACGAGGGTTCTCTGAAACCCTGCACGAGAAATTTGCACAGCACATTGCCCAGCATCAAGCAGGGTCGATTCGATTGCCCAGTATGTGCTGATATTTTCTCTTAATCCTATAATTGCAAAACCTGGTTGCTGCATGAGGGTTCTCTGAAACCCTGCACGAGAAATCAAACCCTATATCAGATATTAGTGTTTAAACCAAAGCGATGGATGCAAGTTTTTGTGTTTTAAGGTGGATGTTTCTGGTGGATGTAGGACCTGGGACCCCAATAATTTGTATGCAGGATGAGCTTACAAGAGTGCCAATCAATGCCACCAGGTTTGAGAATAAGGTGGGATCCCCGGATGTAGTGGCTTGTGAATCATCGATCAAAGAGAGAGCAGCTGGGTTGAATATTTTGGAGAGATTGTCTATAGATCCAGTGGCTTGTGAATCACTGATCAAAGAGTGAGCAACTGCTAGGTTGAATGATTTGGTGGGATCTGCAGATGTAGTGGCCAGTGAACCACTGATTCTTTATCATTTACCATTCAGGTAAGGTAATATTTGCACTCTCCAATTTACCACAGTAGAGCTATTTCTTTTATAAATTCACCCACTGGTAGGATTATACCTAGTAGCAGGCTAGGACTAGAGGCGCCTGTTACACTCCCTCCATAATCCCGCTAAAGTCATTAGGCCTAGCGGGCCAGAGTCATTCTCAAAGTGTTTAGCCTGCCTCCTTAATGTCAGTAAGGAAAATTGAACTTAATCAATACTACGCTAATGCCTATCCAGCCAGTATGGAACCACTTTTTCTGCACCTCTGGCTTTTCAAGGCATCTTTCCAAGAGGATTACAATTGGCCCGAATTTGTTAGGCACAAGCGGCCTATTTTTACCAATATGATGGCCCTTAAAAATTTAAAAATATGAATTAGTAATTACAATCTATCCAGCCATTATGGAACCACTATTTCTACACCTCTGGATTTTCAAGTCATCTCTCCAAGAGGATTACAATTAGCCCGAATTTGTCAAGCACAAGTGGCCTGTTTTTACCAATACGATGGCCCTTAAAAATTTAAAAATATGAATCAGTAATTACAACCTATCCATCCAGTATGGAACCACTTTTTCTACACCTCTGGCTTTTCAAGGCATCTCTCCAAGAGGATTACAATTGGCCCGAATTTGTTAGGCACAAGTGGCCTGTTTTTACCAATACAATGGCCCTTAAAGATTTAAAAATTCGAATCAGTAATTACAACTATTTTTCATTTGTCCAAGTCCATACTCTTATGTCATAATCACCTAGGTCTTGCACCTGGAATTTAACCTAACGAGTAGACTGATATTCCATTGCGGGGTTTTAACTCAGGTCTCCATGCCGAACGAGGCTTGTTGAAACCAACCGTGCTAGCAAGGTTTGTCTCTCACCCTTGTGAAGTAAAATCTTGAGAAAGTTTTGTTCTTGAAATTTTTGTTAAGATCTCAATATCCAAATTGTTTTTTGCTGCACAATTACAGTTTGCTATGTGATTTTATTGATGGTGTGCTTGTCTGCTTAGAAGTGTTGATTCTAGAAATTCATTGCATCATTACTTCTATTAATGTTACTTTTATGGTTTTTACATAATGTTATTCTTATTTTCAATGGGAAATATGTTGGATTAGGATGTTGCTTCTCAGAGGAGAAACTCATGGAAAATATTAGATGTTTGATATGTTATTAAGCTGTACTAATTTCGATGTTGCATGTAGGCCACACACGACAATTGCGACTGCAATTGTGCTTTGCCATCGCTTTTTAGTTTGATGATCACATGCTTCACATGACAGATTTGTGAGTTTCACTTTTTCCTAAATAGAATAAAAGTTCATTTTTAATATAAATTTGATCTTATACTAGAATATAAGACTAGCTGCTATCCACCAAATGGTAGAAATTGACAGCAAAGCCAAACATACATAGTCTTAATATATTTTATGACTTTTCCACTGATCACAGATTGTTCTATTTTTGATGCACATTCAAATTCAACCATCAACTGGATAATTGGCCAACTAGATTGACTTCCTCATGGCCTCTACTTCACCACCCCCTTCATTCTTGGCCAGGACCATTGGGACTTCCCCAAAGGATCATAGAAATCCCAAAGAATTAATAATTCATCATCTAAATGAGATGACTGAGTTTGTACATGAGCAAAGATAATTTGATCATAGAACTTTGAGATGAATGTAGATGAAGTTTACCCAACAGACTGTGTTCTTCTAGACTATACAAAAAATGGATCTGTTGAAGCCCTAGTAGGCTCACAATTTACTGCTGCTACCAATGACTTGTTGCCACATGGACTGTACCTACTGCTGCCATTGAGGGTTGTGAAAGGCTTGCTGCCACCTAACTGAGGTCTGTTGTCACCTGCTGGCACCTCACTGAGGTCTGTTGGTGGACTGCTACTGCTGTAGGATAGCGCTAACATGGATTGGATGCAAAGGATTTTCCTAGCAAGGCTAGTGTGCATGTATGACAACCCAAATAGGGCAGCTGTGACTATAGCAGGATCTTGTTGCTACCCCCATGACTGCTCCTCACCACCGTGATTGTGTGCAGCCTCCTCCTGCTACCCCCGTGACTACTCCTCACCACTGTGACAGCTTCTCCCACCATCGTGACTATTTGTAGCCTCTTGTTGTTGCTTCCATGAAGGAAGAGAGCACAAAAAGAGCCCTAATGACTTCCCAGACTTGTCACGTTAGGGAGAAGAGAAATATACCTCAATAAATAGCCACCTTAGTCCAAAACAATTGCTGCGATAGAGGATAAGAAGACCTCAGCCAAGAAACACGACTTGTCCTTTTGGAGCAACCTGAATGATGTTGAAATGAGTTGAAGTGCTTCTTTATTTATATTCCATCAAACACAAGGTTGACATTAAAGAGTAGTATGGACCAATCTGATTGACATAATATTGTGACTATTAAGAATAGCATGCACTCATGCACACTAAGAGAATCACAAAGTTATTAAACCATCATAAGAACATGGGATCATGATGAGTCAACATAAGATAATAGAAGTGCTAATATTATATTGACAATTGGGTGAACAGGGCAGCCAAATAATAACCTATACTAGTAAGTAACCATGCAATACAAATGCTACAAATTGATCTTATATTATACTCCTAATGTCTAATATTCTAACACCCCCCTTAAGAACAACCATGGATGAGAAGAAGGATATACAACTTGACAGAAAGAGGAGGGAGGCATTAGAGCCCATCTTTGTTTAATGATGACTTCCTTCACACCTAACAGAGTATAAAGGTGAAGAAAGACAAAAGATCAAGCTTATAACTTTATCTTTTGTTCGACAAAATGTGAAGTCATTAACTTGATCCTAGATAAGTTTCTGAATGAAATGCATATATATACTTGTGTTGATACTGAAATGGATGGTCAGTAAGATGGAAAAGGATAGTCTCCAAAATATGACTTAGAAGATGGTCATTATTGATGCTGAAAGGATCTGGTGAAGCTGCAAGTGTTGAAGATCCACATGAATGATCCAGGAAAACTAATAGCCAGTTCTCCAAACAATACGTGTTAAGGTGGTGTCTGTAACTTGATCTTTTGTTTGACAAAATGTCAAGTTTATAACTTGATCTTTTGTTTGATAAAATTTCAAGTCATTAACTTGATCCTAGATAAGTTTCTGAATGAAATGCATGTATATATCTGTGCTGATATTGAACTGGATGGTGAGTAATCTAGAAAAGGATAGTCCAAAAGATGACTTAGAAGATGGTCATTGTTGATGCTAAAAGGATCTGGTGAAGCTTCAAGTGTTGAAGATCCACATGAATGATCCAGGAAAACTAAGAACCAGTGCTCCAAACAATACATGTTAAGGTGGTGTCTGCAACTTGATCTTTTATTTGACAAAATGTCAAGTTTATAACTTGATCTTTTGTTTGACAAAATTTCAAGTCATTAACTTGATCCTAGATAAGTTTCTGAATGAAATGCATGTATATATCTGTGCTGATATTGAACTGGATGGTGAGTAAGCTGGAAAAGGAGAGTCCAAAAGATGACTTAGAAGATGGTCATTGTTGATGTTGAAAGGATCTAGTGAAGCTTGAAGTGTTGAAGATCCACATGAATGATCCAGGCAAACTAAGAACCAGTGCTTCAAACAATGCATGTGTAAAAAGGAAGCAAAGGGGTCTGCTCATAACTGTCAAGATAATTAAATTTGCTGAAGTTGTAAAGATGCAAGGCAGATGCTATAAAAGGCAAAAAAATATTAATGATCAACAAAAAATATTCAGGCAACATAAGAGTCTTGCAGCTTAAGGTGATCTAACGGGGCTGCAGTGACAAGAACAAGAGTGCTCCAACAAACTCTGAAGCAAAAGTGATCTAAAAAGGCTGTAGCGACAAAGATCAATCAAAGAGCTTTACAAAATCAAAGAGACTTAAACTTGCCTTTTGGGAAAAAGAGTCTAGAACTCTGCCATTGTTTCAAATAAGACACAAGCCAAAATTATGCATACAAGGAAGCAACAAAATATTGCAATCATATATGATGTATCTTGAGGACAACCATACCAAGGAGTGCACTGCTTCATGACCATTGACAACACTCCTCCCTATATTTTCTAAGGGCATATCTACTAGGTTCATTAATTAGTTAATATATTTAAAATTTAAATAAGCCATGTAGAGCCATGCTTTTAGTAGTGTGCTAGTTATTTTTGGCTTTGTCATTGCAGACATCTATAAGAGGATTTTTTCTAGTAGAATGAACATGAAGAGATTTTGGGTTTTCTCTCTTCATTATATTTTCTATGCTTTGCATAATCCCTCTTAGCAAGCTATGGTTTTAAATCATTTGTATTAGAGCACTTCACTCCTAGCTTCCATAGCCCTTTCATGGATTTGTGCCCTCACAATAATGCTCACTGGCAAGTGATTCTATTCCTTTGGCTCAACAGCCACCTGAATCACATAATAGTTTCTTTTTCTAGGACTCTAGAAGTCTACCCTTTCATCCTAGCCAAGAACAATTTTTTCCAAATCTATGTGCATATAATGCCTCGTAGAGAGCCTACCCCCCCTTGAAGATGTTGATTCTACTCAATCCAAGTCACTTCATGATTTGACACTTTCACTCATTGAAGCCCTACATAGACAATCTAGGGCATCTACTTCAATGCTCTAGCTAGACACTAACAATACTCTATTTAAGTATGAGGGCTAGTTGCAAGGTGAAGTGCTAGATGCTTGGATTCGTAGTTGATATGCCTATTTCAAGTCTTGTCTAGATATACCTAAATAACTCAAGCTGCAAATCATTGAGTATCAATTGGACGGTGTAGTAGGCATTATATGCACGTGGTAGTCCCACGTTCAATCTCTAGACCTCTATTTTGAACTCAACACTTCATAGGTTGGTAGTTCCTCTTCTAATTGTATTTCCACTTGGGATGCATTTTTTGAAGCCCTACGTAGGCATTTCTACCTCCCTAGATACCTAAAAAATCATTTGGACGTTGGCTACAACCCCTATTGGCTCCTTATCAGACCATTAAACAATTTATTAAATTCTTGGCCAAGCATTCCTTCTAGTCCTATCTCTTGAAAGAAAATTTGATAAACGTTCTCATTCCTTGCAACCTTGTGGCCCTCAATTGCATCCCACATCAACCCCACCCACTATCTCCTCAACTATACCTCTTAGTGTACTCCCCTCTCTTCTTGTCTTGGTTGTTGTTGGGTTGTTACCATTTTTTAGAAATGAGATGGCTTTATTTGATAATACCATTCTTGACCAAGCATTCCTTTGTGCCCTATCTCTTGAAAGAAAATTTGATAAACGTTCTCGTTCCTTGCAACCTTCTAGCCCTCAATTGCGTTCCACATCAATCCCACCCACTATCTCCTCAGCTCTACCTCTTAGTACGTTTCCCTCTCTTCTCGTCTTGGTTGTTGGTGTTCCTATCAAAGGACACATATCCATTCTACTACTAAGTGTAGACCTCTTCGACATCAAGGTGTTGCAAAAACCCTCTTTATTGATGAGTAGCCTAGCCCTAATGTAGATTTCCTTACCTTAGTTGCATAAAGCACAAGAGGTAATTTCACTGGACAACCCTACCATTGCAGATTCTTGACTACTTCTCATAGCCAGGGACCCAACACAACCCCTCGATGACTTCCTCTTTTTGCATAATTGTTAAGTCAAAGATTAGTTCGCTACCCTTATTCTTGATAATGGGAGCTAAAATAACTTCATATCCCATGAGTGTCAAATGTTTGTAGCTACCCACTACCTCCCTCCCCTTCCTTTATCATCTAGTTTGGACCCAAATATGTCCCTTGCTTGCTGGGTAATCAACACTGCACTATTACCTTTTCCATTGGTGCTTTTCGTAACATCATCCATTGAGATGTTTCCCCTCTTAATTGTTTAGACTTGTTTATTGGGAATTCCCTACTAACATCAACACTAAGCCTTTTTATGATGTTGGGTGCAATACTTATAAGCTCTTGAAGGATTCTAATATCTATGAACTCTTATCTTTGGGAATGATGCTATGGTTTAGTGTACATTAATATTTGTCCCTCTGCATCATCTGCCTAGTGGTCCTTGGTAATGATATGTAGTCCCCTCCCTTTGATACGCTTCCATTGATTAATGAGTTTGTTGATGTTTTTACTCCCCCTATTGGGTTGCCTCCTACACGCAATATTAAGCACAATTAAGCACTCCATTGACTTAACTCTCAATTTTGTTCTCTCTAACTCTCTTGCATGTTGTTTAACCTCCTTGAGGTTGAGCACCATCTCAAATATTTTCTTGACCCAAGCTACATCTAGCCTATCTCATCTCCATGTGGTTACCTTGCCTTCATTATCCTTAAGAAGGAACACCATGATTGGTGCTTGGCCACCAATGATAGGGCTCTCATGACATGAGTGACACATGAGGGCATGAGTGTCACACGTGATTTGGGGGAATGACCTTTGATGATTATGCATGAGGAGCCTTCAAAGTTATAGGTGAATGAGGAGAGATGTGACATAGAGGGCTTGGACCATGAACGTGATCACGAGCCACTTATGTTGGAGAAAGGATTAATCATGAAGGGCGTAGTTAAGCACCTACCATGTGGACCAGCCATCATGGGTGTATATGCATTGCTAAATTGGTTGGGAAGATATAAGATAGCTATGGAGACACATTGGGTTATAGTCGTGAATACAAGATACTTGATGGAATAAGAGGATACAAGCGTATGCAACGGTATACATGGGAACATTGTAATGCCCCAGTTTTGACCTCGTTACATTAAATGTACATGATGTATATATTGTAAATGATCATGGTGTGGAGCTAAAGGCCAAGGCCCCACCACTGATCGGTTATGCTATGTTTTGGACTTAAATTTGTCGCCGATGGTATATCGGGGCATGCGGCATACATATTGAATCTTTATCATGTAAATATGCATCTTTAATTAAATGAATCCGACCAGCTACATTCGCGGCAACTAAAATGAGAAGGGGCATGGTTTTCACAAGGATAAGGGTGGGGAAATTGTCAAACCTTGGCCAATGGGGTAAAAATTCATGTGTCACCTTTCTTTGTTTACCCAACCAACTTCATTAAGAATTTATGCTGGTAGTTGGGGGAAGTTATGGCAGTTATTGTTTTTGGGAGTGGGGTGGCAGGACTGTCAGTCCTAGCCTACGCGCTCACTCCACCCGTGGACAGACTATCCTCTCCATGCCAGCACTGAACCGCTCACGCCATTCATTCATTTTCATTCTCATCACTCCGGCGGACACTTTCATTTTTTTGGGGTCTATCCACGACAGTGCTGGAACGCTGGTGCACTCCAATCCACTTCCTCTCCATTGCCTGTTCATCCACACAGTGAGTTGGGAGCTATTCGTCCTCACGTAGGGACCGTTTTCTGCTCATTATTCGCGTGCACAGGTATTCTTCTATTTTTGGGCTCACACTGTGAGCTGGGAGCTGTGCGTTTTCACCCGCGGGTTCCCTGTGAAGGGCCATTCGCATTTTTGGTCGTGAGTATGTTTTTCCTTACCAAGTCGTGGCCTGTACATATGTTGTCCCTACCCAGCTGTGAACTTGGTTTTTCTTTCCATCCTTGGACTGTGTAAGCTCCTTGGTGACTTCACTGTTCAGATCGGGTCGCTGATTTTCCCCACGTTGTTGGATGTGGTTGTCGTGGTTTTCTTTACATTTTGGAGACTATTGTAAATTCGCTTGAGAGTCATTTTGGCCATGATAGGGCCAAGAATGACTCAGGAATTGGCTTCCCTGTCTTAAGCTATATCAGCTGATTGTTTGCATGTGTGCAATGGATGGTCTTCGGACTGTGTTGGGAGCAGGGATGGGGGCTTATTTTTGCTTGAAAAACCTGGTGGCTGGAAACCACACAAACAGAGCTAGAGGGCTGGCCTTCTTCTCAACCACCCCTGAATAGCACTGGAAGGGAATGCAAGGCCTAAGGGACTGTGTAGTAGAGAAGGGACTGATTCCTTGTGTTGGGTGTGTGTGGGTGTCTTAAAGGTCAGGCTAGTTTTGGTGTAGGTGTTCTTGGCTCTGTAATGAGCTCACCAGCTTAGCATTCAGCCTTTCCCCAACTCCTTGATGGCCTGATAAACCCAACTGTGTTGGATTGGCTGTGTTTTGTATATCCTTGGCTATGTGTAAGCCTGCTTGTTCCCTTATTCCTTGGAGAATCATGCCCAGCTCGGGGGTGGCAGCGCTGCTGAGAGATTAAGGAGCACGCTGGCCTATGGTTGGGTGGAATGTTGCAGCAACGTAGCTGGTTGCGGATCGACTTCTTCATAAGATAAGTGATCTTGTCCATTTTTACTTCTGCAACTATATTTACTATTAATGATTATGATGGACATACTGAATGAATGCTTGTATAAATGTATGATGTTTTCCGCTGTGCCTGATAGATAATTGCATCTATGCATGATAAATTTTCATGTGTGCATGTTCTAATTCAATACATTTGCTTCAGCATGTTGTTTTAGCCTTTTTCTGCATTCACATGTTCATGGGGCTCTTAGCCCGGATGGTTAACTCCATGGGGTCGCGTCCTCTTTTCCTGTAGAAGGGTTGGGGACGTGACAAACATAGTAGCACATGGTGAGGTCTTGTGGAGTTTTGGATGGTTTCCCACAAGGAGACCACTAAATAGAGATCAAGAGCATATCCTTATAAATATAATAAGAGTTGTTTTACATGCTTGCTTAAGGCATTATGCATCATTGCTTCTTCAACCTCATCCTTGTACATACCATATAAAAATCCCCAAGATTTTATTCATTGAGATAGTAGAGGCAAACACAAGGATAAAGTGACAAATTCAGTCCCAATCTACTCCATGATAGCACCATCATACTCATCCAAGGGTAAACTTGTTTATGCCACAGCTGCAATCCTTTTTAGTCTTCAAATTACTGTCTTTTATTGTTGTAAGCTAAATTCATTTAAGGTTATCATTTGGTCTCCAATTGATGTTGAAGTTGCTACAGGGAACACTGAAAGATATATGTCTACAACATCCTTACCTATTGGAAATCTTCCCACATTATAATGCTAGTTGCTACAGGGGTTTTCTTTTGTGACAAATCCCAATCCTCAGAGTGTTGTGAGAGACCTCTTTTTATGACTGTTTATTGTAAAAACAAGATTATTTATTGCTGTTTTTCTATATTCCAAATGAAAACTTTGTCTAAGACTGAGGGTGACATATTCATTAAGGCATTGTGCTTATATGTGTTTAAATGTGTGCCCAACAACTTTAAGTTGCAATGTCTTGATGTTCTTCTCTTGCCTTGTTCACCATTACTGTGAAGCCCCTCTTTCTTTTACTACTGGCCCCTACATTTACGCACCTTCATAAAGGTGTTCAATCAATACCCATCTTCAATACTTTTCAATTTCATTTATACAACATTATATAATTATGCTATTTTAGGCCATCACGTTTTCCAGCTTGGGTGTAAGGTGTAGTAATAATTATGCTCTTTTAGGCCAAACACCATTAAAAAATGCAAAGAGCTATAAAGGAAAAATGATTTTGCAGATAGTCAAGTGGGCACAAGTATGAGTCTCTGACATAGATACATCAAACAAGGAAAAGGCACAAACTTGTATAGTTAGTGCACAGTAAGCAATTAGAAAAATAAAGAAAGATAGGGACCACATAAGGTAGTATCTAGACAATCCAGAACAATCCAAAGTTTTGAGGTTTGGGTTGACAAAAGACTACACAATATTGAGTATCAAACAATTTTTTGACTAGAATATTGCCTTTACTACATTGGAAACTAGACAACAACTAACATGAACCCAATGTATGAGATTACAAGTATATAATGTAAAGGCTTCATAATGTCTTAAGGAGATAGTTGAGATCTTCAATACTTTCAAAATCTACCACATTACAGAGAATTAAACCAATGAGTTGATGCTATATCCAAAGAGGTATTACTTATCCACTTTGGGGTACTTCTCGCTGTAAATTTCAATGAGGGCATGCCAGAGGTTTTTAGATCTAACCTTTGTAGTTTTATTTCAAAATTTTCCAGTTGTGTTTTTTTATCTTATAGTTTTAGTTTTTTAAAAGATCTTAAAGGAATACTATATTTGTTTTCCTAAAAGGGACATTATGTTTAGTGGATAGTTTAAGATTTGGTTTACAAAGCAAAGTAAGATTTATATTTTGTATTTTGTGCTACAACACCCATAGAAAACATTTTTGTGCTTTATATAGTAATAAAATGTGATAGTTTTCCCTAGAAAAGAAGGATTCATAATGTAGTGGTATATTTTGGGTATTACCAAATAGATACTTTATGTTGCATTTTGTAACCTTTAACCTTGTATTAACTTGTTTGCACTAAAATAATATAAAGTCTTGTACAAATGTAATTGTTGATGACGAGAATGAATGGAGTAGTGGCCTCATGATGCTATTTGTTGATGATATCTATTTCATTGTAATGTAGTCTTCTATCTTTTCTTCAATGGATTTGTTGCAAGTGAATAGTTGTGTAGATGATGTGTTAGGAATCATGAGGTCTATATGCATGAATGTTCAAACTGATAAGTATATATTATGAACAACAATGGTTGTTATTATCCTCAGTAACTTTCGCCTGATCATCCGAAGTCTTGGAAATGCACCTTGAGTTAATTCATGAGAGTTGCTCTTATCTTCCCTCCATAAATTGCAATCAGCATTTTATCGATAGCTTGGATTTGCCATCTTTTATTACACCTTGTACCAGATGTGTTTCAGGGCCATACCAAATGCATTTGTATGTTCATGTATGTGGTAGACCCCCCTAGAGCATGTTTCCTATATCTACCACTTGACGCAACATGAATATATGTATAACCAAATAGTGTTATTTTTTCTACCACTTCACTAGGCATTATTATTTTTTCTTTTCACACTTAGGTGATTTTACAGATAATTACTATAGTTTCTTTTTCTCACCACACAACTTGAAACAAGGACATTAAAATTTAATTCAAACTCTCTGATACATTTCCCTACAATTACCTTGAAGGGAAAAATTAACAACACTAGAGATTATAATTTGTTATTTTCTGAAAATCTCTTTTACCAGTTTTCTAATGAGACATATCGAAACTTAGGCAGACCCACATTCCTAATAAGAACTTCACATTCTTATATTAAATCTCAACTTGACAGTTTTTTCACTTTTTTTAGGTTTTTTCTTCATCTATTATGATGATTGTTGGTGTTTTCTTATTGAACCTCTTCCTCCCCACCTGTTGGCCATTGTTCCATTCAACTTCTTTGGCCCAGTCTTCATTCAAATTGCTACCACCAACATTACTCCAAGTCCATCAAGGACCTTGCATCTAGCTAAGAATTTTTTTTCCTCCATCATTTGAACTGGATTATTGTTGTAGTCATATTGGACTCACTAATAATTTCACAATTTCCTTTGAATTGAATTCCATTTGTTAGCACATGAAGAATGCATGATAATTCCATTTTGCTGCTGATAAAGTAGACCGTGTTCATTTCCCTGGGATTCTCTTGGACTGTTCACTTAGGCATCATTCTTCTGGGGCTGATAAACCTTATTTTTGAATGTGCATACCCTCTCCTAATAGGCCATGACTACGGTATGGTCTATTCTAGCTGGGATGTGAATGTGTTGTCTCTATTCTATAGATAGTGGTTGATTTTGAAGCTATAGTAGTTACAGGTTTTGTAGATGGTTGGTATAATGGAGTTATATGTACTTCTTGGTAGATTTAAGAAATATTCCCCAAGTTTATCTTTAGTTTTTAGCACTATTTAGTTTGTAGGCATCTTCTTTTAGTAACCATTCATGAGTTCTTCTCTTACCATCCCATTGCTGAACAAAATTACCTCATCAATGAATAATAAATTTTATGTAGCAACACACACATCTTCAATTGGATTCTACAGCTATTTATTAAACACATCCCTTATTCTTTGTACATATCATTTTTAGGTCATTAGGTATGCATCAATGCATTATGTTGTTCTCTAAGACTCTTTTGCGGACCAGTTTAATAGATTGTGTAACTGTTTACGATATTTTGTTTACTAAGGACGGTATATTTTTGTGCTTATTAGTGTGTTTGAAAAATTAAATTGGATTTTAAGCTTGAATGTCTTTGGATCTTATTGTATTTTATTAGAATTACAAATGATCAAGTCTATGTGTTAATATTGCTCCTCTTCTCGATTCTTAAAGGGTGCTAGCTCAATGGAAGAGCGCCTGTTTTACAAGCAGGATGTTGGTGGTTCGATTCCTCCATGCCCTAATGATATTGGAATGTATTTATACAGGTAAAAAATGTAGTAGTGCAAGATGGATGCAATATTAGATGCAACACTAAATGCAAAACAAGATGTAATAGTGGATGTCACACCAAACACAAAAGTGGATGCAAAAGTTGACCTTATGTTAGACGCAAATATGGACACAAAAATGGATGTCACACAAAACAAAATTGGATGCAAAAAGAGACTCAACACTAGACACAATTAATGACTCAAAACTAGATGCAATACTAGGTCCAAAACTAAACGCAACAGTAGATGCAAAAGTGGACTCCTAACTAGAGGTAAAATTGGACATTAAATTGAGCACAAAATATGGTGTATCGATGGACATAAAACTAGGTGTAACATCACGTGCAAAAATGGAAGGAACACTTGGCGCGAACAAAAACTTAAAATGAGACACAATATTGGATGCAAGATGGGACAAAACATTGGATGTAAAACTAGACGTAATATTGAATGCAAGATGAGATGCAACATTGGACACAAAACTAGAACCAATATTAGATACAAACATGGATGCAAAACTAGGCACAACACTGGGTGATACATTGGGCTCAAACATAGGTGCAAAAAAAGACATCAACTGGGATGCAACACTAGGTGCAAACCTAGATGCAAAATAATACGATGTAAAATGAGATGAAACATTAGGCACAAACATGGATACAAAAAAAGACGTAAAACAAGATACAAAATTAGATGCAAATGGGGATGCAACATTATAAATAAAATTGGATGCAAAACTAGACGCAACATTGGGCCAAAAATTGGATGCAATCCTAGATGCAACGTTAGATGCAGAATTGGACACATAAATTTATGCAAAACATGGTGCAAAATTGGGTGCAAGACTTGATGAAAAACTAGGAGCAAAATAAGACGCAAAATTGGATGCAAAACTGAGCGTGAAACTGGGTGCAAACAAGGATGTAACAAAGGATGCAAAAAAAGATGCAATAGAAGTTGTAAAATTGGGTGAAAATAAAGGCAAAACAAAAGATGCAAAAAATTGGGCGCAAAAATGGATGTTAAAAAGGACGGAAAAAAAGATGCAATAGACATCATTTTACGAAAATGTACAATAGCGCCAAGTTTAGCGCCAGATTGTTCATCACAATTGGGAAAAAATTACACTAAAATCCGGCGCTAAATTCGACACTAAATCCAGTTTTTGTTGTAGTGATGGTTTATCATTTCTAATGCATGTATAAATTTAAAATCTTATGTATTGCATCAAAAATACAAATAAAATGAGCTAATGTTGTTAACACAAGAACCAACATTTGTTATGGTTGTTACACAAGAACCAAGCACAAAAATATATAAATAAAAGAGAAAAAAAAGAAAAAATTGCTGCCACTCATCCATTTCAAAATCATGGAATGATTTACTGTTACATACCATCATCATGTAAAGCCTCAGCTACAAGCCAAAATTTTTAAAGGAATCAATGCATAATTGCATGAGGACATGCAAACAGTCAAGTTGGGGGGTATGTTGAGCCACAAAAAGACCACATTTTATTCATCATTTCACATACTATTTATCACCTTATTCCATTATATCATTCCATAAAACCATTAACATTCACCACTTTCATAATAAATATGGGTTTATATTACCATTTTCCAAATCATTTATTTTTTAGTATTTTGAGAGAATTTATGGTTAATTATTGAGAAAAATAACATATTTTCAGCATACTTTAAAGTTGGGTGAGTTTGGTGATGTGTATAGGTGTATTTGAAGACTTTAGCAAGCTCAAAAGTGGCCTCCTATCCTCATATTCGAATTTCATCTTCTAGATATGAGCTAACTTCAAGGAGAAGATCATGGACATGTGGAGAGAATATCTCATCCAATATTTGGTTGAGGATTTAAAGGGATGAGTTGTAGATTTGTTGAGGATTTGGGGGATGAGCTGTCTATTTGTTGAGAATTTTAAGGGACAGGTTGAGAGAATAGTGGATTTGTAACTATGATCATTTATCTTGGACTTATGTATAAATAGGAGGGCTCTCTCCTCATTTTGGTTGGAGGCCTCTCTAGTGGTTTGGAAGTAGAGAATAGTTCAGAGTTAGTCATAGAATATATTTTGAGTGTTATGTAATGGAGATGATGCTTAATGCACATCCCTTGACTCTCTTATGTTAATATAGATTTTAATAATTTCTTTCTCATGAGTTATTAATGTGGAATTCCATTTATTTCTTTTTATGCTTTTCAGTATTGATTTTATGTGAGCTCACCAGTTAATGTCAATTGCTTTATACCTGTTTATTTCATGCAATTTCAGTCTTTCTTTATCAAGTTAATTATGTAATTTCATGTTTTCTACAAGTAGATTTATTTCCATATGATTTCCTATTTTCATAACTCGGGTTCAATTTTAGTCATGTATTTTTAATTTCAGTATAGATTAAGTTTAGTGACACTCTGCCACTGCATATATTTTGTTTGTACCTCACAAGTTTACGCTCTCCTTGGTTTGAGATTAAATCATTGGAATCCTGTTATAATTTGTTTGATGTTTTTACCCAACAATGCCACAATTATAACACTGGACAGATCTGCGACCTTGTCCTTCTCCTCAACCAAATCGTCCTCCTCGACCTCAAAATTCTCCATACAATCCTCCTTGCTTCTGGTACTGTGGTTGAGTCAGCTGCTGCGGTGGGGGATTCGTTTGCTATTGAACATAATGCATTTCCTGAACATACTGTGGTTGTTGCAGAGCCATCGACATCTGAATATACTGCGACTGTGGTGCGAACTATGGTTGTGGAAATGATGGTATAAACTACATCTGCGATGGTGGTACATACTGCGGATGAGGTGGTGGGTGTACCACCCACGACTGCTGCTGATCGACTCGATGATATTCACCCTTCACATAGTATGATTCATACGTCCTTTCATCAAGTAGGTCATATGCATGATAGTCTTTATCTTCATGAATAAACGATCGACAAAATGAGTAGTATAGGTTTGTCGGCTTCATTACGATCTTCTGCATGTATCCACATTCTTCATGTCGATGCCCATAAACTTGGGAAATGAGGCACCATGGTACGCTACCACAACTCAAAGGGTTTGGTGCTCTTGACAACAAATAATTTCAGAAATCGGGACAAGTATCTTTGGTATGTCCATCTGGACGATACCGGGTACAACAAAGGTGTTCACGATGTTCTTTACCCTTCTTTATATCTTACAACTGAAGCGTTAAGTTTGTTATCTGTTCCTGAATCTAGTTCATTCCATCTGTGCTTTCCCCAATGGGTGAAGCCTCCAACTTCATTGCGATCTCTAGAGCCTCATTCCGTGTCGCAATATTTTGCTGCATCAGTGGTTTTTGGATATGAGATACCAACGTTGCAATGAAAAATTCCTTATGTTGAACAACACTCATCTTGAAATTGACTCTTGCCATTAACGTCTTGAATCACTGGTCAAAGTCCCAAACAGTTTCATTAGGAAATTGTTTAATCTCCTTTAACTTTGTAATGTACTGCGCTTTGAACTTTGGTTTTTTGAATTCTTCAATTATTCCTTTCCTGATTTCATCCAATGTCTTTTAAGGGGTCCTTGTAGGAACTTGTATAAATTTCATGAACCAATCAAGTGCACGACCCCAAAGAGTGGTCTCCAATTGGACGTTCTTGACATCATCATCCGTAGTATGTTTGACAGTCCATAATGCCTCACATAAAAACAAGTACCACTTGGGATCTCCGGTCCCGTTTCCATGGAACAAAGGTAACTCCGTGTCATTTCCCGCCATCCTAGGCCTTCTTCCTACAGATGTTGATCTACTACTAGAATGTTGTTGGCACGTCGGATAGGTCAACGTGGAACTTGTGTTTCTTCCTGAATGCGGAGTAGTGCATGGAGGCGTGGGTACATTGCTACTGGGGTTTGATCTTACTATTATCCTATGCATAGTCTGGTCATCCTTTTCTTCACTGTAGGGTCGCTTTGTACCATGTGGTATTCCTTCACGGTCTTGCATTTCGATCGCAATAGGAACTGCCCCTGTCCTCGACCTCTTCTCTTGTCAAAACCTTGCTCCTCCCCTCGTAATACCACTTTCTTCCTCGGCTTCCCTCACAGTCTCGTCGAAACTTGCACCCATCTACACCTTATCCTTCCATTCATCTCGCCCATTTTGTCGCGATATCCACAACCTCCACACACCAGAGGTATACTACTCGAGGTGCATCTTCAATATTCTTTTTTCACAAACAAGCATCTTAA
The DNA here is from genome assembly GCA_001517045.1 of Pseudotsuga menziesii. NCBI lineage: Eukaryota > Viridiplantae > Streptophyta > Pinopsida > Pinales > Pinaceae > Pseudotsuga > Pseudotsuga menziesii. The sequence goes on along the minus strand of LPNX011167152.1, from coordinate 98,214 downwards.
TTGACAATTGCGGGGACAATAAGAATATACCTCTTGGTCCATTGAAGAATTCCCTTTCTGCTTCGCTATAGGATTTAGTAGTATTAATTGCAAACTCGGTGATAAAGCATTCTAGTATACTTCCCAACTAAACTTCAATAGCGTGTGATGCCCTGTTGTTAGTCTCCTACAATTCTTGGATCAATTCAGGGGTCCAAGACATTGGCTCTCCTCCTTGGAAATTTGTCTTGCGATAGGTAAATCATGCCAACCACTCATATAGGATGATCAAGAATTCCAAGAAAAAATACTCATGTGGACATTCGTGTATGTTCCTTTCCAACCACTTATTCGTCATCAGTCCAGGGTTCTGATTTTATGTCTCAGCAAATTCTCACAGCTTCTGGTCGAACTAGTCTTGAATTTCTAGTCTTGTTGGATGCCACAACATGTCCTCCTCTTATTCCTAACAAGGTCCTGAAAACAAAACCATTTGTTGATGCAAATCTAGCCAACAAAGCCCAGTCAATAGGCGTCCCGTTCTGTCGAATATTAGACCACTGCAATCTCCCTGAGCACCGGCTTGGACAAGTTTTACCTTGTCTAGCAACACCCATGAAGAGGATGAGGTCTAACCCGAGGTGTTTGTGGGAGAGCTGTCAGAACCAAGTTTCCCCAGAATAGGAAGGGACAGTGTGGCATCAATTTTAACAACTCAGCGCAACATTAACATATCTGATTACTTAGGCATTAACACAAACATTTATCATTGCTCTCTATTAGAATGATTCATTTCATTGCAAATGCAGTAACCTAACTGAGGCGCAAACAAATCCAATAAAATAACATCATTAAAAGCAAGAAAACATCATGTCATATATCCATTTCACAGATTCACTTAACATTCACCATATGATTGCAGAAGCAATAAGATAGTCAAAGATAAAAGAAAACAATATTTCAAATCAACTTTCGTCTTGTCATATTAATTATGTGCAATAATCCATAGATTCAAAAACAGATCAACAGATATATCTCAGTTCTCTTCTATGCCTATTCAAGTCCTCTTCTAGTCTCTTTGGCACTTACAATTCCACTTCTATCTATAGCCTTGCACCTTTATATTCATGGTCCACTTGGACGAATTCCTAACTAAATCTTAGCTGATTCTACAAAATCAAGATAAATATCCACAAAATATGGTCCAAAGTACAAAAAGATGACACAAAATATAAAATATATTCTAATTTCCTCTTTGTGCGCTAATATTCCTCTTGTGCGGTGTATTTTGAGCTTGCGCAACATCTGCGATGCTGCACAACAAATGTGTCCAAAACCCCTGGCAACGTGACCACTCCAAGCTTAAAATGGAGTTTTTAATTCCAATTCTTTGTGTGGAGCTCCATTTTGACCATATGCAGCACAATTGATAGCTTCATCTCGTAGCTTAGGTGACAAATCCTTTTCCTCTATCATGCATGTTTCCATCTCTTTCAGAGCTCTGTTCTTGCGCTCTACAACACCATTTTGTTGTGGTGTGTGGGGAACATAATGTTGCATCTGAATGCCACTATCATGACATAGCTACTATAATATCTTGTTGACATACTCCTGTGTGCATTAATGAGTCCAAAACACCAAAATTACCTTGCTAATTTACCAACACAACCTAGTTTTGGACCATATAACATAAGTATGAGACAAATGAAAATGGGTCCTACGTGTATGAGCATGGTACTAAGGTGGTATAATGCTATAATAGTATTGAATAAGATGTTGATGATTGTTATTGTTGAAAGCATAACAAAAGCTATACTCATTGTTCACCCCCCCTCTTAGTGTGCTCGGTGTGTCCAACAAAAATAATGTTAGGTAATGTTACCAAACATAAAAAAAAGTAATTGAAAAAATCATGTCAACTCATAAAATAAAAAATAAAACCAAATAAAAACTAATTAAAAAAATCCATATTGACTATTTTTTTTTAAACCAACATAGATTAATTTTAATTCTAGATCTATCAAGCATCGTGAGGGATTGAATTTCTTAAGGTGTAAATTCTCTTTGGACACGTAAAAAAATTAAGATAAAAAATTTACACTTCAAGAAATTAGATTCCTCTTGATGCTTGATAGATCTAGTTTTAAGATCATATCTATGTTGTTCATAGTTACAAACTACTTTACAAAATGGGTATATGATGCACCCAAAACAAATTGTTCAACAAATACAATGGCCATATTTATATTTGAAAACATAATCACCGGGTTTAAATGTCCACATAGCTTGACAAGTAATTAGGGTGATGCCTTTTAAGAAAAACAATTTCAACCCTAACTAAATAATTTCTCATACAATACCACACAAACAACCCCTATCATCCCCAAGATAGTGGAATAGTGGAGGCATTCAACAAAAATTAAAGAGTGGGATTAAAAAAAGATGTGTTGTAAATAGGGATGATTGGGATGAATGGATACTTGCAATAATATAGGTATATAGAACCACAATGAAGAAACTTACACACTATACCCCATTCAACCTGGTTTATGGTGAGGAGGTAGTGGTACATGTTGAATTTCTCATTCCCAATATTCTTATCACAATTTCTACAAAAACCACTCAGAATCAATAAGTACACGAGTTATTGCAAATCAAAAGAGACATTTCTATCCAAATACCATCAAATAGTGCATAAATAATATTGACAAAAGTCTTGGCTTGATCATCACAATGAAAATAAAACTTCCAATGAGGGGGACCTGGTACTATCATATGATGACAAATATATCAGATGCATGAGCTTGGTCCATATTTGAATTAAGAGATACAACCATCCAGAGCTATTTAGTTAGTCCAACTAGATGGGATGGTACGCAAAGGGTGGGTGAATGGTGCATGCTTAAAACCTTTCAACTCACCAATATAGTGAATGTACCACTCCTACAGAGAGGAGTATTGTAATGTTAAGTTCTTTTTTGTTTTTTCTATACAATTCAATAAAATTTAACCATGTGATTTACCTAGTGAGTTGATTCATAGGTTTTTAGAGTGTCCATCCTTAAGTTGGTTTAGATATCTATTTTTTCATCAATAAACATGTTTTGTTTTACAACCACTATCATTTCACTTTTAAGGTTAGGGACCACCCTTGTGTTCATGGGAAAAACCAAATTGTTATCTCAATTGATTCACTAATAAGTATTTACCAAAGTCACATTATCAAATTGTTGCGAAGTCATAAGTCCATGTTAAGTCAGATTTGATTTAGTCACATCATTGTGTCGAAGAGGCACATTCTACAACCCAGTAGGAGGAGATGTGTAACTCCTTCCATGCTCATCCTAGAGTTGACACATTGCATTACACACTTTATCAACATTTCCACTCTAAAAGGAGGTTTTCACTTAGAGAGATTTGATCACTAGGTAAATCCCCTTCTAAAATGAATCAATACTAGTAATATTCACCCTCCATAATTTAAGTATATGTGTTACTATAATATTAATATAAATATAATAATAAATGGTGCAACTAGATGAACATCAAGCTGCAACAGAAGGTGTAACAGACTCCCATGATTGAATTCAGAGTATACTTTCCAGCAGTGGAAACATGCAAAAATCCTCTACATTTGACATTATTGCAGCTCCAAGCATTTCGTGTACAACCTGCTCAAACCAATTTGTAAGAGAGTGGAATGCAACGACAACAGATAAATTTCAATGATGCAACAAAGCCTCAATAAGAGTTTTATAACATAGTTGGATCTGATGACCAATCATAATCAATACAGGATGTGAACAATTCCTATTAAAGCTATGAACCCTAGTCTCTATTATATGCACATATATATAAATATGAGAAATATCTATCCCGGTGATTTCAAACATTTTTGTGGACTTAGTGATAAATGAAACCTATTAAAACTGATCATGTATATGTAATATATATATTTTAAATATGGAACCTTACAGTCCAATCAATTTATTATTTAGTTAGATGCGGGTGACAGAGAAGCCAACGAGGACAAGGGGGTTGATTATGAGATTGTCCCATCATCCGCTTGACATCACTACCACATCACCCCCCTATGGCTGCAGTGATTTACTTCGGGCTTGGACGTGTCCGTATCCAGGACATTTGAAGGGACATCATCATCATCTCGACACAAAAGGACTTCAATGCACCACCCTAGTGCCTAGGTTGTCACGCCATTAGTTTTATGCCTTGGCCCCTTCATTCTATGGGACATTTGTTTTATGCATTCTTACTGCTTTGTTTCCAACATTCACCTGATCACTTGGCCCTCTATATTTACGCTCTCGGTCTTGATTTTATCATTATCCTTCGCCAACCAGTCATGTCACGAAGGCAATGAGGTATCCCTCATCATGACCGTTCTGGGAGAGGAGCCCAGTATGAACATCAAATTCTGCTCAGCGCACAAGAGAGCAGAGATGGATTTGATGCTGAGATTACAGACATTGTTCTCCAAATGGTGAATGACTAGGAGGACGAGCTATCTGGGGCTGTTAATGCAGTGGGATGCACTCTGCAGTAAAGACGAAACTACTGGGTGATAATAAACCTACTCATCTGGCTCATCCTCCATTTCAATTCCTATCCCCTGGATCCTACTCATCCTTCACTACCGGTTCCTCCGACACCTCTTGTGCCTCCGACATCCCCACCCCCTCCGCATGCTCCTGCTGACTCCATTGTCCTCCCTGCATCAGCCTTTGCACCTTCCTCTTGCACCATCTCCCCCGTGGTCCCTATGGATTATGAACCCCCTCCTCCCCCAATGCAGAGCCATATAAAATATCTTTCCGCTGGAAAATGCACCCCTATTCCAGCCATTTCTAGAAATAATTCCCCTTTCCCGGTGAAACAACCCATTGTAGGTGACAAATATGAGGATTACTCTCCCATTAGCGAGGATTCAAGCTCCTCCAGTGATGACGCATCGAATGTCGTGGAAGATCCAATTGATCCAGTCTCCTTTGAATTCAAATGCCCCATTGTTGAGGAGCCTTATCACAAGCTATATCCAGGTTCTGTCAATTATTTCTCTTGTTCATTTTAGGAATATTGTGGGCTTTCCAAGGCCTGAACTTTGTTTATTAGTCTCTTTTCAGGAACCTTTATGTATTTTTGTATAAAGTCACTCTTTTTTCCTGGGACCTATTTTCCCTCTTGGAGGGAGGGTCCGATACTCTTCTTAGAACGGTTCTACCTGCTAGTTCTTTTAAGCAGGAATGCATCTCTGAATTGTAATTTTTTTTGTAACATTATTACCTTACTTCAATAGAATAGTTTCCTAAATTACAAAAAAAAATCACTTTATTGCGCCGAGAGGCACTCTACAGCCCAGTATGAGGGATATCTTGTAACGTGGTGTAACGTTAGTAACGTTTGTAACATGTCGGCAAAAAATAATAGTGATAGTGAATATTATGGGAGAGATCTTGTAATGTGATGTAACGTTTGTAACATGTCAGCAAAAAATAATAGTGATAGTAAATATTATGGGAGAGATTTTGTAACACAAAATAAAAAAGAATATCACTTTCGTAAAGTTATTTTTGTTAATAAAAAATAAATTTTCTAATAGGCCAAAATAAATGTCGGCCACAAAAAAAATCGAACATGGGGGAGATGTTTTAATCTTCCTACCTAACAAAACAATAAAAAAGTAAAAATTTAATAATGCGTAAAAAAAATATGTGGGTCAAGAAAAAAAAAACACAAAATTGAATTATTCCCCAAAAAATGTTGGCCTTGCACATGGTTTTAAAACCATGTGCAAGACATTCTAAACAACCCATGGTTTTATTGTACATGGTTTAGGAGGCTTTGCACATGGTTTTTAAACCATGTACAAGGCCTCCTAAACAACCCATGGTTTTATTGTACATGGTTTAGGAGGCTTTGCACATGGTTTTTAAACCATGTACAAGGCCTCCTAAACAACCCATGGTTTTATTGTACATGGTTTAGGAGGGACTTGGAAATGGTTTTAAGACCATGTGCAAGGCCTCCTAAACAACCCATGATTGTAGGAGGGCCTTGCATATGGTTTTAAAACCATGTGTGGGTAAATGATGCAATGTTAGTTCCTAGCAAAATAAAAAATAATAAAAAATATTATATGTCGGCCATAAATAATATTTGAATATTAATAACAATAAAATTATATGTGGACCTTAAATAAAAAGATGTGTCTTTTGGTTTGAATCAAATCAATGGATACCTAATAAAAGGTTTGCACCTCGAGAGATTTGATCCATCTCGGTGCTTGATAGAGCCTAGGATTTGGATCTACGCTCGTTATTCATCATTAAACTATGCACTTATGAATTTATATATGTTTATAATATGGATTTTTTATTTTATTTGTTTTTCTAATTAATTTTTTTTAATATACATTTATGAATTTATATATGCTTATAATATGCATATTTTATTTCATTTGATTTTTTAAGTAAATTTTTTTAATGTCACTATGGTTATTATTAATTTTCACTAAGATTAATTTTGGTTGTGTGACTAGCTTTAAGAGAAGTAATCATAAAATACCATATAAATTTATGATGAGTTAAAAAGTTATGAAGATCATTTTTTTTTCTAAGGGAAAAAAAAACATATTCTATTTCTCAAAAAGATTAGAATACATTCTTATCTGCACTACTTTATCAATAAAATATACATCAACATCTTTATGTGTTGAATCAAAATAAAATTGTATTTTTTACAATACCCATAAAATCATACCAAAAAATTTGTAATCCTCTGCATTTCCATTCAAAATGCCACCAGAGTCCTGATTGGACAATTATGATTGAAATACTTCATGTCTATAAATCTCATATCTAATCAATTTTTTAAACAAAACCAACAAAACCTGAATTGATAAATCTTTCTCACATATATTCCATACCTTTATTTGTGACTGTAATTTCTTCTTTCTTCTTCACAGTGAGCTTGATCGTTCAAGCATTCATCTTAATACCATCTTTTGATAGAGTATATATCTTTTGATAGATTATCGACATTGATGTTCTGTTCTTTATTGCGTAGAATACACGCATTCTACAACCCAATATGTGAGAGATGTGTAACTCCTTCCATGCTCATCCCATAGTTGAGACGTGTCCTTTATAAACATTATTAAAATATTATTAAAAATAACATATCGCTCAAATTAAATTTAAATTATTTTGAATTGCACATATATAAAGCAACACAAATTAGATAAATTAAAACCATAAGCACTGCATTACACACTTCTTCAACATTTCCACTCTAAAAAAGGGTTTGCGCCTCGAGATATTTGATCCCTCTCGGCTCTTGGTAGATCCCCTTTTAAATGGATCTATACTGGACGTACTTCCATCAATCTTATCATGTCCACCTAGAAAATACCAATACAAATTGGAAACGCCAAAAAGTTAGTCTAAAATGAGAATTCACATATTAACAAGATAGTATGAGTCATGGAATTTTATTCCACTTATAGCAAGTGACGCTCAACCTTATCCATAAGCTAGTTTTAATCATGGTCATCCCATTTTTGAACATTCTGAAGCTTTTCAACAACCGACCTCTCTTAGTCAAGTTGGACCCAGTCACTCGGCCTCTAGTGTTCATGCTGGGGGAAGAATCTCATCCTCTGCAGGTCATGTTGAGAGCAAACAATCAGCCACTACTAGTCATATTGACACCATTGAGAAAACTGGTTGTTCGAAGTGCAAACTTAAGTTCCCTTGTAAGCTATGCGAGGGAGATCATCTTACTCACCAGTGCCCTACTATCGCAGAGGTGCGAAGAGTGTGGTTTGAGACTCAAGAATTTCCTTCTTCTGAACAACCTATAGTTTCTCAACAACCTACTCAACCTTTGGTTGATCAAGTGGTCGAACCAATCTCAGATTTGGTCGATCCCACTCTTCTTTCGGAGAGTGATCCTGATGTGATTGAACCAATGTCATCTTTGGTCAATCCCACTCTCCCTTCAGAGAGTGACTTTCACGAAGCGGTTGAATTGATTCCATTGTCGACCAATCCCACTCTTCCTTTGGAGAGTGAAGTGTCTACTAGTCACATTTTCTTCAGTGCCAGTTCAGAACTTACTGAACAGGGGGGCACTGGACTCGCTTGGGATCAACCCCCACCAAGCTCTTGGATTGCTTCCTTTGATTGGGATAGCCTAGTTGAGCCACGCCTTCCTTCTAATGCACCTTTCTAGATAAAGGTCAAATTTGAATCATATATGATTGCTCGTTGTATTGTTGATGAAGGAGCCTCAGTTAGTATCTTGTCTGCTCGTGCTTGGCGATGCATGGGATCTCCCAGCCTTGTGTCGACTACTAGTTAGTTACTGGCATTTGATAGAAGAACTTGTATAGCCTTGGGAATTCTTTCTCAAACACCTGTTACTTTGGGTGGGAAGACCGTCTTAGTTGATTTCATGGTGATAGAAGACCCCTTGGACTTCAATATGCTCCTTGGACGTGATTATGTCTATGCCATGCAAGCTGCGGTGTTAACATTCTTTCATGTGATGTACTTTAATCATGGTGAAGAAATTGTCACTATTGATCAGTTGGATTTTCTTGATCCATCTCCTGACCCAACTAGCCTGACCAATTGTTTCCTTTATTGATTCCCAGTGTTTATATAGACACTACCCCGCCACAGGTGAACTATGTGGCCTCTTGTCCTTTGTGTTCAATTGCTACTGAGAAGTACCCTTTGTTTTCATGCTTACCTTCTCGGAACTTGGTCCCAATAGTTGAACAGGCGAGTCATCCTATATAGACTATGGGGTCTAATCTCCACTCTATTAATCCATTTGAAAGTTTATACATGTGTCCTATCTCAGATGATCTCGTTCCTTTGGATGAAGTCTTCCTAGAGTCTTTGATACAGTCTAACCTTCTTTTGGATGTTGGTTCAGTTGTGACTAAGTCTAACCCTGATTTTCCTAGTAAGCATGACATTTCTTCTTATGTTGGTCTTATTGAGTCTTTTGACTCTTCCTTTGAACAGCAAGTCAGTGATCCTAATGAGTTTGATTTTTCTTATGAATTTTTCAACTCTTGTGATACTGAGTTTGTTCCTACATACTCTATCTCCCTTGTTGATTTTTGCTCGCCTTCTGAGGTTGATCTTACTGATTATAAACCCTCGATCCTTGGTTCTATAGAATATTCTTTTATCAACTCTGCCTTGACTTTACCTTTTGTAGAAGATAGCAAAGTCACATGCGTTTCTACCAAAGTGACCCGCATCGGATCGTTTCTTCTGAATATGATTCTGATGTTGTTGTTTCTTGGAGACATGATTTTTAGTTGGATTCACACCTTTTTATCAGCCTTGTCCTGTTGTTCAAGCTGTAACTGTATTTGCATGTGCCCTGCTTGCGCTTATGAGCCTGATGCCGGCTTCCATGCTTTTAGCTCGTTGTATAAGCCCTCATCTTTGTTCTCATCGTCGCTAAGCCTTTTATCATTTTGCCTTTGCAACTTGACACCTTTTACCCTGAGGAGACGTTCCCCGAGTGTCCTTATCTTGCTCACTTTCCTTGCATTATGCATAGGTTTGTTCCTTGCGCTTGGAACTAGTTTCGCTTGCCTATGAGATGCGTCTCCTCACATTTAGAGCATTCTTTTTGCTCTCCTTCAAGCTCATTAAAAACAGTAAGGAGGCCGCGAGTTCACTTTTCCAGAATCGTTAAAACTTCATGGGAAATATTTTGAGTTTCTTTAAGCCCAGGTCTGACTCCTCAAAATAGACTTGACTGCCGAGTAAACTTGTCCGTTTAGGCTCGTTAAGAATATGTGAACGAGCATCCACATTGGTGGTAGGTTATCTCTTTCTCGGACCATGTGGAATAGTACGAGAAAGGAACACTCTCTTTTCTTCGAAATTGAGAAGAGTATTCTCAGACATAGGTTTATCTCTTTTCCGGACCTGAGGGACTAAACTTACGAAAAAGGAACCCCCGGTATGAGATTATTTTTCTCTTTTTCGTGCTCTGGACCAAAACATGAAAAAGATTTAGTGTGTACTTTATGTCTTTTTTCATGCTCGTTAAACCCTAAAGAACAAAGCATCGAGTTTACTATTGTAAGCCCCATTTCTCGTAATCAAATGGATCTTTCCGAGTGATCTTGTCTTCCTTCACACTCGTAAAACTTAGGCTATATGCTGCTTTTGAAGGAGCATTAGGTAGGTGGTAATTTAACCTTTTTTGGACCTTCCTGACTAAATACGAAAAAGGTGCGCCTTTTCTTCTTCGGAAGTTAAGAGAGTTCTTCTTTGGTATGTTTTATACTTTTTTGGCCTCGGGAGACTAAATTGTATGAAAAAGCACCCCCCTGGAGTCTTCTTTGTATTTTTCAGACTCTCTAAACTATGAAAACACCATTGAGCATGTACTAGTTCGGGCTCATAAAATCCATGAATCAGTGCTTTATCAAGCATTCTTCTTTCTTTTCTTCGAGCTTGCCAAAAATCAAGATGGTCCCGAGTTTGTTTTCTTAGACTCGTTAAACCTTTACAAGAAAGAGGGAAAGGGAAGTTCATTCACATGTTTTTTACATCATGGCAGCAAATCTTGTTTCCTTGAACAAAGCACCAGTTTTGAGTCTATCAATAGTTGGGTCCTAGTATTTTGACCTTATCCCAATTCGTAGTTTCTTACTCCTCCGGTTGGTTTCTTTTCCAATTATATGGGGAATCTGTCAATGTCTCCTACATTGTAGATTTGTGTCATTGGTCCTTTTGTGTCAAAATCTGCCTAAGTCACTTTTGTGTCGTGCTCACTGTTCAAGGATTAAACCTTTGTCGGCCATTCTGCAGTTGCCTTGACCTTTTGTGTTGGCCATTTCCTGGTATCAATTCATTACATCATGTCTTCAGCGTTCCTTGTCGTGAAATTCAATACCAATTCCAGATCCAATTAGTCTTTGACTTACCTCGTGTTGGATGATGAAGGATGCCTTAATGCCTTCCTTCCAATGGATCTCTTTCTATCTACTGCAACACCTCTTGCTCTAGGAATGAGATTTAGAGTTTTATGACAGTACCTTGGGGATTGTTGTCATCAGTGGCAATTTCCCTCGCTATTGGGTAATGGGATCACCTTAATGTCTCCTACTCGATAGATTCTTCAAGTGTTTGACTTCAAGTCCTTGCAATCACACTTGTTAGAATGTACTAGGTACCTTGGGGACCATTTTCATTAATGGTGGTTTCCCTCGCTTTTGTTAACAGTTCTAATTATTGATTGGTAATCAAACGGTTTCCTCCATGTTCGACTTCAACTCCTTTATTCGCATGGTTAAGATTCGTACCTTTTGGGCGGTTTGGATTGAAGACCTTGGGCTGACAATAGCATCGTCATTTTTTTCTATTGCCCGAGTTGCGCAAGACCTTGTTACATTTTATATGACATTTTCCTGAGACATAGATCCACCTTGTATTTTTGTGGCAATGATCGATTGTTGAATATGGATTCACCTTGTTCATTTGTGGCCATGACTCCTTTAGCTTTGATATGGCGCCTTTTTGCATATTGAACGACCATGATAGTTTCATCAGTTATACATATTTTGGATCTGCCTATATCTTTATGGCGATGTTTTGTATATGGACTTGTATGTCCCAGAGATCAATTTTTCTGACATTTATCTCTCTTTTCGATACCTTTGTTCGAGCCTTTCGATCTTGGATTCTCTGCTCTCTCCATACTCAGATGTTTCCTTTATAATGTATTTTTGCTATCGTCTTCCCCTCTAACCTCATACATTAGGGGGCATCTGTTATAGCTCAAAATGACACATCTCTGCCTGTGACCACTTTCCTATGATTCCGTCGCATGTCGACACTTCATGAAAGTCACTGAAAAAACACCTAACTTGGAGGACCCATATATTGAGTTTTGTAACTCTGTTTGACCTCATATCTACACCATTGGAAATATATTTATGTTAGCTAAAACTCTTTAGGAGACACCAAAGTATGAAAATGCCCAGAAATACCCTAAAAATGAGTTTTTTTTGTCTATACGTGACTTTCCTTAAGGCAAACCCGCGTACGTACGTGACTTGCTCTATATAATACCTGCGTACGTATGCTAGTTGCTAATATATAATAGTTGCGTACACATTATGTACACAAATTTCTATATTTCCAACCCATGTGTATTTCTCATGTACACAACTGTTGTTTCAGCAACCTGCGTACGCCTCTTAAAAATGTCAAAAAATATGAATTTTGAAATTTGGGCAGTTTGGGTAGTTATGCAACTGACTCCTTCACTTGTAACTACTTTTTCTTCACCCCTAACTCTTCCTTAACCATATAAATAGAGGTAGGGAGTTCCATGAGAGGAGACTTGAATCTTGGCATTGTTATGCTGGAGGATTTGGAGCTCTCTTTGCCCACACCTTTTCCCTAGAAGCATTATCCTTGTGTTGCAAAGCTTGGAGGCTGAGTTCCTTGGAGAAGAGAAGCAGCAGAACCAGATCAAGGTTTTGTGAGGGGCTGAACTTGAAGAGAAGGTATACTTGTACTTGTTTTCAAGATTAATAAATATGTGATGTCCTTCTTCTTCCCAAATCATTGTTCAATGTGTGATTGAATCTTTGTTTATGATCAGATTTTGATGTTAATCAGATTATTATCTCATGTTTATTTGATTACCATTTCTTTATATGTGGTCATGTTGGTTTGAGGAAGGTATAACTTGTTTTGCAGTTCTCTTGGAGCAAGAGGAGCAAGAAGAGGATTGAAGGGCTGCTTGGATCAACCTTCATTTGGCTAAGGTATGAACCATTCCAATCTCTGAATCTTGCTTATATATGCTTGCTGAACATCATACATCCACCTTTCAACCCTAGTATGTTGATGGCCTCTTAAACCCTAGCCATAGGATACTTTCCTTTACAACAGCCTCCCCTCCCCAATCAGAAAATTCCTTTTTGCGACTGCAATCTCTTGAAAGTTACAATGCTTGTGTGATTGATTACACAGAATATGATGATTCTGAAAAATATCAGTCTTGTAGTCCCTCTACATGTTCATTTTTTGAAAATGCAAGTAAAGAGAAATCATATTTTGAAATAATGGTTGAAGGAAGACTGCTGCATGTTGATCAAATTCAAATTTCACCTAAAGGCTTACATGAATATATAAATCTCTCTTTGCTTGAAGAAGATGATCAGCCTAGTGATTTCAAAGGAGATGGGTGTACTAATTTGTTTTCTGAAGAATGCAATCAGCCTGCCACAATTTCTGTTAGTGAAGAAAATTTAATTGCAATCCAAGATCAAAAGTTTGAAAACAGAGTGGAAACTGAACATGTTGAAAGTGATTGTTTGCCGTTGTGTTTTCCTTGATTTGAGTGGTTAAAAAAGAGACTTAAAGTTTCCGATCAAAAAACAGAAATTTGATATTGTGGATGAATGTATAAATTTCCTTGGAATGGATGGTGAGTGAGAAGGGTAGTTATGCAATCAATCCCAGCCTTTAGAAAAACCAGCAGTATGCAATGAAGAGTTGAATAACGAAGAAGAAGATGGGGGTTCTCAAATGGATGTTTCCTTTTGTTTTTCAAATTCAGAAATTTTTTGTCAAGAAGAAATCTATTTGCTCTATCCCATTGAAGAAATGAATGATGTTTATGCTGAAGCATATAAAGAATATGAAGTTTTAAAATCAGAAATTTTAGATGAAGTTGTGGATGTCTCACCTGGAAATTGTCACGTGTTTTCCTTGCATGGTTCTTTTGAAGATCATTTTAATAGCGTGCAAGGGAATTTATAGTTGGGACAACCTTCTCATGGTAAGCAAATGATAGAATTTTTTGAAGGCTATCATGTTTTTTATGATCCAGTGGCAGAGTACATGGAGAATCTTAGCAGTGGTAATGGCTGGTAATATCTCTACTGTAAATATCAATTTCTTTATTATAACTTTGTGCCATTAGGTCCTTCAGTTCTGTTTTTTATCAAGCATGAAGAAAAAGTTGGTTTATGGGATCATTTGCTTGAGTGGCTTTATTGGAAGCCAGAAGTTACTTGATTGAACGTTGATGCTAAGTAAGTAGGGCAGGTAAGTAAAGATGAATAAGCTTGACATGGCGAGCATTCCATTCAATAGCTTTCACTTTGTTTTTAGTTTCAATTTTCATTTTAGTTTTGGTTTTAAAGTTCAAGTATGCACTTATAGCTGTCTTCAGTTTTCATGGTATGGACAGGTGACAGGTGGCAGGTTACAGGTTGAAAGAGTGAGATTTATTTGTAAAATGGTTTTAGTTGGTGGTTCAATTCAGAACAGGTTGAGGATTTCAGAGAAAATTGGGAGCAGCCCAATGGATTTGGCACTTGGTCTACGGGGGCTCTTTGCTACCTCACTGGGAGGATAGCATCCTTCGTGGAGCCAGCTGTTAGCACCATTTTAGTTTTTCCACAGTAAGCCTCATTGCCTGAAAATGATGAGTTTCTCTTAAGGATCAAATGGTTTTCAAACATTCCTCATTAAAAAAATTTATAAAAGATTCCCAGAGCTGAGAGAAGAAAAAAGGGTAAAGGTTTTGAGAAAAAGGAAAAGAATTTTATGAATTAAAGAATTTTGGGCTTTAATGTAAATTTGGCGGGGATTTTTACAAAAAAGTTTTGGCACAAGACTACTCAACATAAACACCAAGAAAATCTTTCCACCAAAGTCCAAGCGCCAAGCTCTCCAAGACTAATACACACATTGTTCCTTGGTATAATTTGAAATGATTGGTGTTATAAACAGTTTACAAGTAAGTGTTCCCTTGCATGTGGAATAATTCCCTCATCAAAAGGAAGCAAAATATAAAAGCGTGAGAATTATTTGCATCAACGCATATTGGTGGAGAGAATATAATTAGTCATATGTGGAGATTAATAAAAGTAAAATTTCTGCAATAAATAAATTGAAGAAATTAACACTAAATAATATTTTCATTTCCGGACACGGAGCAATTGGTAATGTCATTAGTTGAAGATATAAAGAAATGGATTCTGATTGAAAGGGAAATAAGTGATAGAGATAATGCCAGTGCTATGTACTCTTTGCCGGAGGAATTGTGTATAATTAAAGCTCCTATAAACTAAACATTGATCAATGATCCAGATTTAGAGCACATTTCATCCGACGGCTCAATTAAATTTCGCAATATGAAGATGCACGAGGTAATTAAAATTTCAGATTTGTGAAATGATGTTAAATGGTAGATAGGTTTGGACAATCAAATTGGCAGGTGAGGAAAATCCACAGATAAAACAAATTTCGCATTGTCAACTAGCAAGGAGAAATTAGGTTTTGAGATTAGCAAAAATTTTATGCCGCATGCAAGTTCACACATGTGGTAAGCATCCATTATCCGTTAAAACTGATCAAACGCTTAAAATAATTTCGTTGGGTGAATGTGAAGGCAGGTTGGAAAAACAATGCTCATGAACAATGTACTAATTGAGGATCAAAGGAGCTCAATTCAGAATTAAAGTCGAAGAGCGTGGTGTTTTTTAGGAAAATGGTTGTTTTGGTCATTATTTTAAATCAATTTTTCCCGTCGAACCAAGATGATTTTTCAGAAACTGAGAGAGGTTTTTATTCATAACACACCTATCTACAATAACATCTCTCCACTTTTACCCAAGTGCTGTGGATTGACATAATCAAAGTCATCTTCAGAGATCAAATTTCCCAATTTTTAAATGACTATTTTAGTCAGTTATTTCAATCAATTATGTCAAGAAAACCATAAAGAATTTTCCAAAATTGAATGAGGTTTATGTTAAAAACAAGATCATGTTCAATAAATTCTCTCAGTTTTTACCCAGGTCCTATGGGTTAGGAGAAACAAAGTGATTTTACAGGCTATGTTTTAGGTATTCCAAAGACTGTTTCAGACATCACATTCAAAGAATTGTTTCAGCCAAATGGAGTTGAATTTCAGGAAACGGAGAGAGGTTTTTCTTCATCATAGTCCTATATACAAAAACATCATTCATATTTTACATAGGTAGCACAGGTTGGGAGAATTTAAAATATCTTCACGGGGTATTTTTCCAGAAATTTATAGGTTTACTGTCTGAGTCATCAGTTTCAAAATCAGAGCCTAAGTAGATAGAGCTGAATCAAAGGAAAAAAATACATGGGTTTTTTTGGTAACATGACACATTACAAAAACCTCTTTCATTTTTATCACATCCATCACCATCTTGGATATGCAGGAGGGGATTTTAAGCCTTTTTTTCTAGTAGTCCGCATTTTATTTTTGTCTTATGTGAATCGTGGCGTGTAGGCCACGTCCGAAGTTTGTTAGAAGATGTTCTCCAGTTTGTAACAAATTTTGATTCCTGAATGTCGGTTTAGGAAGTCCAAAATGCTATAAATGTACCTCCTGAAGAAGAAGAAAGGGTTGAAACCGATGTAATTTTACAGTGTATGCCTTCAAGAGTATTTGCAGAGCCGAGGTCGGTGTTTTACACAGGGATTCATGTGTTGTTTGTATTACAGTCTGTTGCTTCCTTTCTCATGTGAATTTTTTTCCAGTTTATCTCTTTCATTATGTTTTCTTTCATGTCTAAAATAAGCGTATAACTGTTTGGAATTCATACATGCTATGCTCCGTCTGTTGTTTCAGATATTCACCAAAGCTTTCTTCTAAAGTTAATACAAAATTCATTTTCCAATGCTCTGTGTTGATGGTATATTCATGTTATTCTTTTCCACCAGACAATTATAATTTGACTGTGATTGAATGGCTATCTTGCCTCTGTGTTGAAGTCGTCTGCATAAGTTATGTTCATTTTTGTTGCACTTCTTGACTCCATTGCCCAATGGTTCTATGTCTTGTTTCAACCAACTTTACAAACAATTTAGACTTTCACTTGTACATATCTGGCATTGTTAATATTTAGTGAGAGATCCCTCTCGGAAGAGTAGAAGGCCAGTTCTCTCTTCCAAAGTACTTCAGCTATTGCTTGGGAGCAGGCCTTCCACAACCTTTGGCTCAATTCCAGTGCTAACACATCACATACTACAAGTAGTGTTGAACCCTTGTGTTGGTCTACATTCTATAACTTCATAGTCCACGGATGCAATGACAATGTTTAAAGAAGTTGGATAGGACACATCATTCCTTAGGATTGGAAATCAGTAATAGACTATTTGTAGTAGAATGGAAAAATATGAAAGCACAAAGGGATCTTGAAAGCACACAAGTTTGGGAAGCGTTAGAGGAAAAATAGGGTTTGCAATAAGAGAACCAAGTTTGAACTTCATATGTTGACAACATCAGGACCAAATTCTCCTACATGTGGCCTACTATACAATATTACTACCCGAAGGTGGAACCAATCATAGAACATGAAGCCCTAATGCAACTACTAGATGAGGTTCATCTATCATATTCAGGTTGCACCAACGCTCCACCACCTTATGTAATATCCCAATTTTGATTCTTTCATTATTAATGTATATGTATAATAATGAAATGGATATAATATGGACATATGTGACATGTAAGTTGTACATTGATAAATGATATAAATACATTAATGACTACAAATGAAGAACAAAAAATGGGGGGCTATAAGTTCATGAGAGGGAAAAGAGGGGGGATTAGGGGCCAAGAGGAAGGATAATATTATTGTATTCCTACCCTAGGTTTTTTAACCTAATTTTTATTAATGAAAACTTAAAATCATTGCTTTATTATCCTAATCCCTTCCAGTTTGATATTCATTGAAAAAGTGGGATACATGTAATTCTCATGAAGGCACATAGTACATCATTAGAATGCAAATATAACCTATGATTTTGGGCATGCAAGTTAGTTTTTCCCATTAATTTTTCCTTAGAAAACTCTATGCTAAGCTTGGGGTAAACATCCATAATATTTATATAATAGAAATTATGAAGAATTACAACCTTGGTATTATGAGGAATATATGATTGTGGTTAGAGGTAATTGATGATATTAAGATAATAATTGCAAATGATATGTTCAAATTTCATTTGCACAAGGAAATTAATGAAAATGTGAAAATTCACCTTCTTTTGAGAAGGCCCCTAGTATCTTAACCCTTTATTTTTCATCCTTTAAGACTGTTGTAAACTAATGTGTAAACCAACAACATAACAATCACAATAATTCACTTCTATTGGCCCCAAAATTCATAACAATTTAAGGACAAAAGACAACAATAATCATTAGAGGAAATTCCAACTCAAAATGGGCCTTTTAACTTTAACTCAAATTCCATGTCATCATGTGTTAGCCAATGAAATTGCTTTAAATTTGAAATACCGTATAGGTCTTAAACATTTTTTTAATATAAATTTGGGGATAGGTATCATAAAAAAAACTACTTTTTTTGTTTGTATTTTCGACATATTTCCCCGTGTTTTTACTCAAATTTCGATCGAGAGAGCTTGTTGGATACAGAATTAAATTCTGCATCCAATGAGTACCCACTCGGCAAACTTTTTATAGATCCTACAACCCAAAAAAATAAAATACCTGAAAAAATGTGATGATGATGTCATCATCACATTTTTTCAGGTATTTCTTGTTTTTTGGGTAGTGGAGTCCGTCAAAAGTATGCCGAGTGGGTACTTGTTGGATGCAAAATTTAATTCCACATCCAACGAGCTCTCCCGATCTAAATTTGAGTAAAAACATGGGGAGATATGTCGAAAATACAAACAAAAAAATAGTTTTTTTCTTTTCTTCCTTCAAAATTAATAAATATTATTTTATTAATTTTTTAGGAGGTCCATTTTGAGGTGAAATTTCCTCCAATGTCCAATGATTTTGCAACTCTTTATGGAAACTTCACATGCATAAACCATATCTAAAAACTCTTCTTATACAATAGATATAACAAAAAATAGAACATCAATAGATGGTTGTACTATTTTGTTCAATCTTAGTGTTAAATCCCTTAACAATATTCTCTTAATTTTGTCAACTCAACAAGACAATTAAGAGTTATAAATAAGCATCACAAGAAGATAAAATGATGAAATCAAATATGCAATATTCAGAACATGTGAACATATGTAAATATCATATATGTGTGTGTGTGTGTGTGTGCTCAATGAAATAAGTACATACATGCCATATCCTCCTTTAGAGGCCAATACAAAATCCAACCACCTAATATTCCCTAGCTAGGGATAATCACCAAACACTAGCTCCTCCAAGTACAAGAATCCCTCCAATACTATCTCCAAAGAAATCCATCCTCCTCTTCTTATTCCCCAAATACATCCAAGGGTTTCCAATCCCTAACCTCTAACCTACAAGGGATGAAACTCTAACCATAGAATCCAACATGCTCCAAGAAACCAAGAAACCCTATCTCCCAAGAAAGAGAGAGAGAGATCAAATGCACAAAGAATAATCTCAAGACATAGAAATCATCCAGCACCTCCTCATATGCTTCAATAGGGTTTCCCCATGAACCCTAACACATTAATAGGAGAGAACTCCAAATAATAGATACAAATTAATGTGTGATGTGCTATGTTTGGAAAGTATCTCTCATTCATCTTTTGAATGATAGGTAATGGAGGCCAACAATATAACATAGGTCACCCTAAGACTTACAAGCAATCCTACTAAACATAAGTTAATTCACAAACTAATGAAGCACTATGATCCTAGAGTACAAGTATCAAGATACATTGATGATATTGTTCACAATAGTGACCCAAGATGATACATCTATGCAAGTAAATATCGTACCACTCCATCTCAAGCCTCCATAGACTCCATCCATGTTCCAAAGCCAAGTAATTCACTGGGGAAACTACGTCTTGAAAGAAAATTGTAGAAGACCCATGCATCCATGATCCATATCCAATAGTTTAAATAGGAAACCAATTTTCAACATGCCATATAGGGCTTGTATCCCTCCTCCATAATGTACAACACTCCTCATATCCTGTAAGGATTTCTCCCACTAGATGATCCTCCATGTGGTCATTACGCAAGGTGTCCACCATCTAATTAGTAAGAGGTCTATAATTCTATATGGAATAACATTGAACCAATGATAATATGAGGTGTAAAATCCACTAACCAAGCTATCACAATTGTGCATATCCATCATGGACCATCTCTCATGTTGCAATCCACATTAGACCATTAAGGGATTGAACATACATCATGTACCCCAAATCTCATGAAGCATCCCAAACATGATGTAAACACTTTAAGGGTAACCCACTTAAGTATAATACTCCCTCTTTACTAGGGAAATATTTACATCAACACATGTCAACTCCCTCTGCAACTCAATAAAATATGATATCGACAAATCAATAGTTGTTGTGGTCCTAGAATCAACCACTATCATCTACAACAAAGCTATCAACCATGCCATGAAAATAATTTTGATAATCTAATGAATATAAACCAATTGATTCGAATGTCTCCCTAGAGAAAAAAACAACTGCCACATAAGAAACAATCACCCCCTAAATGTATCATAAATAATAAATGGATGATAATTTAATTAAAATGTAATTAGCATTGTTAATCACTTAACTTGTTACAGTTGGAATTCCATTGAAAATATTTTTTGATTGCATGCAAAACAATGTGAGGTAAATTGGTGTGGTTAAGGATTTCTCATGTATAATTATGTGTGTCTAGCTAACAGTTTTGAATTTTTCTTGCACACCAGTAACAATCACACAATTTCCACCTTTTTTCCCCATTTCAATTTTACTCAAAACCTATAATCAAACTAGGTCATTTTCCCTACTTAACCTCACTCACAAATGTTGTAAGATAACCATGTTAAAATACCAAGTCCCTCTTGAGAAAAAATGGCAAGAGAATGTTGTGAACACTAGGTTGGATCCCATGCATAAAAAAGTCACTGATCAAATCCTATCAGCCGCGATTCCAGATCAAACCAATTTAGATTGCATGGAAATTTTCTGAACAAAGATAATGGATGATGGTGGTTGATTGGTAAGATAACTTTAAATTTGTTTGCTCAAGGGTATAATGTTTTTTAGATCTAGTAGTATTTATTATTGATATTCTGAGGACCTTTACCTAGGTTTCATGAAGCATAATGAATGTAATTGCTGAAAATACCTTTTTTCTTCATTTATGTATTTTTATAGGGATTGCATCATTTCTTTTTAATTTTTGTTGTACAATTTTAGATCATATCGGATGCGATTCCATATTTCAGATCATATAGGACTCAAAAGATTTAATTTTGTTGTGTATGCAATGCCGTACCCTGGTTGCAAGGAGAAAATAAATCAAAGAATCTTACAAAAGGCTAGTGCAACCTTTATATTATGCCTATAGAGCTAGATTGTAATTTTCATTGTTGATTTCCAATTCAGATATTGCTTGTATAACCTATGTATCCCATTTCAGCATCTTTTTATGATCTGGTTGTATTTATGTTTGATATTTTGAGGACTTTTCCCATGATTCTTTAATTTTACTGAATGTAATGGCTTGAAATCCCTTTTTGTTTCATCTATATAGTTTTATAAGGATTGCATAATTTCTTTTATAATTTCCATTGACAAGTTTATATCATGGTAGATGTGACTCAATATTTAAGAGCATATTGGACTCATGATATTTAATTTTGGTGTGTATGCAATGCCATAATCCTAGTTGCAAGGAGAAAGAAATAAAATATTCTTAGTAAAGGTTAGTGTAGCATTTATATTATTCCTATAGATCTTTATTTCTCTTTTCAGTGTTGATTTCCAATTCAGATAGCCCTTATTTAACCTCTGTAACCAGTTTGGACATCTTGTCATGATTTGGTTGTATTCCTGTTTGAGATTCTGAGGACCTTTACCCATGTTTCATAAATTTTAATGAATGTAATTGTTGAAAATCCTTGTTTGTTTCATTTATATGTTTTATAAGGCTTGCATCATTTCTTTTCTAATTTTTGTTACACAATTTCATATCATATAGTACTAAATAAGATTTAATTTTGTTGTGTATGCAACGCCATAACCCTGGTTGCAAGGAGAAATGAAATCAAGGATTCTTACTAAAGGTTAGTGTAGCATGTATATTATGCCTATAGAGCTATATTTCTTTTTGTAGTGTTGATTTCCAATTCATATATCCCTTGTTTAACCTGTGTATCCCATTTGGGTATCTTGTCATTACTACAGATCATAATTTTTTTATAAATTTAATCATGTCGAATACAAACCCTAATCCATTTCCACATAAAGAACACGAGTTGTTGGCTCCAGAAGTTGTGGACAAAGCATTCCAAATATTTGCAGAAGAGGATTGTAGACAAGAAAAACAATGACAAATGAAGCAACAATTATCTATACAATGAAGAAAGTCATGGAAATGATGTAAAATTGCTAAAAATGATTGTTGGAGTGATGTTGAAATAGAGTCTAACAATAATGATGATCATGTCCAACTTAACAATACACAAATACCTTATCAACTCCGTTGTCATTCATTTATGTAGTGTGTTAGGGTAAAAGCTCCAAAATTTGATATTGTTTCCCTTCTTAAAGAAGAAATGGCTTAGAAGATATCATTATCTACAAAATTATTGATAAGTACCGTACAAGAAATGTGGAGTTGACATGCTTGGATTCTTGTGGGAATGATCCAATTATTTACACTATTAGTACTAGTGGCACAAGGACACATAGTATAGATGATGTTTTTCCAATTCTAATGGTGTATGTATATGATAATGGAAAACTTATGCTACACCATCCTTCATTATCTGAAATAAAATCACTATTATCTTCAAGGTCATATGAATATCACAAAAAACATTCTAGTGCAGTCATCAAGCGAGGGTTTTACATGGGATCTAGGTTAAATGAGACTCCCTTATTGATATTAGAAGAAAGAAATTCATTCAAATGGATTGGATTCGGATGCACAACAAAAATCCATTTTTCGTTTACCATAAAGGCAGGCATATATGTATGTATGTATTATGAAAATTTTCTTGGTATGTCTGAAGAAGAGTAATTGGAAATTCCATATCTTCTTGAAGTTTTGAATTATTTAGTAGAAGTTTCCATTGGTGGAACATTTTGTTGGGTGAATGTTTTTGAAAATCATGTGGATTTTATTGGTAAGGCCACCATATTCTCGAAGATGTGTATTTACATCCACATGAGGTGTTTTATACAAAACAAGGTTTATTGACATCAACTAAAATCATTGATGGTGAATAATACATGTGTATATTTTAACTCATAGTTTTCAGTTCATATAAAAAAAATGATTTATTGTAACTAATGTTATGTTTATGTTTATTGCAGGTATTGTTGATGTTTATTTACTGTGATATTTATCAAAAGGTGGGCTAAGAGAAATCGAAATGGAGAATCTTTTTTTCTGTTGTTTTATTTCTATGAAAGATGATAAGCACACCACTTTCTAACTTCTTGCAACAAAAGGTTATGATGAAGTTGTGACTTCCAGATTAGATGCCTCTACATAATACGGAAAACATCATGCATTACCATCATATCTTAGATTATTGCAACCACATGAAATCCATCGTCACAACATCCATCTTCTTTCCTATAATTTTTTCAACTACATAAGGTCTCTTAACATTATACATAGTGAATATTTTTTGGAAATTCCTTATTTAGATGAAAGTTTCATGGTTACTTTTGAACTTATTGCAATACATTCTGTACCTCCTAGGATTGCGAGAAAAAAAATTCACTAGAGTTCACCATAGAAGGCTATGCAAATCTTAAGGAGTTTGATTTCTATACATGGCCAAGCTTACCTGATAGATATCATCTATCTGCAAGATCAAGTGATCATAGTCAGCCTCTTGGTAAATGGGGAGTGGGACCAACATTTAGATTTAGATTTTGGTATTTGTATAATGGCCTGCTGCCTCATCTACAAGTGCAATTTTCATGGGATTCGCACCAGTGGGATGTCGCCAATCATTGTTTGGATTGGGGATGAGGACTAGTGCACCCGATTTGGATATGTAAACATTATACCTATCATAAATATATTGTGAATTATGTATGACAGATATGTTGTATAATAACTATGGTGAAATATTTTATGTAATATATATGAATATTTTATTTGTTACATACAATAATTTTTGTCATGACATAATTATGTTGTTTTATCAATGGTCTCTCTTTTCTAAGGAAAAAATATTTATCTTTGGTATTTCAAAGTTTGAAATCAAAATATACATTTGTAATCCTACTAGATCTTGAAAAGATACATATTTTATCTCTTCAAACTACCCTAATATCTACTTATTACAGTCTTCCATAAGTAACAAAATATGGTGAATTCTGTATGATAGATATGTGGTGTAATATGTATGGTCAAATATGTTTTTTTTTCCCAGGAAAAAGTCACACTTTCATCAGATCAGAAATAAAGTACATTCCTGAATAAACATTAAGGTGAAAATTCAAAGGAATGAACTCACACATAATAACTTAAAAGTATAATTTGTTTTTGCAAGCCTTAAATGAAGTCCTAAAAACCCTAAAATTGGATGAATGAGTGACAAGTGGAACATTGATAAGGCGTTGGACTCATAGACAATTTAGAAGCATGCAGAATGAGATGGTACTGAAAGTCTAAATATGCATCAGTCATGAGGACACTTGTGTAAAGTAATCCCCCCTAATAACAGATCACATAATTAGCTAATGCAACAATGAAACAACCTTAAATAAGAATTCATTGTTCTTGAATAGTCAAAAGTATTAAGAACGTCTAAAATTGAATCCCTATCACCTCAAGAAAAACCTATTTTAAGACTATGAACAGTTTTTCAAAAGAAATTTTAAGTTCTTCAAAAGAAGTCTTAGGTCATCCTAAGAAAGGTTTGGGGGCTTGATTGGATAAAAAATAAACATTACTTGGTCGGCCCTAAAATCAAGAGTGAAACAATATGTGTACATTTCATAAATACAAGACAACCATGAAGTGTTTTTGCACAACAAGCACTTTTGTGAATCCAAATTGAAAAAAAAAATGATGTATAATAATGTGGAAAATATAAAACCACACCATTTCCAACTCAAATCACTAAAAAAATCCAATAATGAGGGTTGGGCATGCATTTATCTATACTGGGTAAAACTGGGTTCAAATCAAAATAATTACCATTTTGTGAAATTAATTGTGGGAAATGGAACAAAATTTTAGGAATCAGAAATAGGTTCTTGTCAACAATATATCTATATTCAACCCTATGGTATTAATATCAATTAATGACAATTTTACAGACTGTGGCATGCATTTTTCTAAGCCCAATTTTGAATATTTACATATGTTTTTTGACATAACAACTTAGAATTTTAGTTGGTAATTTTGAATTTGACATTTCAAAGTTTGAAATAAACATATACATTTGTTAGCCTATGGGACCTTGAGAAGATACAAATGTTTTGTCTTCAAACTAGATTCCTAATAATGATTTATTATAGTCTTCCTAATCAATAAAACCATATCCTTTCAGGGCATGCACTTTCTAAAAACATAGATGTAACATAACTCATTCATTTAAATATTATTATGCATTCTTACCATTCATTTTGATTCTTATGGCTTGAATTTTACAAAAGAGTCCATAATAGTTAGAAAAGTTAAAATTTCACTTTTCATAGGTCGACTGTGAGCATATGAGGTTAGGTTATATAAAATTAATACAAGGATGTTCTTCTCAATATATCTAACCATCATATTGTTAGAGGTGAGTTTTCATTGATTTCAAAAAGGGTGTCACTGGTGTTAGTTAGTGTATTTATCACTTTTATGTTGAATAATGAATATGAGAGCAGAAGAAAGTGATTAGATTTGATGACAAAACCTTATTATATTTGCGAACCATTAACAAAATCCTAAAAGTACATTAACCCTCATGATAGTCCATGGCACTTGCAGACCTCTTTGAATCCCTTATGACCTCAAATATTGGATCTAATCTAACAGATATTTTTGCAATCCTTGAATGAAGTCCGAATAGACATAAAATTAGATGAATGAGTGATGTGCCCCAATCCTTCCTAGTCTCTTCTCTTGTCACTTATATTCTCGAGTGAATCCAAGGAGAGTTAAGGATAAGCCATTGAAGACCAAGATAAAGCTCAGAGATCATCCGCTTAGCCTTGGATTTCGATCTCCAGTGAAGGATACTTCACTTATTCTCTCAGGATGATGAGATTGGTGTCGGGTGTTGGGTTCAAGCCTCAAATATTCAGTTTTGGGAACCATTGACGGAGATAAGGTCCTCCAATATATTTCCAAGCTTCTCATATTATTATCATATTTATGATCTGTTAGCACTTGTGATAAATTTTATTTTTTATAGGAGTTGGTTTTATCGTTTGGTAGTTTTACAAGAGAAAAAGGATCTCATTGGTCATTTGGGCAAAAGAAAGACATCTCGGTGAATTAAAAGAATTTTTACCCAATTTTAAAATGAGATATAAACATTGGTTTTATGTTTAAATTCGGCTTTATAGTCGAATTTTCATGTTTTTTTGCCAAAGTTTATTATTTTTTGTTAAAGCCATGAGATACATATAAAAATATGGCCACATAGATCCATGCACCTGCCACATCAACGCACAAGAAAGACATCTCAGTGAATTAAAATAATTTTTACCCAATTTTAAAATGGGATATAAACATTGGTTTTATGTTTAAATTCAGCTTTATAGTCAAATTTTCATGTTTTTTTGCCAAAGTTTATTATTTTTTGTTAAACCCATGAGATACATATAAAAATATGGCCACATAGATCCATGCACCTGCCACATCAACAGCAACACAAGTCATCAATCCATCAAGCGTCCAAGCACCAAACTCCCAATGAAGAATATTGCCTTCCTTTGTTCCTTGATATATTATAAAACTCCCAGGGTATATAAACAATGAAAATTACATTTCAAGTTGTGCATGTGGGATATCATTTAAGGGCCTTGCAAACGGAATGGAAGATCAACGGTGGAGATCAGACCACTTTTCATCCGACGCTCCAGAAACTAGTTCGCCGACCAAAGAGCAAGCAAGATAACGGTTTGAAACCATTGCAAAATGGTGTTAAGGATGCTCCATGATCGGACGAATCAGATCTCACTTAACCCGATAAGAAGTCTGCATCAATATCGCATGGGCAAAGTGCATTAGGTTTAGTGTGTGATGGATCATTGAAATTTCATGTACTGTACAGTAAAAGACGTTACTCTATGAAATGTCATTATATTTTGTGACCTGGTTTCGACAAAATAAGAAGAATTTCAGGAAACTAGGAGATTTTTTTCTTCCTAACATGTTCATTATATTTTGTGACCTGGCATTTGCATTTGAATAATCAATTGGAATCGGGAGTTATTACCAACAAGTGGTATCAGAGCAGGGTTGTCTGCCATAACTCCTGCTGCATTTCTGCCCATTACTGGCATTCTGCTTGTTAGTCCATTGCCAGACTGCTCCATCAGTCTGCCAGTGGAGTCGCATGCATTGTATGCGTTACTCCTCCATACTCTCTGTGAAATTGTTGTGCATGAGCTGGTGTGACATACTCATTGGTATTCTGCATACTCTCTGTGAAATTGTTGTGCATGAGCTGGTGTGACATTCTCTCCTGAGTCGCGCTCTCTTGATAGGAAAACCCTAATCCATTGCTTGTAGACTACACTGTAACGTTGTGCATTGAAACTATCCTTAGCTCGGCATATTATTTTAAAGTCTGGTAACCTCTCTTCATATATCTATAAACTGTTTGAAAGTTGTATGCTGCGAGTTGTATGCGAGATTGTATTTATCTCTGCGATCTGTAGCTACCGAGATTGTATTTATCTCTACGATCTGCTGGGTTTTGTTGTTGTTTTTTGGTCTGCAAACATTGAGACTCATCCTTATTGATTCCCCTATTTATTAGAGGAAAGACGAGCTGTGTATGATATATACTGCAATACTGCGTTGATATATTACGTTGAATACTGCATTGAGTATATCTGAAGATGCGTTGAGACTGCAATACTGCATTGAGACTGCAATACTTCGAAGACGTTTTTGAAAGCTATGAACAGTTCGTATTTGAAGATGCGTGGAGATGCCGGTGCTTTCAGTTATGCCTTGATTCCAGTTATGCCTTGATGTCGGTGCTGCAGTAAAATGTGCCTTCACGCGCTGGAGAATGCGTTGATCTGGAGATGTGCTGGAGAATGCGTTGATCTGGAGATATGGTGAATTATAGTTTCCCAAAACCTATGCAGCTCTCTTTATTATTGATATATCGACTGCTCTCTAAAATCTCTCTTTATTATTGATATATCGACTGCTCTCTATTCCACGGTTTTTTTGTATTAAAGACTGAATTGTGAAGATCTGCCTGGAGAATTGTGAAGCTGACTGAGATTGTTGCTTGCCTGAAACAAAATGAATTTGGTTTTGTTATTATAACAAGATCGTTTGCTGGATGATAATGAAAAGCTGTTGATTTCGAGCCTTGTAAAGGTGAAATCTGGTGCCTGGATTCCTCCTAGAATTGTTGCTGCGACCTGGAGACTGCCAGGATTGGTATCTGGTATTGCTATCAGATATATATATGCGTTGATCATATATATGCTGCGTGAATTTTGAACCCTATTTTTTGAAGCATAAACCCTAATTTTTCCCTAATTTAGTGCTGGAGTGTGAATTCTGCAAACTTTTTCATTTGTGTTGAATGAAAGAGACGCGTGAATGCTGTCATGAATGTTGTGGCTGTTGTATGAGCCTATGATTGTGGTTTATATGCATTGAGTTTATATGCTGCGCATTGAAGAAGCGATTTCTCAATCTAGAAGCTGCGACCTGCTCCTTTGCCCTTCCATTGTGGGCGTTCTCTCCTCTTTTCTGTTTACAACTGAGAAGATTGATGTACTGTTAGTGGAACGTGTCAAGACTCAGTCTGAATAAGCATTTTGAATTTGGAGCTGCATACTGCTGGAGCTTGAACTAGAGAGCTAAGAAGACTGCTACGACCTCCAAGGTGACTGCTATTTAAGGTTGAAGTGCTGCATAATTGTGTATGGTCATTGTGAAGTTTGTACTATTGCAAAATTGTATTAGACTGATGTAAATACTATGACAGAGACATAGACTTGCATAGTGAATAGAGCTTGTCGAAGACATTGTTTATACTAGCTAGTGCAGCTGTAATTCTACATAGAATGTATTGT
>LPNX011167152.1:4282-65849 GCA_001517045.1 Pseudotsuga menziesii | reverse complement strand
TGTAAATAAATAATAGGAATATGAATAGATAGGAAGGCGAAAAGGCTGGTAATCAACCGCCTCATGAAATGTATAAATATAGGCATTTTCATTTGAATAATCAATTGGAATCGGGAGTTATTACCAACAATCTACAATAAAATCTCTCAGTTTTTGCAGAAGTTCTATGGTTTGGTAGAATCAAAGCCATATTCAGAGGTCAATTTTCTAGAATTTTGCAATTCCATCTAAGTTATCCAATTCAAAAGAATATTCTGATGAGCTGAAATGGTGAAGATCTGGGGACAACTGTTTGCAAATGAACTAAGGATCCTTCACCTCTATTGTGGAAGATAAGTACCAATATGAGTCATCACCAGACCGTTAGGGGTGACCTGAAACGTCACTTTCAACCTGATGCCACATTTCTGCTTTGATCCAACATGCATGTGATTCCTTATTTCTTGTTTTATATATGTAAATCATAAAAAATATGTCATGTCAAAGCATGTTGAGATTTGAGATGATGGATTGAGGATTATTCCCCACTTTTGTAACCAATTTGATGCCCCATTTCAAGACACATGCTGGGAGCTATGTAATTACAAATAGAGCCTCCTCAGAGGAGGATAGAGGTTGGACTGATGTTCATTTTTTAGGCCTCAACGTTGGTTTTGTAGTTTTGCAAACAATTTTTGGAAGCTGCAATGAATATATTTTCTGCTGTTATGAGATTCATCACAGTTTAGTCTGTGTTTCTTGTTTATTTAGTTTACATCTGTGTTATTCCTACCAATAAATTTCTCTCTCTGTTAAGCACTCCTGCATCAGAAATCATGTTTGTAATGTCACTATAATAGTTGCTATAGAATTCATCCATAGATAGGTGCTATGTTTTAGCTATTTCCCTTTGTTATTTTCCACTAAAGGTGGGCTCAGAGATTCATCCTTGATAGATGCCTCTATTCTTCACCAGGATCCTTCCTCTTTCTAGTTGCCACTGCTATAAATCTATTTGACTGAATGTTGCGCTTACTTTTCCTCATAATCTAGGAGAGAAATCATTGTTTATTACCTGCAGTAATTTCCTTAGATGTTTCAAGCTATGACTCCATCACCTAATGGTTTTGATTTTGTTTGTCTTTTCACCCTCTTATTTGTAACCGTCCTATTACTAGCAGAAATCTAGTCTTCTATGTGCTCTTTAAAGTTAAATGTGTATGTGAATGTTACCATGACAAAGAGAGAGCCCTCTCTGACTGCCTTGAATAGAAGGCAGTCTAAATGTTGGTTGAAATGGTTACCCTTGTGACTTCCTACATAAAACATAGGAAACTTACAAGGTGCTAACATGATCTCTGTTGTACAACAAGTTTTCTTCTCCATTAGGTCATAATGTTAAAATTTCTATGAGAGAGGCATTTCATGAGCCTTTTTTATAAGTTTTATGCACTTACAATGATACCATGTCCATAATAATTTTATATGAGTTTTATTTTTCTCATTATATTATTATAAAACTCTGATAATATTTATTTTCAGAGTGAGTCAAAATTCTTCTTTATTTGCTTACCTATGCTCATTAGCTAGTCAAATTTGACTAGTTTTACTGTTTTCAATGTCATGGCTGTTTTGTATGCTAAAATTACATTATGTAAATTGTAGAATGTCATAAATTCACCCAAAAACCCAATACAACTCACAGAACCTGATTTTATTAATTTTGAATAGTGATTTGAAATCTTCCTTTGCGTAGGTAATCTCTCGGCCAAATTCCTAGTTTTTTTCTAAACATCCCCAAACTCTTCCAAGCTGTCCCAGAACTTTCTTGAATATTCTTAAATGATATTTTATTCCTAAAAAATGACTGATAACTCACCTAATCTTTCCATAATCCTTGGTTTCTTGGAATTGAATGTTCAATCTTAGTTTGCACCGGTTGTGACACCCAAAAGCCTGGGAGTAGAATTAAGTCTGGTTGATGCTCAAAACCTAAAAGGTCCCAAAATACTGGTGTTTAGAGATCTGAAATTTCTGTCTCCAAATATTTCCTTTGGTTTCTCCCATTAATCCTCTGCCGCTCTCATTTTATGTCATTACTTCCTGTGTTTTTCCTTGTTGAAGAAAGTGTTGGATCTCATTGTAAGATTTTATTTCACTTTTAAATATTATTGACAATAAGAGTTAATATTCAGATCTGATTTAGATATGGGATACTAAATTTTTATTAGACATCTTTCCTTGGCCTGTCCTGTGGAAATTAGGCTCTTTATTGAATAAGATTGCAAGACACCTCTTCCAAGAAAGAAGGAGTTTGTAGCAATGAGACTAGCACCAGCTAGTCATGATTTTGAATGGGATGATGAGGAATCATCCTATTATGATGATGAGGTTATTAATCTTGATGATAATGAATATTTGTATGAAATTATGTGCATAGAGAGAAGAAGGCTTAATCCACCAAGGCTCGTTATTGTTGATGGGAAAATGGTCATTGGAGGAAAGGCACTGGAAGTTGATGCTTTTAGGTAACTTCGAAGAAATCCAAGAGTTCTTGTATTTTTGGTAGTTTTGTGAATATGAGATTGGAATATTATTTAGATAGATGAATCCTTTTGGAAAATCACATAAGAATAGAATAGAACATATTGCCAACAATGTGTGCAGAGAAGTGGAGCAAAGCTTGAAACAAAATGAAGTCTCACCTTCCAAGTGATCTACATAAAATATCTATGAATAAAGTGAAAATAATATCATAGTGGAATGAAATTTATTGCAAAGTGTCTACATGAAGGAAGAAAGTTGTGCAGAAGAAGATGAACAGGCACCATGCACAACTAAAGACATAACAACACATCATTAGGTTGCTAGCAGTATGGGAGATGAACCCACAATTGAAGATATAATTTTGGAGGAGAATAACGCACTCCAAAATCATCTTTAAAAATATGGAAATCGAATCCTTAATGATGAGGATTATGGAAATGAAGTAGAGGCAGAGATTCATGAGGTGGAGTGCAAGTCACTGCAAGGTGACTGCATGGGAGAAGAAAGTGAAGATGAATGCACTTCCATATTCTTTGTGGGTGATTTCCAGATCATTGATAAGGATTTTGGTTCATGTGAGGGTGGTGAGACATATTTTGGATCAGATCCAAAAGAAAAATATAAATTAGATTTACAGTCACCTGTTGAGCCTCATAATGATGAAGAAGAAAAGGCCACACCATTTGCGTGCTAACCTAATATTTTGATGGAAGAGAAGGACACCATAGTGTCCCTACATAAAGGTGATGAAGATGAAATGAAAGGTATT
The DNA here is from genome assembly GCA_001517045.1 of Pseudotsuga menziesii. Classification (NCBI taxonomy): domain Eukaryota; kingdom Viridiplantae; phylum Streptophyta; class Pinopsida; order Pinales; family Pinaceae; genus Pseudotsuga; species Pseudotsuga menziesii. The sequence continues at coordinate 62,554 of LPNX011167152.1, read as the reverse complement.
AAATACCTTCTAATATTTTCAAAGATCACATTTCATGGCAACCTTCATAGATACCCTTCACTTCATATCATGGAAGTTATTTTGCAACAGATTCTAAAGCTGACCGGTATGTTGAGAATAAGATATATGTTGTAGATCCATGCCACAAGAAATATGATATTATGTGTTATACATGGTGAGGAGAAACATTGGTGGATGATATTATTTTTAGTGGATCACTAAAGGAGGACAGAGAGAATCTTATGGCATCCATGAACATCTTTGTTGACAACCAATGCGTTGGTGACAAGATGCTGTTGGAAATCTTCTGTAGGAGAGTTGGAAGGCGAATCATTTCTATAAGAGTTCATAGCACTTAAATAAGGAATTGTCAAGATGAAGGAGATATATATGAACTTACTATCTGACAGAGATCATCTCCTCATGGTGGCTTAAATGTACCATAGTGAAATCAAGAAGGAAGAATAATAATAAAAAAGGCTCACTAGTAAGTTGGAGATCACCAGTAATTCATTGAAGAGCACACATAGGGACATTCAAGAATAAATAATGTAGAATTATAAACTTCAAAAGGATTTTAGTTCATCACACACTCTATCCTACATGGAAGATGACATTGTGGAGGTGATGAAGGAACCTCATGTGGAGGACAAACATGCGGAAAGTTATGATTTGCAAGTGTTGGTGAAAAGAGATGCCATAGAATATCTTGGTCAAAGATTTGACTTGTTCCATAAATACATTCAAGAATACATACCATTCATATCTGCAATTAAAGGTACTTATTGGTCCATGGATTGGATAGACAAGTACATCACTGAGACAGAGGTCTAAGGATGCACAAGTTTTTCCTGCATCTATAGGGATTTTTTTGACATGCATGCATTGGAGGAGAGGCCTCATGAGAAACCTATATGGAGAGAAGACTTAGCTTTGAATAGGGCCAAATAATTTGTTCATTCATGGATTGGGTGGATGAATACATAGACAATATGGAGATTCATCAAGGAAAAAAAACTTTTTGCTTCTATGATAAGCCTTTTGTATTTAATGACATTGTCCTACCCTATGGGAAGCCACAAAGACATATTTTATAGACATGATATACCTATAGTACATATGCACCGGAGGTTCATTTTGATTTTCATGTGCTTGAATATTTTGAGAGAAAACAAAATGGAGATCAAGCACTTGCACTATTTCAAATAGATTTGGAGATGCCTCTTGGTGAAAGTTGTATAATTCTGAAGGAGGCACATGATCACAATTTCACTGAGCCAACCAATGAAGGAAGTGGTGCATCCATTAGCTTGATGGATGAGTATTGCAAAGAGTTAGTTCACAATTCTTCACCCCACACTTCTATTTTAGCCACATCACGTGGGAATGAAAATTGGGTGAAAGGATTTTTTTTGTTGGTGCCACAGGAGGAGCATGAGACTTCCATGTGGTTTGACAAGTGCAACAGTAGTATTTGAATTATTCCCACTTGGATAAATCAACATGAGAGTTTTTTCATCCATTGATTGGGTGGCTAGACACATGATTGAGATGTGTGTCCCAGAGGGTAAAAATATTTCTTACATCAATGGAGGTTCCTTATACACATCAAAAATATTTTGTGAATAATGGCATGAGCATGTATGGATTCTATATAATTCTCTTAGTATACATGGAGGGACATGGGATAACCACATGTGTCTTCATAGCAGTAGTGATGTGAGTTCCATTGCTAGCTTGCACATGGATTTTCATACTTTAGAGAGGCTCAATATGATTTGACCACACATTGAGAAGTTCCATGCTTGGTGGGAGAGTCTCAAAGATGTTCAATTGTTCATAGGGAGTGATAAATTTCCAGTGTGGTGGTATGATTTTCACTTCCTCGTTTTCATCCTCTGTGATGATGAGGGCCTTTCTTGTTATTATTGATGTTTGGGAGGATGTAGTTGAAACATTGGGACCCTGGCATTTCTTAGAATGGAAACTTTCCAAAAGTGGCAAGAACATTTGGATCCTTGTAGAGGAAGAAATGAGATCCAGACATTCTACTTAGTTATCTTAAATAGGTGAAAATTTTGTGGAAGAAGGGTTAGTCATTAGGGGAATTCCTATAATCAGACTGGTGCAGTGGAAAGGGTTTCCCAATGAAGATGCCACTTGGGAGGGAGAGCACATTTCACAACGCATTGGATTTGTTCTGCGTGAGGACAAGCATAATTGGGAGGGGAGGAATGTAATGTCCATTCCTTGAAGTACATTAAGTGTTGACCATGTCAAATGACTAGGGGGTTTAAATGGATTAAATGAACTGTTCCTAGGGAATTTTGATTAATTAATACTATGGAGGCATGTATTTGTTTAAAGTCCTAATTTTGGTTATTTATATCTAATTAATTATTATGGAGAGTAATTAATTTGGGAAATGAGTTGTACATGTGCTAGGTGACAAGGAGGGTGCATGGGTCCAAGTGGACCATGAGTTGGCATTCAAAAGTGGAAACCTAGGCAAAATCGAGAAAATGCTAAAAAGAAACTCAAGCCAAAAATATAGAAACTCCAAGAAAAGAAACCTGTCATAAAAAAGATAGCAACTGTCAAAAGCATGGAAAAACAAGGTAGTTTTCAAAACATGAAAGTGTAGAAAAAGTTGTCATTTATAAAGTAGGAAACTTTTGGTCAAGGAGCATGCAATTTTAAATTTGGTGAAAGGATGCTAGCAAGGAAACATCATCATTCATAAAGAAGGAAATTTTTTCTCAAGCAGGGTGCAATTTCCACTTGGTTGAGTGATGTAAGTAGGGAAATATCATCTAAAGGCTTAACTTCATAATTTCCTCAAGGAAGGCACATTCATGGCTTCGGGTTAGGGTTTGCATGTGGGTAACTTTCCCAACAGGTGGATGACTTGCTCAAAACATCAATCAATATATATGTGAATGCTTCCAAATCCATTTCATGACATTTGATCATCAATCTTTTGATTTTGAGTAAAGCATGGTTTTTTGTCTAAGTGATGCGCCTCAGCTACCTTGGGTGATGTGCCCTAAGCCTTCCTAGTCTCTTCTCTTCTCTCTTCTATTCTTCAGTGCAACCAAAGAGAGTTAAGGAGAATCCATTGAATACTAATATAAAGATAATATATCATCCATTTATCCTTGGAATTCGATATCCAGTGAAGGAAACTTCACTTATGCTCCTCAGGATTGTGAGATTGGTGATGGGTGCTGGTTTCAAGCCTCAAATTTTCAATTTTGAGAACCATGGAGGGAGATTAGATCCTCCAATATATTTATGAGATTATAATATTATTATCATATTTTTTTATCTCTGTTATACAACAATATTTCTGTTCCATGTAGTCATAATTCCAAAATTTCTATAAGAGAGGCATTCCAATGCTCATTTCATGAGCCTTTTTGTAAGTTTTATCCATTGACAATGATATTATGTCCATAATGATGTTATATGAGTTTGATAATTCTTATTAGAGTCTGATAAAACTCTGATAATATTTATTTTCATAGATGATAAATTACAGAATCGAAATTCTTCTTTGTTTGCTTACCTATGCTCATTAGCTAGCCAAATTTGACTAGTTTTATTGTTTTCAATGACATGACTATTCTATATGATCAAATAAAGTTATATAAATTGAAAGAGGTCATAATTTCACCCAAAACCCCAATATAACTCACATAACCTGATTTTACTAATTTTAAATACTACTGTAAAATCCTCCTTTGCGTAGACAATCTCCAGGCCAAATTCCTAGTTTTTTTCCAAACACTCCCAAACAGTTCCAAAACTGTTCTGAACCTATTTAAATGATATATTATTCTGAAAGTGTTTGATAAATATCCCAATTCTTCCATAATATTTTGTTTCTTTTAATTGAATGTTTAATCTCAGTTTGCACCAATTGGGACACCCAGAAGCCTGTGAGTAGACTTCATCCTGGATGATGCTCGAAACCTGATTGGGACCAACATAAAAGTTCTTCGGGATATGAAATTTTAGTCTCCAAAAAATTACTTTGGTTTCTCCCATTAATCCTCTACCACTCATTTTATGTCATTACTGCCTGTGTTTTTCCTTGTTGAAGAAAGTGCTTGATCTCAATATTGTAAAATTTTATTTCACTTTTAAATATTATCAACAGTAAGAGTTAATATTCAGATCTGATTTAGATATGGGATATTACATTATGGCCTTTATTTGTCCCTTTTCAGACTCACTATAGCCCCCTTACTCAAATATCCTTGATGATTAAGTATAACCCTGAAAAAAGACATTATTGAAGATACACGCGGGTCAACAATTATGCAAATCATGTATACAAAACTTGCACCATTACAACCCATGTACATCAGGTATTATGCTAAAAAACAATTGGATTTTTCCTCATCAAGTAACTAATAACTCTATCCTTGGCCTTCCATATGCTTGTAAACACTTCGATTTGACCCTCCATTTCCCATTTGAGGTCTGTATATTGATCCATTGTGAAGCATTGGAGGAGGAGGAAACTATAGCACATTTTCACTCCATTGCTATATACTTAAGTCATCCCTTTTTCCTTATTAATAGAACTCTTTGTGTTCATATCCCAATATCTCCATTGTATCTATGATATTGTCTTGCTATGGAGGATTGAAGTGGAGGAGACCCAGGTGGAGGAACTTGGTTTCTCAATTCCGACGAGTTGCCGACAGAGGTTGTCACATTGTATCTTTGTTTTTACATTAATAGGAATATCCATTTCTCATCCAAATGTGCAATTATTTATGTTTCTATCCATGGGTATAGTTTCTTTATACATGTTAAATGGATTATTCTAGTTTGAGTGCTAATATTTAATATATTTTATGCTTAGATATTTATCTATTGTTGAGGGAAAATTGTAGGGACACACATTTGATTGTGAACTCAATGGTGGTCTTCTTCGAACATCTGGTTGAGGTACAAACTCTTTCCCTTAGTTGTTAGCTTCTTTAATTTATCTATAATATTTGTGAATGGGTGTTATTTTTGGCATCATCATGTCTATTGTGGTCCACCCTAAACCATAGGATTATTTTCTCCATAGCAGGATTGGAGACTCCACTGGGGAAGTCTCCTTTTTGTTGGGTTTTTTTGGGTGCATTTTTGCGTGGATTGATCTCCATTTCTTTGCGTTTCTATGTCTCATATGGTAGTATCATCATCTGTTGATAATTCCTTGTAGTGGTTTGACCCTAAAAATTTCTTTTTTACCCCATTTTCTTTGTATACGTGGGTCACGGTATAGACAGTCGCACATATATGCGTGTTATTCTTTAGTAGGTCGCATACATACACTATGATTCTATGAATAATCACGTACACCTTAAATTTTGGTTGATATATTGATTTGAGTGATTGATGGGTGGTTTATGAGTGTTGTTGAGTCTTCCAGGGTCCTTATGCTATCTATTGGCTTCGTCTTTTGTGGACGGAAACCCCTTTTTTACCAATTTTTCAGAAAAGTTGTTCTTGTCATTTTTTCATTTTTGTTTATTTTTAATGCATGCATCATTGAGTCTCCGTGTCTTGATTGGCTTATCCCTTTATGATTGTTGCAAGGGATGAGAGTTTAGTGGTTCTATTTTGTATTTTCATTTATTTATTTAAAAAATACAAAAATATTTGCATTCTTGCACGTTCATTTACATTTTTTATTTGCATGGAAGTAAGCACTTGCAACAACTTGCTTGGAATGAAATTAGTCTAGGATTTCATTTAGGAAAAATTGCATTTTCTTTTGAAAGGAAAATATAATTTTGTGCATTTCATTTAGTGGAATACCATCTTTTCATTTGGAAAACAAGATTGCACTTTTCATTGTTTTTAGGTGTGCATCTTTGCTTATATTGATGTGTCATAACATCACTAGTTTCATGGCCATATCCCTTGAGTAAGCACTACCTATTAAAATGAGCGCTTAATTCAAATTTGATTAGAATGATTTTACTTCATAGGGTGCACCAACAAGCTTACATTTTGAAGTCTTGGAATAGATTGAGTGAGTAAAATTTTCCAAGACTATAAAACAGAAACAATTTAGGTGTTTGACCAGGGAAAGGAGAAATCCTTGCTATAATTGGTGTTATTCAGAAGATCCTCTTACATAGGATTTAATCACGAGGAAGTGCACAAATTTATGGTGGGGATAGCCCTCCACTACCTTTAGTGAGTGCCAAAGATATTTCTAGGATCTTATTTGTATCTGGGGGTTCTTGAGGTATGTTTGGTGCTTTCGATCTTCGGGCTTAGTTACCCTGCCCATACAGTAGATCCTTCCTGTGACTGTCCTCCTAAGCATTGATTATATTGAGGTGACCTCAGTTTATTTTCCTATGAATCATAGGGTTTACTTGTAGAGGTTATTCTATGATTTTCCTGTCCAGGAAGGGGTCAAACGACATAGTCACTTTATGCGTTGAGGCTGAGGGCCACTATAATTGGTTACACACCTCCATTTTTATTGTATGGGAGTCTCATGCCTCTCTTAGGTGAGACATACCTGCTACATTTGGGAGCTCATTTTTCCTCATTCCTTTCTTGTGTGCATTTGTCCTAGCTTATTTCGGGGTGTGCTCTGTGTTCACTAGTTGACCTTAGGGATCACGGTTACTTGATTCTCTTTGTAGATTCATTATGGATCAAGTTTCGACTCCTCGTCGGTCTTGTTGGTTAGTAGGTTTATCGCCTTTTGATCCTACTCAACCTCTTTACAAGAGGTGGAGACGTGAGACTAATCCTCTTTCCATTAGGGTAGATTTGAGGTAAAAATGGGCCTCAAAACAAAAATTGTACCATTAAAACTCACTTTATAAGAACCGACAAGATTCAAGATGATGATGTTAACCATACAAGTAAAATTTGTAAAAAAAATGGAGGGAAAAAGAAAAGACTACTTTTTCTTATCATATTTTTGGCATATCTCCTTATGGGTTCACAAAAATGTCAAGTTTGGGGACTCATTTGATGCGTAATTTAATTCTGCATCCAACCCATACCCACACTTCATACTTTCGAGGTACCCACGACACCCAAAAATGAAAATTTCAATAAAAAAATGGACCTCGGAAGTATGCAGTGTGGATATGGGTTGGATGTGAGATTAAATTACGCATCCAACAAGTCGCCAAAATCAAAATTTGGGTGAACCGATAATGTTATATACCAAAAATACGATAACCAAAAAGTAGTTTTTCTTTTTCCCCTCCAAAATTTAGAACTTTTATTTTATTATTATAACTCTTATTTTATTATTTCCCTTATGAGGCCCATTTTAGACCTCAAAACTCCCCTAATTCCATATGGGAATTATTAGAATTTTAGGTATGATTACTTTATATGACACTCCATATCTCCCTCCATCCTCGTCCTCTGCATTAGGAGAGGAAGCACATGGGGATTCTTCTACCACCACCTTATGTATCCTAGGGACCCTAGCTTACACCAAATTACATGTTGCTAGTCCTTCTCTCCCCACATGAACAAATAATTTTGAACTGACACAGAATTCATATCACATACCAAACTTTTCCTCGAGGTGGTTAGGAACTGAGCATCGGACCGTTCCCTTAACCATGAGTCCATTTACTTTTGGCATGCCAAATGTTTCAGCTAGTTTACCATCATCCGTTCATGTTCCTAGTGGTAACTTTAATGTTGGACTAGGGGGCACATTTTCCCCTTACACTGCATATCATTTAGGATGTGGTCACATCCCTCCTTCTAATCCATCTGTTGGAAGGGGACACCCTCTTTATCACAACCTCACACTAGTGTTAATCCTTTTTCGGGTGGTGGAATATATGTGAACATTGGGGATACAACTTATATCATGGAATTTACCAGAACCCATCGTATCAGAACCAATATTTCCAGGAAGCATGGAATGAAATGTCACAACATAGGCTCCCTTTTTTAGCTACGTTGAAATTTCCTGATATATCTATACTCACGAACGAATTGGTATATCATGATCCAACATGGCCTTTGTTTCCCTCCAAACTTTCTTTGGATGTTTCGAATTCTGAAGGAAATAATGGAAAGGATCTTGGTGATTGTGTTACAAATTTTCATCTATGGTTCTCTTCGAATTCGTTGAATCTTGATTCTGTTAAATTGATACTATTTTAATGCACCCTTAAGGGTTCAACTACAAAATGGTATAGATGTTAATGTATTTGTAACTTTAGAATGTATTCATCAGTATATCTTATGTATTGTACCCCGATGTTTATTATGGGATGTGTCTGTAATGTACTTGAGTCATGTCATGCCCCGATGTTCCTATCAAGAGGTTCTATAATGTAAACAAGTCATGTCAAGTCATGGTGGGTAACCCTCCTATTGATCAAGGGTTAAAGTCCCCACACTTTTGGGGCACTAAGGTTATTAGACTCTCCTAGAAAAGTCGGCCCTAGTAGGTTATTGTCAAGTCAGGAATTAGTATAAATAGAGAGTGAGTCTCTCTATTTATCACACACTCACTCACACTCAGTTCTAGTGCATAGCTAAGGAAGAAGAAGTTATTGGGGCTAGGAAGAAAGAGGCTACCACTATCGGGAGATCATCTTACTATTTTGGGGTTTTACTTTTGGTGCTGATTCTATCTCTGAGGAAGTTGTGGGGTTTTCTCCATTTATGGTTTCCCTGAGGAAAAACATTGTGTTCAATGTCTCTTGTGTTTTATTGTTGTGCTTGTTATTCTCTTAGTCAAAGATCCTAATATAATGCTAGCTTAATGTAAAAAATCTAACATGGTATCAAAGCTAACCTGAGAAGAAGACACTGTGCAGCTGCGGAAACTAGGGCTTCCTACTTTGTGGATCTCTCTCCACAGTTTTTCAGCAAAATAAGGTTGGACTAATTCTGATCCCTAGGGCACATCTTTCTGTCTAAGCAGAATCCAATTTTGAGCTTTTTCAGTTTTGGACTCGACACTCCTGCCGGAAATTAGGGATTTCCACAGAAGTGGAATTTTTCAGTGATCCCAGGCCTGGATTGATCTCCTCCTCAAAATCAAAGTTTAGAGATCAAGATCAAAGCATTTGGTTGGATAGAACTCCAAAAAATTCAAACCCTAATCTGCTCCTGAACCAACACTGTAGAAATTCAGCTCCAAATCCAGATCCGACATCTTGACCTGGTAAGATATAAATATTTTGTATTTCCATTTGAGGTTCTCAGTTAAGATGTCTCATCGTACCAAGATTGATGAAAAGCTTGAGGGAGTTGATAACTTCCGAGCCTGGAAGTATAGGATCTCCCTGGTCGTGGAAGAAAATGAGTTGGACTCCTATATCAATGAGGAGGCTCCACTTTGAGAGGGAGATGAGGCTAAGGCCTTACACAATAAGAAGTTGGTTATGGCAAAGAGGATTGACTGCATACCACAACTGTCCTCCCTAAAGACACCTAAAGCTATTTTTGATGCCCTAACCAAATTGTTTGAAGGGAAGAACATAAATCGAAAGATGACTTTGAGAAACCAACCAAAGAATGTAAAGATCCAGAATGCAGAGACCATATAGTCCTACTTTAAAAGGGTCTCTTATATCAAGGAATAGCTGGAATTAGTAGATGAATAAGTGGAAAATGCGGATATTGTAATGACAGCCTTGGATGGTCTCCCTAGATCATGGGACTCCTTTATTCAAGGAATCTGTGCAAGAAAGAAGTTAGTCAAGTTCAGCAGACTATGGAAAGAATGCTCTCAAGAAGAAGCTCGGATATCAGCTCGAGAAGAAAAGATGGGAAGTGAAGATCAAGCTCTCACAGTTCACTCCAAGAAAAGCAGAAGAAGCTCTCATCACCCCAAAACTAAGAACCTCCACCAAAGAGATAACACTAGAAAATATTTATCTAAATTAAGATGCTATACATGTGATGAAAGAGGACACTTTTCCAAAGACTATCCTAGAAACAAGATTAACTCCCATAAGAAGAAGGGAAACAAGAGAAGACATCATGCTCATGCTGCAGAGGATGATGAACCTTCCACAAAGAGATTTAGACAAGAAAGTGATGATTCTTCTAGTGATGAAGAATATGTTCTGATCTCCGCTCTCACGGGAACTATCTCACATGGAAGCAATGATTGGCTTATAGACAGTGGTGCTTCCAAACATATGACGGGATTCAGAGAATCCTTTGTGAAGCTATCTGAACATGACTCACCTCACAAGGTGAAACTTGGGGATGAATACCATTATCTAATAAAAGGTAGTGGGGAATCCTCCTATAAGCTAGACCCTAGAAATTCTATGCAGATGGAAGATGTATTGTTTGTACCAGGATTAAAGAAGAATCTCCTCTCCATATCTGCATTAGATGCAAAAGGCATGAGGGTTGCATTTATAGATGGACAAGTTCTCATGTGGCCAAAGGGAAATACTTTTGATGATGCAGTAGTGATTGGGGAACAAGAGGGAGGTCTATAAAAATTGAAGGGCCATCCAGAACAAGCTTTAGTCCATGACACAATAGAGCCAAATGAACTTTGGCATAGAAGGCTTGCACATGTGCACTACAGAGCACTACCACTTGCAAGCAAAGTTGTTGAAGGTCTTCCAGAAATTCAAGAAAAGCATGATGGAGTTTGTAAAGGATGTGCAAAAGGAAAGAACACAAAGAAGACATTTCCAAGGAGCGAGAGGAAGGCAAAAGGAATATTGGAAACCATTCACTCTGATGTATGCAATCCAATGTCATCAAGTTCATTAAGTGAGTATGTATACTATGTTTCTTTTATTGATGATTTTTCTTGGAAGACATGGATTTTCTTCATGAAGAACAAAGATGAAGTATTCATCAAGTTCAAGGAATTCAAAGCCTTGATCGAGAACCACACAGAGAAGAATATCAAGACCTTTCGATCAGACAATGGTGGAGAATTCACTTCAAATGAATTCAAAGCATTATGCAAAGATTCAGGGATTAAGAGGGAGTTAAATACTCCATATAATCCACAACAAAATGGGATTGCAGTAAGAAAGAATCAAACGATCATGGAAGTTGCAAGGGCTATTCTTCATGATCAAGATCTTCCCATGCATCTATGGGCAGAAGCTGCTAGAACATTGGTGTATGTATAGAACCGTACTCCACATAGAGTACTCGAGAACAAGACACCTGAAGAAGTCTTCTTCGGCAAGAAACCAGAATTCAGCCATCTCAGAATATTTGGTTGTCCAGTGTACATACACATTTCGAAAGAAAATAGGACAAAGTTAGATCCTTTAGGAAAGAAGGGTATATTTGTGGGATACTCTGAAAGCTCGAAGGCTTATAGAATATACTTCCCGGGATTCAAGAAGATCAATATCAGTAGGGATGTAACATTTGATGAAGACTTAGCTTACAACAAATCCAGAAAGAGACCTACTGAAGAACCTGAAAAAACAGAAGCACCCAGAATTCATGACACAACCATGAACGAAGAATATCAAGAAGAAGATTGGGAAATAGAAGAACCTCAAGAACCTGTAGATCCACCTCAAGAGAAGAATCCTTATAAGAGGAAACCTGCTTGGGTTTGGGAAGCTATCCAAGGTGCGGAAAGATATGGGGCTCCAGAAGAGAATCACAAAGAAAGAAAGAGAACCAGGTCCTGCTCTAGTTTTGTAGCCTTATTATGTGATTTCATCGATAAAGAACCTTGCAATTATGAAGAAGTGGAAAAACGGAAAGAATGGAAGGATGCTATGATCGAAGAGTATCAATCGATCATGAAGAATAATGTTTTGGATGTTATCCCAAGACCAGAAGGAAATTCTGTTGTAACTTCCAAATGGATATACAAGATCAAGCATGCTGTAGATGGTAGCATAGAAACATATAAAGAAATATTTGTGGCTTGTGGCTTCTCCCAGAAAGAAGGAATAGATTATGAAGAAAATTTTGAACCTATAGCCATATACACTTCCATCAAATCAGTACTTGCTCTGGCTACAGTGATGAAATGGAAGATACACCATATGGATTCCAAGACTGCTTTCTTGAATGGTGTAGTAGAAGAAGAAGTGTATGTGGAGCAACCACTCAGTTTTGAGTCACATGACAGGGAGTCTCATGTGTGTAGATTGAAGAAAGCCCTGTACGGTTTGAAATAGGCACCCAGGACATGGTACAGAACAATTGACAGCTTTCTATCCAGTTTGGGCTTTACCAAGAGTAAAGCAGATTCCAACCTTTACTACAAGGTTGAATATGGAAACCCAGTGATAATCCTACTATATGTAGATGATTTGTTTGTAACAGGTATGGATGGGTTGATTGATGATACGAAGAGAAAGCTTGTTGCCAAGTTAGAGATGAAGGACTTGGGTATGATGCATTATTTTCTAGGCATGGAGGTGTGGCAGAATGCAAATGGAATTTACCTAGGAAAAGGGAAATATATATAGTAGAGATCCTGAAAAGATTCGGGATGATGGACTGCAAGGCCATGACCACACCTATGGCATTGAACCTGAAGCTATTGAGTGATGCTTCATCAGAAGCAGTTGATGCTACGATGTATCGTCAGATGATTGGGTCCTTGATGTACTTCATGAACACAAGACCAGATATTTTCTTTGTTGTGAACACCTTGAGCCAGTTCCTGACAGATTCGAGACATGTTCACTTTATTGCTACAAAGCATATTCTGAGGTACCTCAAGGGTAAATTTGACTATGGCATCAAGTCTGAGGTGAATTAGAAGATTAACCTGGAGGGTTATGTTGATTCAGATTGGGTAGGCAGTGCCATCGATAAGAAGAGGACTTCAAGGTGTTGCTTCAGTATGGGATCAGGTGTGATCTCTTGGTTTAGCAGGAACCAATCCTATGTGGCACTGAGTACAGTTGAAGTAGAGTATGTTGCATCCTGTTCAGCTAGTTGTGAGGCAGTATGGCTGAGGAAGCTACTGTTTGATTTATTTGATCTCTAGTTAGATGCTACTTGTATATATTGCGACAACCAGATTTGTGTGAAGTTGTCATAGAACCTGGTGTTCCATGACAAGTCAAAGCATATCAAGATCAAGTATCACTATATTAGGGATATGGTGCAGAGAGGAGAAGTGAAGCTCCAGTATGTTGCGACGGATGAATAGATAGTTGATGTGTTGATGAAGCTATTAGCTAGAGTGAAGTTTAAGTACTTCAGGGAGAATCTTGGTGTTCTCCAAATCAAGGTTCCTTCCAAGGGGAAGTGATGAGTCCATGAGCCATTCTGACATGGTGAGAGGATTGGTTCCTTTCATGGTCATATGTAAGGGATCTACCATTCTGTCATGGTGAGAGGATTGGTTCCTTCCATGTTAGATATGAGTGCTGAGCCATTCTGATGTGATTGTAGGATTGGTTCCTACATGATTAGATATAAGTGTTGAATGCCATTCTCTGGGAGAATGGAGGCACCTGGTCAGTTACCAGGAAATTTCAAACTAGGGTTGAGATCCATTTTGACATGGTTGCGGGATGTGTTCCCCCCATGGTCAGATGTAAGTGCAGAGCCCTTCTGACATGGTTGTGGGATGTGTTCCCCCCATGTTCGGATGTAAGTGCAGAGCCCTTATGACATGGTTGCAGGATGTGTTCCCCCCATGGTCAGATGTAAGTGCAGAGCCCTTCTGACATGGTTGTGGGATGTGTTCCCCCCATGGTCAGATGTAAGTGCAGAGCCCTTATGACATGGTTGTGGCATGTGTTCCCCCCATGGTCATATGTAAGTGCAGAGCCCTTATGACATGGTTGTGGCATGTGTTCCCCCCATGGTCATATGTAAGTGTAGAGCCCTTCTGACATGGGTGTGGGATGTGTTTCCCCCATGGTCAGTTGTAAGTACAAAGCCTTTCTAACAAGGTTGTGGGATGTGTTCCCACATGGTCAGATGTGAGTGTTTGGTGTGCCTTTCTGACATGGTGTTAGATGTGTTCCTCTCATGGTTAGATGTAAGTGCTGGGTGGGTATTCTGACTTAGTTTCAGATATAAGCGTTGAAGAATACCTACATGGAGGCTAGGCCTACAACCAGCCTAAATAAGGACTGGATCTGTAGAAATTCCTGTGACGAGAAGAATCATGAGATAGCACCCATGATGATGATCTAGTGATAATGATCCAGCAGTGATGATCCAGATCAAGTGATGATCTAGATCCAATGATGATGTTCCAGTGATGATCCAGATCGAGTGATGATCTAGATCCAGTGATGATCCATATCTAAAGATGAATATGACTTGAAGATGAAGATAACTTGAAGATGAAGATGACTTGAAGATGAAGATGAATTGAAGACGACGAGGACTCGATGATGATCCACATGATACAGAGAAGAAGACTTGTGCTAATAAATTGTGTCGAGAGAATACCTTCCTAGTTAAGAGGGAGTGTTAATGTATTTGTAACTTTGGAATGTATTCATCAGTATATCTTATGTATTGTACCCCAATGTTTATTCCGGGATGTGTCTGTAATGTACTTGAGTCATGTAATTCCCTGATGTTCCTATCGAGAGGTTCTATAATGTAAACAAGTCATGTCAAGTCATGGTGGGTAACCCTCCTATTGATCAAGGGTTAAATTCCCCATAGTTCCAGGGCACTAGGGTTATTAGACTCTCCTAGAGAAGTCGGCCCTAGTAGGTTATTGTCAAGTCAAGAATTCGTATAAATAGAGAGTGAGTCTCTCTATTTATCACACACTCACTCACACTCAGTTGTAGCACATAGCTGAGGAAGAATAAGTTACTGGGGCTAGGAAGAAAGAGGCTACTGCTATCGGGAGATCATCTTACTATTTTGGGGTTTTACTTTTGGTGTTGATTCTATCTTTGAGGAAGTTGTGGGGTTTTCTCCATTTATGGTTTTCCCAAGGAAAAACGCTATGTTCATTGTCTCTTGTGTTTGATTGTTGTTCTTGTTATTCTCTCAGTTAAATATCCTAATATAATGCTAGATTAATGTTAAAAATCTAACAATATAGAGCTTCTCGAGGGAACATACCATACCTTTAATGACTTGGCCATGGTATTCCTTAATCACTTTCAGTTACCAGTTCGTTATGATGTTAGTACCGAACTCTTGTCGACCTTTCGAAAAGTCTAAGCCATCCATATTTTTGACAATATTCAAGAGTGAAATAGACAAAAGCAATTGATTCAAGCCAATATTCCACCATAATTCTTATTGGAATGGTTCCTTAAGTCCTTACTACCTTAGATCGCAAAGCATGTTTCGATGTCTGGAGTGGCGACCGAGGACCATGCCATTTTTTGAGCTCAAACATTAGACCTGATTTATGCCTAGCCTGGGATCCTTTATGAAATTATCCCTGATGCATCGAGTTAAAATCATGATCCCAAGTTTAAACCCGAGCCACATGTCTATGGCATTGTTTTCTCTACAAGTATAGAAGCTATGGACCGTCTTGCACATCAAATGAAAAAAAAATTCACTTAACCATTCTGTAGACATACAAGATGTGGCTTCGTCCACCCCACCCAATCAACGGATGTACATTACGTGCAATCATTGAACAAGAAGGGTAACAAGAAACCTAGGTGGAATAGGAAAACATAGAGGAATAATAAGATGGGTGGGAATAAAAAGGAGAGCACTAATTATGACAAGAATGAATAAAATGCTGGGGGGGACAAGAAGACTAAATGGAAGGTCAAATTATAATGTAAGCTTTGTGGAGGAGGCCATCTTATGCACTTGATCCCTAGGATTGAAAAATCCTCAAATATAATCGCATAGAGCCCAGCTGTGCTAATAGATCCCCTTCCACATAATCAAAATATGACTTTGAGGACTTCGGCCATAGAAAGTGGTGTTGGTGGAAGTAAAAAACCACCAGGACTGAAAAGTGGTCATGTTTGTATCAATATGATGGCAGTTATTCATGTCGCGACTCATTCATGTGATTATGGTTTGTCACAACCAACCATGGGTACAGATCATCCACTTCTGGAGACTCCTTTCTAGATTGACAAGCCTGAGATTATACCATGCACGCTAAAAATAGTACTTAAGTTCTAAACACACAATCCTAATGCTCGAGATGCCCAAAACTATTATATTGTGGAGGATCTAGGCTAAAGTTTGTATGCGATGTAAGCATTGGAGGTTATTCAGACGTCCTGCATAGAGGAACACCTTGTTGTCTTCTTTGGGAGCTCATGATTTAAGTAGCCCAACTACGATCAAGTTTGCGATGGTTTATGTCCAACCTCACTTCAATTAGCATGTGGATTTTCAAGTCCATTTGGAATGTCTAAAAAACACCATCACACACACGGTTATTGATGAAAGTGATTTGACATCAGTCATGTTATTATCTTATTGGAAGGGTATCGACTCTCCCTAATTGGATCAATATATGACTATGTTGACATAGTGTATGGATGTTCTTTTATATCGCACGCCATTATTCCTTCTCTTCATCTCCAGTTTGGATGGAAGACTATGTCGGTCGAGGTCAAGGTGTTTGATGCACCCCTTGAATACAACCTTTTATTGGGATGGAACTGGATTTATTCCATAAAGGTGATTATGTCACCAATATTCCATGTCATATCCTTTACTCACAAAGGCATAATTGTGACGATCGATGAATTATTGTTCACTAATTCTAGTTCCTCCATGTCATCGAGACCTACGATCCCGGTTATTGAGAATTCTCATTTGGAAACTGAGAACTCTGGTGTCAGGATGTATCTATTGCTTATGGGAACCTTTAAATTTTTGGCACTAATTTTTTCTATGGATTCCAATTTCGATGGTTCTCTATCATTGTCGAGTCCATTATCATTTCGTACTTTGTATTTGAGTGATCCTAGGAATCTCCCTTGTCCAGTTGAATATGGTGAAGGGCACCCATCCATCGGAATGGCTATGCCATTGTCTACAACAAAGGTAATTTGTAAAGCTTCATATGAAACTATTATAGACCCTAATACTTCCTCTTAGGGAAGAGAGGATGGAGATCCCATGCTCCCTCCCGCTTTGGGGCTACAACCAACTTGCTCACATGATTTTATTGATGATACTTTACCCCTAGATGAAGCGGTTTTAGAGACCATGATTTGTATTGAAAGGTGTTGGGAGTACATACATTATATATCTTCTTCCCTACTTGAGAGTGAAAGGACTGAGCATGATGAGTCCTAGTCAACCTTAGGTGGGGAATTTGATCACCTTGTGCTCCCTTTGGACAAGTATGGTCTATATGCTGAAGGAACATGGAAGATATTTTTCCCACAATCTTCATGAATCCTCGAGAGTCTCATGTAGTTGAAGGTAATACTTATCTGGATAGCCTTGTTATGTACTCTCACAAGAGATTATAATATCCATTTCACTTTCAACTTGTGTTTGAAAGAGGAAAGAACTTATTGTGATTTATTATTTCGATGGTTGAAATATTGTTTGACCATTTAAAGGTTGAGGAAATACTTTAATTTCCTCCCTCACACTCAATGAACTTTGTTTGAGCTTGTAGCCTTAGTTGACACCTTATACATTAGTGTATGTATTTTGGTTTTACCTAGCATAATTTCATAGCTTCACTCTAGTCATTTATCCATCTCTATATAATTTTTTGGGCTTTATGTATTAATGTTACAATGTGATGATTTTTTTTGGAACAATTTATTCAAGTGGTAACGGATTGTGCATAGTATACTTGTGCCTTTGGAAGGTATATCTCGTCACTAGCATATAGGATAGGATTTCACTTTGCTTGCATCATTTCATTTTCATATGAAAACCTCGCTTAAAACATAGGCACAAACTCGCTTCTTAATGACGTGAAACCTCCCAGATTCTTTGAGAAATGTCTTTGTGTAAGCGGTAGAGATTTCCTAGTCATGGGTACCCTAGTTAGATCCTGTATTTCCATTTGGTTCCCATGTTTAGCTTCCTCCTTATGTTTTGGAGTCCCTTGTAGTCACACCATGATTTCAAATAGAGACTTCATGTCCTTTATTATCTTTTATTTTTCCCATATTCCTTAGGGACTCCTGTTTTATATCAGGTTGTAAATGCATTGCATGCATCCACTTGCCTTATTGAGGTTAATGTCGGCTTCCCGCTTCAAAATTATAAGCCAAATTGTTTAAAATTGTCTCAATTCTAGACAAGAAGAGCTTACTTTTTATCATTTGCAACTTGATCACCCCTCACCTAAGAGGAAACATTCTCCCGAATGTTCTTATCCTGCACGCACTCCCTTGCATTGATAATAGGTATGTTTCATTGCTTGGAACTAGATTGCTTGACCACAACATTCGTTTCCTCTCCTTTGTACTATAAGCACATTTTATTCTTTTCCAAGTTTTATAATATGAAAAATACCCAAAAAAATAAAAAAACCATAAAAAGTCGGACGTGAAATGATGTTGTATTATATTGGCAGTTGTCATGTCTCCTTTGAAAAGAAAACAGTTTATGAGTCTATTCATAATTGTTCGAGTTTCTACTCTGACCTTAGGATATGTACTCATTATTCATAATTTTCTCCACCGATTAGTTAAGCTTATAGTCCCCATGGAGCCTTTGTTGATGCCTCCTATGTCACAGATTTTTCCCAGTTTGCACATTAAGTCTATGCTACCTAAGTGTGTCCATCTACCTCACACTCTTGTTTGAAGGAATTATTTAGCCTGAGTCAACCATTCCTCAGTTAAATTAACTCTGCGTGTCATCCATTCCCGATACATCATAGATTTGTGGTCCTACCTAGAACCCTGGGCCTACTTTCATCATTGGTAGGTGACCTTGAACTCTACAGATGGAATCTCATTATTGGTGGTTGATTGAGTGGTTTCCCTTATGTTCAGCAGTAAGAAATATATTCACACATTGGTATATGTGTCATGTATTGGATTCCATTAGAACTTATTGGTGTTTTCCTTGCCTCTATCAGTAGTTTTCATCATTGGCTTCTATTTAGAGGGTCCCTTCCGCATGCTACTTGCACCCGGTATGCACGAGAGGAACATATGGCTACTAGTTCGTGTACATCGTGCTCACCCAATCTCTTCCAAATTATCTAGACTTGTTGTGTACCTCGTGTTGGTTGATGGAGGATTTCTTAATTACCTCCTTCTAGTGAATTACATTCCATCGACTTTAGATCATTTATTATGGAATTGGGATCTAGATTCAGTTGAGTTCCTTGAGACTTGTAGTCATCAGTGGTAGGTTCTCTCTCCATCAATATATTTTGGAATACATCAATGTCCCCTGATCAATGGATTCTTAAAGTGTTTGACCTCATCACCTCTATTCACACTTGTTGAATTCACTAGGTACCTTGACACCATTTTCATCATCGGTGGGTTGTATTGTGTCTGTTAATGGTATACATAAATGACTGGTAATCAGACGATGTTCCATAATGTTCGACCTCAACACCTCATAGTATGGTGGCATTCCATATATTCTATTACCTTGATCATGATAGTACCTATGGGATTTCAATTCTCATACCAGAGCAATGCGCCTTTTTATGTACCAGATGTATTCATTCGGTATGGATACCAAATTACATTGTGTATTGTACATAGTTGTGACAAGTTATGACATATGTTTATTATTCCTATTTATAGCCACTGTACTTATATGTATCCGGGACTACTATATGTACTCCATATCTACAGTCATGTATACATAGTTATCATTTTATTATGCTAGCGAGTGGCTAGTTGTTCCACCTAGATATTCACTACTCCACTCTTGGGAATATTATAATGTATTTCAACCATCGTGTACCCCTCTGACCTCACATATTAGGGGGCATTTGTTATAGCGTGATTTTCCACACCTTATGCGTCATGCCTTGATGTCCTTCCCTTGTCCATATGTAGACTCATACACCCCCTTACTCATTATATACCTCATGATTCAATACAACCCTTAAAAATACATTATTGAAGATACACACGGGTCATAAGTTATACATATCACGTATACGCAACTTGCACCATTACATCTCACGTACATTGGATTTTATGCTAAAAAACAAAAAATATTTAGAGTTTTCCTCATCAAGTAACAAATAGATTGATCCTTAGCCTTCCATATGCTTGGAAATGCTTTGATTCGACCCTCCATTCCCCATTTGAGGAATATATATTGAGTCGTTGTGAAGCATTAGAGGAGGAGGAGGAAACTTGGAGAGTAAGGAACTATAGCGATTTTTTTCCCCATTTCCATATACTTCAGTCTGCAACCCTTTGTCCTTGTTGGTAGAACTCTTTGTGTTCATATCCCAATGTCTCCATTGTCTTTGTGAGCTTGCATTTCTATGGAGTATTGAAGTGGTGGAGGCTCAGGTGGAAAAACTTGGTTTCTCAGTTCCGATGAGTTGCCGACAAAGGTTATCACATTGTATCTATGTTTTTACATTAATATAAATGTCCATTTCTCATCCAAATTTCATGTGCAATTGTTTATATTTGTATCCATGCGTATAGTTGATTTGTACATGTTTAAATGGATTATGCTAGTTTGAATGCTAACGTTTAATATATTTTATGCTTGGATATATATTTGTTATTGAGGGAAAATTGTAGGGACCAACGTTCGATTGTGAGCTCAATGGTGGTCTTCTTTGAACATCTGGTTGAGGTATAGACTCTTTCCCTTAGTTTTTAGCTTCTTTAATTTATCTAGCATATTTGAGAATGGATTTGATTTTTGGTGTCATCATGTCTGTTGTGGTCCACCCCAAACCATAGGAAGATTTTATTCGCAACATAGGTTCAAATAAAAATAGTTACTGTTTTGTGAAATTGATTGTGGGAAAATGGAACATAATTTTAGGAATCTGAAAGAGATTCTTGTTAAAAGTATATGTATCTTCAACCCCATGGTCTTAAGATCAATGAAGGACAATCGTATGGACTATGGAGTGCATTTTTCTAAGCCCAATTTTGAATATTTACACTCTGGTTTTTGACATAAAACCCTAGAATTTTAGTTAGTAATTATTAATTTGACATTTCAAAGTTAAAAATATATATTTTTTAAACTATGAGACCTTGAGAAGGTACATATGTTTTATCATCAAACTAGAGTCCTAATACTGACTTATTATAGTCTTCCTAAGCAACAAAAACATATCCTTTGAAGGCCTACACTTTATAAAAACATAAATGCAACATAACTCATTCATTTAAATATCATTATGAATTCTTAGCATGCATTTTGATGCTTATTGCTTTCATTTTACAACAAGTGTCCATAATAGTCAGAAAGGTTAAAATTGTACTTTTCACGGGTCGACTGTGAGCATATGAGGTTAGGTTATATAAAAGTAATAAAAGGAGCTTCTTCTCAATATATATAGACATCCGATTGTTATAGGTGAGTTTTAATTTATGTAAAAAAAGGGTGTCGTTAACAAAAGGGTTCCATTTTCAAACCATTAAGAAAATCCCAAAAGTACATTAACCCACATGACAGTCTAGGAAACTTTTAGACCTCTTTGAAGCCATTATGATATCAAATATAGAAGACATTTTTGGAAGTCGTGAATGAATCCCTAACAAACCTAAAATTGGATGAATGAATGGCAACTGGAACACTAATAAGGCATTGGAATCATAGACAATTTAGAAACATGAATAAGAAGATGGTAACGAAAGTCTAAGTATGAATAAGTCATGTGGAAACTTGTGTGAAGTAATGTTTCCCTGAGAATAGAGCACATAATCAACATATAATAATGTGTAAAAGATAAAAACACACTTTTGAACTCAAAGAACTCAAAAAGACTCAATAATGAGGGTTGGGTGGGCAATTTTCTATATAGGGTAAAACTTGGTTCAAATAAAAAAATACCATTTTGTGAAATTATTTGTGGTCAAATGGAACAAAATTTTAGGAATATGAAAGAGTTTCTTTTCAAATATATATAAATCTTCAACCCCATGGTATTAAGATCAATTAATGACAATTGTATTGATTGTGGGGTGCATTTTTCTAATCCCAGTTTTGAATGTTTACATTGTGCCTTTTGACATAACAACTTAGAATTTTAGTCATTAAGTTTGAATTTCACCAAGATAGTGACAAATTATGCATGATAATATTTTAGATACATATAGTATGATACCCCTTACTATAATAAAGTCATCATATGTGCATGGTTGATTTTGTTGATATACTTTTCAATAAGTGTACATAACAGGATAGAAAGTTAACAATATCCAAATTGAAAACTTAACATATGTACCATAAACACATACCAAGTATTATTCTATTATTTTCAATAAGTATACTTAACATGCTATAAAGTTACAAATATCCAAATTGAGAACTTAAGCTGTGTATAGTTGACTTCAAACAAATTTGTATTTTTTTATTATAGTTTCGATACGTTAGTGTGCATCTTGTGCATGTGTCCTTAGTGTGCATCCTGTGTGTACATTGTGTGAGTGCATCCCTTACCTTCATTTTGAGTGTTACATAATCTTTTACATGCATCGTCACTATTCCTAACCGCTAATCCATTGCTAGCCATAGTTGAAAAAGGGCATCTTGCAAAATGGGAAAAACATAAACAACAATCTCATATTCCATGCCATAAGCTAAAGTAGGGGGTTCCGAGGTTGAGAGGTTCACTATCAAAAATTTCCAAGAAAGTGTTGTGTTGGAATATTATAAACCCACTCACAACTTAGGATAAAATAATTAATCAATTTTTATTAATTTCCTACCCACTAGCCTAGATAGTTAGCATCCACTTGCACTACAAAGTCAACACTTTCCATCTATAACCCAATAATGATTTAATTCTGATTCTGGGTTGGTATTGACCACTTTATTGACTCCCAGAATTAGTAACTGCACTTTATTGCAGATTTTTCCTTATTCTGCTTTAATCCAACTTTTCTGTGGATAAGGTAAAGCTAGTTAACTAGGAAACTGGTATCTTTTGTTGCCAACCCATCCTCCATTATTTTCTCTCCATATTCCAGGATTAGAAATTATTTCCTTTACACATGGTCACTCACTTATGCCTTATATAATCCGTGAGCTCTTGGACTAATTAGGAAACTTCTTTATTCACCTATGGGGGTTTATCAAATTTAGTAAGCCTG
The DNA here is from genome assembly GCA_001517045.1 of Pseudotsuga menziesii. Taxonomy (NCBI): domain Eukaryota; kingdom Viridiplantae; phylum Streptophyta; class Pinopsida; order Pinales; family Pinaceae; genus Pseudotsuga; species Pseudotsuga menziesii. Next base: position 39,419 of record LPNX011167152.1, on the reverse strand, counting down.
CTTTATGAGCTAGCATGAGTTGTATCCTAGAAACTCTATTTTTATTTATAAGGATGTATTACCTATGTAATAATATCAATTATCATTTATTGATCATTCATTAATGTGTGTTCATTAATTCCTCTTCTTCTCTCCTTATGTTATTTCTCTGCAATTCTCTGTGGGGTTAAATGTGTGCCTAGATTCTTAGCTAGTTTATGAAATTATTTATACCATCAAGGCTTTAGAATTTATACATCATATTAGAGCTTAGGATATCAAAATATCCACATGACATCAGATCTTTGAGAACTCATTAATTAATCCTCTTTTTTATATTTGCAGGTTTAGTTTATAGGTACAACTTCAAATGGATTCGACAGTATAAGTTCCTCTTCTTGCTCCATTCACAAGCTATCTAGAGTGTAAATTGAAGATGATTTCATCTCTAAAGAGACAAAATATATATGAGATATCTATTGGAGCTAGTGAAGAGTCCTATGAAGACCCAAGTGTCTAGATGAATGACTATGATAGAGCATTTGGAGCTATGTGTATGGATATTTCTCCAAGCATCTGCTACCTTATTTATTCTGCTAACCCAAAGGATCTCTAGACAACATTGGATAGAGTTTTGGGCAACACAATGATGATCCTTCCAGAAAGTTGGAGTGCGACTCTAGCTCCTCAATGATTTCTCTCTCTCAATAATAGTAGCATAATTCGAGTTACGATTCGATATGGAAAAAAATATATGACTAAAAAATCCAATACCAATAAAATACGGAAGTAGACTTCTTATATATAATATTTTTAATTAAATATACAACAAATTTTTTTTTAAACATATTTTTTATAACCAAAATTACTCTTTAAAAAAACAAAAAGATAATGCCCATAGTATAAGAGAGAAAACTCTTAGTTATTAATAGTTATTAATTATTTTAAGAAGAAAGTAAATAATATTTACCACTATTTACATTGGAATTAATTAATTAATGTTTAAATTGTGTTAGGGTTAACTTTGACTCCCGAATGAGCAAGGATGTAAGTGGTTTTGGGCACATGGTTTTGGTAACCAATAAATCTAGTGTTCCTATTATAATTGCATATTTATTTTCTTTGGCATATTTTTATTCCTATTATATTGAATTACTAAGTATGAAATTGAAAGGTATTTATTTTATAGTGTTTTAACAATTAAAATTTGGTTTTTTAAAATTAATTTTCAAAATTAACCCGTATTCGTATTACAGATTAATCAAATATTCGACCAATTCAAATTTATTCAAACTTTCTGTACACAAAAGGAAAATATGGATGAATTATTCTACTATGCTCTCAATATGTCTCAGCCTCTATGATCTCTAAAGAACTTTATCATGATGAAGAAGTTTCTCATATAGTTCATGTTGTTGCTACCCTCTTTGATTTGAATTCTTCATTTTCCTATCAAGAAGCAAATATTGAAGAGCCATCTTTTTCTGTATCTCTTGAAGTTGAAGATCTTCTTATGATGCTAATAATGAAGAACAAGGGACTAATGGAGTTTCCATTTCCATTGTTGGTGATTCTCTCACACATTTAGTGTTCTCAATGTCTTCTATCATGGATTCTGAGATCCATATGCCAGATCCTTCACAGTTTGTGCGTACCTCTCTCCTCGATGGTGCGCAGCTCAGTGCATTCCTGGATGCTTAATTATCTATATCAAGTCCTATTTGTGTCATACCACTCACCATACTTGATCCCATGTGCTTATGAAACTCCTCCTTTGTTCTTGGCACTCATTCTCAGAGCCTCCTTGAAGATTTTGAACTTCACTCTCTTTTCTCCTCTCATAGTTCTACCATAGAGGATTCTTCCCATATTCTATTGACATGCTTATATGTGATATATTGGATTATTTAGATGTTAGATCAACCCATGGAGTCTTTGCATTCACGCTCATTGATCTTATGACCTCTCTTAGTTCCTAAATGATCACTTGCGCATATCCTCTCTGTGTAAATGAAGATGGATACATTATACATTCGCTTCGACAGTTATTTGACTTATATGGAGCTGATTTCATCTCTGCTAGTTAAAATTTCAAGTCATCTCATCATCTTGGATCTGATTATAACTCAATAACTTTCAGTATTTCTTACACATAAATGGATCTAAGGTATTCTACATGGTCCCGGTTTCCATCTTGCAGTTTTTTATGTTTTTGATCTATGTGAATATATTTCTCTTCTTCCCAAGAAGAAGATTCCTCCAAACATAACCATTTAGTTTGGAGCAACATCAGTAGCAGTTCGACATTTTTGGTTTTCCTCTCATGTCCTTTCTTGAGGGAGGATTTTCCCCGTGTGGTTTTGCCTCTTTCCTCAATTCTTTGGACAAGATAAATTGTAAACTAGTGACCATAGCCTTGTTGTTGGGCCCTATATGCATTTATATTTCTGACTATTTCATAGATATCATCATAAATTCAGACTTAAAGGGGGGTGTTGGAATATTATAAACCCACTCACAACTTAGGATAAAATAATTAATCAATTTTGATTAATTTCCTACCCATTATCCTAGATAGTTGGAATCCACTTGCACTACAAAGTCAACACTTTCCATATATAACACATGAATTCTTTACTTTTTATTCTAGTTTGGTCTTGACCACTTTATTGAATCCCAAAATTAGTAACTGCAATTTTCTGTAGATTCTGTCTTACTCTACTTTTATCCATCTTTTATGTGGATAAGGTAAAGCTAGTTAACTAGGAAACTGGTATCTTTTGTTTCCAACCCATCCTCCATTATTTTATTTCCGTATTCCAGGATTAGCAAGTATTTCTCTTACACATAATCACTCACTCATGCCTTAGATAATTCATGATCTCTTGCTCTAATTAGGAAACTGCTTGATTCACCTATGGGGGTTTATCATATTTAGTAGTCCTTCTTTATGAGATAGCATGAGTTGTCTCCTAGAAAATCTATTTTCCTTTATAAGGATGTATTACCCATGTAATAATATCAATTATCATCTATTGATCATTCATTAATGTTTGTTCATTAATTCCTCTTCTTGTCTCCTTATGCTAATTCTATGCAATTCTCTGTGAGGTTACATTAGAGGAAATTTGGGGTCTAAAATGGGCCTTATAAGAAAACGTGCCAAAATAAGTTTTTGTGAGTTGGAATTAAAGAACCAATAGAATTTCAATAAAATAAGTCAACCATAATGGTTGAATTGACATATTTGTCATTAAAAAAAACTACTTTTTTTGTTCGTATTTTCGACATATCTCATTGTGTTTTTACTCAAATTTCGATCGGGAGAGCTTGTTGGATGTGGAATTTGATTCCACATCCAACGAGTACCCACACTGCATACTTTTGACAGACCCCGTTACCCCAAAAACAAGAAATACCTGAAAAAATGTGATGATGACATCATCATCACTTTTTTCAGGTATTTCTTGTTTTTGGGGTAGCAGGGTCCGTCAAAAGTATGCAGTGTGGGTACTTGTTGGATGCGGAATCAAAGTCCACATCCAACGAGCTCTCCCGATCTAAATTTGAGTAAAAACACAGGGAGATATGTCGAAAATACGAACACAAAAAGTAGTTTTTTTCTTTCTTCCTCCAAAATTAATCAATATTATTTTATTATTTTAACTATTATTTTATTATTTTAACTATTATTTTATTATTTTCCATAGGAGGCCCATTTTAGACCCCAAAATTCCTCTAATGATTGTGTTCCTAGATCCTTAGCTAGTTTATGAAATTATTTATACCATCAAGGATTTAGAAATTATTCACATTGATGCATGGATTATTAGAACCAACTGGTTAACATGTATGATAAATGTCCTACTAAGAGCAGGAGTGCATAATTTTATTTTCAATAAGTTCAATTTAAAAAATGAAGAGACTTATTATGCCATCTCTAATTATGATTATGAGCACAAGAATTGCCTATTTTTGGGACAAGGGTTTATCTAGACCATGGTTTGGTGGCTAGAGCAACACAAATTTCATGTAGGGAGGGAGTAATATTGACCTCCAAGAAAAACCCTAAAGTAGAAAAGGGTGAGATGGAAAAAAATTATGTGAAAAAAATGTTTATGTACCCATGAATTGTTTAAGGATGCAAGATGTTTCCCTGAGACCATACAAAATATTGATTCAAATTGTCCCTAGGACAATTATGAATCACCACAAGCAAGCTATTTTGGGTGATTGTATGAAGTTGGTGATTCACTAGGTTGAAGACATGACCATAGATGTCCCTCATTTATTGGAAAAAAAAATCATTTTGCATTGCAAGAGAGTAAAGCGAAGAGAGTGAATTTTAGTTACCCCGACATGTTACAAAAAAATATTGACTTATTTCGACCCAACGCTCTAGAAGCAAGTTGTTTTAAAATGCTTACATTAGGACGTATAAACTGAAATTGTTTTAACCAGGAAGCTCCTCAATAATATCCAAAGGACAATGTACAAGTAGTTTAATAGCCTTTGGATAACTATGTGGAAGGTATGGGAAGTGACCCTAGTTTAGTCAACTATGAAGAAATTGGCGTTGTCTCAATTTTGGTAGGATTATGTAAAGGAATTAAATGAATGCAAATGAGATGAAAGATTTTGAGGATTATGAACAAGACCATAGTGATGATGATATTTGTGCTAGAGTATAAACTCAACTTGGTATACTTACACCTCCATAGTTGGAAGTTGAGAAAACTCTCTCCAAAATAATTTTTTTGACGATGGATTAGTTTTTAAGCAATTCGATGAAATGTTGCATTTCAAAGAAAAAGATTCCACGGAGGAGTAAATTTGTATGATTAAGGATTTGCAAATTCTGGGCCTCTTAAAGATACTGGATTTTTTTCAATGTTTTTTTCCAAAATAAAAGTCACCAAATTCCACTTTTTTAGACCTTCTTTTGCTCAATTTTCATGTGGTAAAAAATGTTTACTCTAAAAATGGCCAAAATTTTCTATAAACTAGATCATAAAATCCGTACAAATTAAAATATTTTTATAATTGTATCACTAAATATTCAATAGTTGGAATTTTAAGAATTTGTAAGATTATCCAACGTTTATATGCTTTTAAATAAGTATGGATCCTTAAAATTTTCCCTACTTATATGTTGTTGCAAGTTTACAAAAATCACTTGTGGATATCATGCACCATTTAAAAAACATAATAGATGGAAACATACGAGATATTGATGTTATGGGTACAAAATTTGATAGAACTATAGTTGTTTTAAAAAAGGAAAATTCACAAGCTAAAGTAGCATATGAGACTCAACTGAAGAAACATACAAACACCATAAAGAGATTGGAAAATGAACTGAGAAAAATACCGACGGTTTTGAACATTCCGACTCTAGAGATTGTTATAAGTGGGGAAGCATGACTGAAGAATGAACTCAGGCATAAATACAAATTAATTTAAATTTTGAATAAATATTTTGAAAACAAATGGAGTGAAGAGTTCAATAAACATATAGATGAGATAGAGAAATATAAAACGAAAGAGAAAAAAATTAAAAAAATCATTGCTAAAAAGGAAAAAGAATCTAAAATTTGTAAGGGAAATAGTATGGCTATGATTTATGATATAACCAATGTGTAATGATCCATTTCTAAAATTCCAAACAAAGGCAGAATTTGGGGAAAAATTGTCTTGACTAGTCTTGACTGTAGGGGCTTCGAATGGCACAAGAGGGTCTCGAATTTGGTAGGGACTGATATGAGGAGTATTAGGATCACTCGATTGACTCTATTTTCACTTTATAACAGTTTATAGGCATATTAAACTCAATTTTGGTACATTGGAAAAAATGGTAAAATTACTAGTAATTTGTGGTGCAATTCCCCCTAGGGTGTGAGAAGAAATGGCTCTCCAACTCCTATGCGACCCTACCAAATTATCAAACAGAGTATGGAGACTGATATTAGACTTAATTTACTGTCATTTTGTGTGTTTAATAGTTTTTAAACATATATGTAAGGCTTCATATTCGAATGCATATATTCAGTGATATTTGCTTAAGGAAAATGACTTGTAATAGCTTAAATTTGACTCATAAATTGTATAAGTAATGGTTCAAAATAGATTATAGGTAATTTATACTATTAAAAAAATATAAATATCTCACCCAAAAGAATATAACATCATATAAATCCTCAACACAAATAATATATACAAATCCATTGAAATGGGAAACCAACACATGGAACTAGTCACACCATAGCTTGGAAATGTGAACATTTTGCATATGAATTTCTACTAATTTTGACTTAAACAAAGGATGGGAGACATATTACAGATCCATAAATCATTCACCCAATATTGGGAATCAACTAGACTCAACAAGGCGAAACCACCATTCACACAAGTGTGCCATCATAGAGAAGCATGGGAATATTGAAGTAGGGATTGAGAGAATGGGAGGAGAGATGGGTCACAAAATGTAGAAAAATACCATATGAAATTAAAAAAAACCATTAAGCTCCAAATTAAAGGCCAGGGTGGGCTCTCCAATAACCAACTTGGACGAGAATCTAAATCTCTTGAAATTGGCTCACTAACAGGTCAAGTGAGCACTCAACATGCAATGGAAAAGCTAGTGCTTTCCAAAATGCCAAAGGAAAATAATAAAATGATAAAAATCCATTGGATACTCCCATTCGATCAACACAAAACGGCCTTTATCTTCCTGTGGGTAACCTTCTCCTATATAAAGCTACCTTTTGGTTTGAATAATACTGGCACCACTTTTCAACACACCTTGTCATATGCTTTCCACAACATAAAACACATTGTGGAACCCTATCTTGTTGATATTCTTGCTCATTCAAAGCACTGGGATAAGCATGTTGATCATTTGAGATCTATTTTTCTTAGATTCTGCCACTATAATAACTGGTTAAATCCACACAAGTGTGTTTTCTGTGTTGAGACTGATCGACTGCTTGGTTTTATTGTGTCCAAGGATGGAATCCTCATAAACCCTCTCAATATTGAAGCCATATTTGCCTTACCTACCCCAACAAATGTTACTGAACTCAAAAGTTTGCAAGGGAAGGAAATTTTTGTACATCGCTTCATCTATAATTACGTTTAGAAAATCCACGATATCATGCTTTTACTGAAGAAGGATAACCCCTTCATTTGGAAGGACTTGGCGCATCATGTGTTCAATAATCTCAAACATTCCATCACTCATGCACCTATATTGCAACCACCCTACTAAGGATTATTCCATGTATGTGGAAGCATCCCTATCAACCATTGGTATGGTTTTAGTTCAAACAAATAAACACGATCATGAACATGTGATCTACTATCTAAGTAAGAGTCTTTTGGACTCTGAAAACTGATACTCGCATGTGGAGAAACTAGCTCTGGCCATGGTCATCGTGGTTCACAAGTTCTGTCACTACATATTGCTTCAAACAACTACAGTATCTACAAATTATAACCCCATGTATTACATATTGACTCGTCAAGTTCTTGGGGGAAAATGTTCACGTTGCATTGTCATTCTCCAAAATTTAAGTTCGAATTTGTGAAATATAGATCTAAGAAGTCACTCGTCTTCGCCAAGATTATGTGTGAACTTCCCCGTATTATTGAGGGAACAGAGCCCATCGATTCGTTGCTCGATGAATCCTTGTTCCTCATTAGTACGTCAGACCACTGGTATGGAGATTTAATTATCTATCTCCAGAAACAACAATTTTATCCCAATGTAACCCATGAAGAACGTCGTCACATCCGCCACCACACCAAATAATACCTCATTATCAATGAAACCTTATACCTCTATGGCGTTGACACAATATTACAATGTTTTCTAACTTATGAAGAACTTGAGATTGTTTTGAATGATTTCCACTCTGGAGCCTATGGAGGTCATCTTTCTGGGCTAGTTACTGCCCAAAAATTTTTACGCGTTGGGTATTTTTGGCCTTCGATATTTAAAGATTGCATAGAAACCATTAAGAAATTCCCACCTTGTCAGTTGTTTGCATCGAAAAAGTGCACCCATACCGCTCCGTTGCATCCTATCATAGCATTTGGTACCTTTGCAAAATGGGGCATCAATTTCATGCATTGTAGACCTACCTCAGCCAAGGGGCATGGTTACATCATTGTTCCCATAGACTACTTCACTAAATGGGCTAACGCTATTCCTACTTATGTCGTGGATGGAATAATAATTTCTCTCTTTATATTCAACCATATCATCTCCATATTTATAATCCCTAGGGAAATTGTGACTGATCATGGGTCATATTTTCAAAATAAGATGATGTCAGAACTAAGTACTAAGTTAGGGTTTCATCATGACAACTCTACACCCTACTATCCACAGGCTAATGGCCAGGTTGAAGCTATCAATAAATTCTTAAAAACTATGCTTCAACAGATGGTAGGATAAGCCAAGTCCAACTGGAATTTGCAACTATTTTCCGCATTATGGGACTTACAGACCACCATCAAGACAACCACTGGTTTTAACCCATTTCAATTAATGTATGGACTAGAGGCCACTATTCCTATAGAGTGCGAAATTACTTCTCTAAAACTTGTTGTAGAACTATTACCCAACACCACTCGGGAAGAAGAACGTTTCTTGTATTTAAACAAGCTTGATGAGACTCGTCATGATGCTACCTTAGAAAATGAGGCAGCCAAACCATGAATGAAAGCTCAATATGATATATCCATTCAACCTTGCTCTTTCAATGAAGGTGAACTGGTCTTGACCTATGACCAAAAACATGACAAGTTGGGAGCTGGGAAGATGGAATCTGTGTGGCATGGGCCTTATATCATCAATCGTGTCTTAGAAAAATGGGCATATGATTTGATAGATTATGATGGGATACCCCTAGGAGATACTTGCAATAGGCTCTACCTTAAAAAATATTGTCCCTAGGATATCTAGCATAGGTTTGTTGTATGTATTGTTTATAGACGGTTGTGTGTTTTCTGAAAAGTGTGGATTTAGTGTGAATGTAAGATGTGTCTTCCACAACCTTACTAATGTATTCCTATGTTTAAAGTGAACAGATGACCACCTATGTCGGTTTCACAGATGATGCTTATCGTTACACCTTGAATATTGCGTAAACAACCTAGATAGTATACTCTCCTACTAGTGATTTGGTGAGTTCAAGACGAACGTGTTTGGGCCCCACAACAAATAATCTCACAAAGTATCATGTGGTGATTGGTTTTTTGACTGAATCCTTAGCTAATGATGTAAGAAAAATTAGGTTTTATCTAGACTCGAATTTGGTAGTACATCAGTTAAATCGAGTCTACACCATCCGAAAACCTCTACTCCTTCATGTATCCGAAGAGTTGGGATTTTGGAAATTTCATTTGAGTAGGTTTCCTATCAACATATCCCGAGACATCTAAACAATGTGGCATATTCCTTAGAAAATTTTGTCTTGGATTGGTATCTTGCTCATATTTAAATTCATTTTAACATTAATTTCATACATTGAAATACAAAAACACATAAGTGGATATNATATATATATATATATATATATATATATATATATAAGTGATGATAAGATACAAAAAATACTGAAGCCATAAGATTTTAGGTCACCCGAATTCTGGAACTATCATAGTTTCAAATACATATACATAGGGAAAAAACTGAAGCTTCGAAGCTTTCAGTGTAGAATGAAAAATTGCAAGAGAGTGGCTATTTTTTGTTTTTTGAAATGCCCTAGCTGCTGGCACACTTTCTCTAGGAGAACAGAGCGTTGACACTTCTTCCCTCTATTGAGAGAGCTCCCTAGGTTCCTTTCCCTCTTTTGAGAGGTGCATCGACACACCTCCCAAAAGGGAGAAAAGCATTGGCCTGGGTACGCTTTGTCCCCTTGGGAAATTTCTCTAAAAACTCAAAAAATAGACTTAAAATAATAATAAAAAAATGCACCCTGAAAGTAAAGGGAGGAAGCTTATATCCTACCTAATCCAAGCAGCTCGTACAAAGGTGGTCTAAAACTCTCGGAATGCTCATTTGAAAATCAGCCTATTTGCACGAAATTCACTCCTTCACTATGGTAAAAATATTTACTTTTCCCCTCTTTTATATCAAATTTATGGTTTTATTTAAAATAATTAATCAAATATTTGAATTTTTAGGGTTTTTTCCATATATTTCCTATAGTTTTCATAGTGAATTGGTTCTAAATCAGTTTTTTAATATTTCAGGACACATTTACGACACATTTTGGCTATGTTGTGATTTTCTTTTTTCTTTTTCACACTTTGAGCTAAGATGAAAAAGTACCGATCATATTTTATACCTTTGACATGCTCATTAAAAATAAGTGAAGAGGTATCGAGTGCACTTTTATTGTTTTTTCAGTCTCATTAAGATTGGATTATGGAAAAAGACACCCCTTATGGAGTCACCTTTAATCTCTTTTCAAGCTCCCTAAACACGAAAAGATCACCAAATGAACTTGATGCTTTCACGCTTGTAAAAATATTTGAATGATCATCTAGTCGATGGTATTTTACCTCTTTTTCAGATTGATTAGACTCATTTGTGAAAAAGGTACACTCTAGTTCATCGCAACTAGAAGAGTTCTCCTAGGTAGTATTTTTTACTTTTTCAGGCCTTGGGGACTAAATTTATGAAAAAATCCACCTTGGAGTGTTCTTGGTCATTTCAGACTCTCTAAACATGAAACGACAAATGCCTTTAATTTCATCGGACTCATAAAATCAAACGATGAAGCACCCTTTTTGGGAATGAACCCCTCCTTTATCAGGTTCATGAAACATATTAGAATGGAGTCATCATCTGATGAGCTATAATAAGTGTTTGTTACTCTCTTTGGATTCATTAAAATGAAAACGACGCTCATCCTTCACGATGGGGAAATTAAGGGAATGGGAAATGTTTTTCATTTGTATTAATGGAAGCTCACATTCCACCCTTTGAACACGACACCTGTCTACATTTTCATTTTCAAACAGTTGGGTATTCAAATTTTCCTTGAGTCAATCCACTTTTGTGAGTCATTTAAACTCCTTTGAGTTAATTCAAATAATGCATCATCACACTCTTGCATTACGTTTGGTCTTTGCCTCATCAAGTCAATGCTGCCAAGTCATTTGTAGTGTCGTTCAATGTTCAAAAGGAGCCTCCTCTGCAATCAACCTCTTTAGTTACCTTACCTTCCTTCAAAGTCGGTCATGTCTGAGTCAGTCTTATGGTTTTTTTCATCACTTCAACATCCGCTTTTGTTCCATGTTTAATGTTGATGATGAGGGAATCATCATGGCCCTCCTTCAACGATTCTATTCCTGTCGAAATCAACACACCATCCAGGAATCAGACTTAGAAACCAAATCAAGTACCTTGAATCTTGCATGCCTCAATGGCAGGTTTCCTCGCTTTCAACAATAGGTTTTCATCAATGAAATCTAATTGGGAGATTCTACTGAGTGTTCTAATTCAAGTCCTTTATTCACACTTGGGAGAATGTACTGAGATACCTTGGGAATCATTGACATCAATGGTGATGTCCCTCGCACTTGTTAACAATATACATCAATGACTGGTAATCAAATATTTTCTACCATGTTTGACATCAGGAAATCTATTCACATGGTTATAATCGTATCATTGGGGATTGGAATGAAGACCCTGAGTGGTTAGGTGTTCACCTGAATATATGCATATCCTCATCTTAGGATGGAGTATTATTTGAAACTATGACATGGATCCATAGTGTATCTTTGGTGGTTGTGTCCATTCTTGAGTTCAGGTAACATGGATCTACTTTGTGTTTTTCGTAGCCATGTTTTGTCTTTAGTCTTATTGATCATGTATGTATAGTATATTCTTGGTATCCTTGACATAGCCATCATCATGGATCTACAGTGTATTGTTCTGCAACCATGATTGGCTCAAATAGTCGGTCACTGATCTCACATCAAATGTAAACTCATATCTCTTTGCCTCTGATACTAGATCTACATCTAGCAAAGTATTTCACCTATCACATCCCTCTAGATTCATACTTTTGGGGGCATTCTATTGCACCTAAAATATGTTCTTCAATCCCTAAACTATACATGGACAAGAACTCTTTTGGACACTTTTTTCCCACTTTTAGATTGGATGGTGCATCTTGCCTTCTATGACAGAGTGCCGAGAAAGGATAGCACACCTTTCTCATTGACAATAGGTGCCAGTGGTGTCCTTTCCTTCATCACAAACTGATCCGACACACATATCCTCGTTGCAAGAGGTGCCAAAAATCTCTATTAATTTGTCATAGTGGTCTAGGGACTGAAAACACAGTCTCACAAAGAATTCAGACAATTAAGCATAAAATTGGAAAAATGGTGTTGCAATGGAAGTAGCAACTCTGTATAATCAAATGAATAATGAATAATACAATACAATGATCATGCAATATGCAAGAATTCCAAGACAATTCAAATTCCCAAGGAGGTCATTCAAATTGAATGAATGGGTGTAGCTTAACTGACTGTAAGCCACAGTAAACACACTAGTTAACCAACTGATCAAGTCTTGATTCACTCAACTGAATCCTAACCAAAGTCAGAGTGCAATAGATGACTGAGTCTAACAGAAATTAGCTCATATACATATCACTACATGCCAACCAACAAGTGGTAGTGCATTATTAACTCCAATGAACCCCAATGAGGTTAACTGAAGTCAAACTGGCCATCCAAGGTGGTTGGAGGCGCCCCTGTTGACTCCAGTTCATTAAATATTAATAAAATAATCAATATAATGAATGGAGGCACCTTCACCACTCAGCTTAACTGATTGTAACCATCAGTTAACAATTATGTGCATTTATGACACTCAGATCACCCCCGAAGTGCTCTAGTTAGCCTCCCCGAATGAAGGTGAAGGCTTAGTTGGCCTCCTTGACTGAAGGTAGGCGTGGTTGTGTTCATGTTGATGTCAAAATGTGCTCATATAATGCCAATTAAGTCAATAAAACTTAGGATAGTGGTTTAACAAGGTCAAATTGACCAAATTAAGTGTGCATGGTGGGTAAATGTCTCCAACACCCCCCCTTAAGATATACTCAGGATAAGTAGAAACATAAAGTGCATGAAATGCTAGGGCCCTAGAAATAAAGGCCATAGGTCACTCTGTACAATAATGAAACTCAAACAATGCTAAAAAATAAATCTATGTGAGGAAAAGAGGGAAAACCTAGTGGGACCCCCCCCCCCCCCCCCCCCTCAAGATGAACATTGAAAGTAGTCTGATCACCCTGATGAACTCACCCCCAACAGTGAACAGAGGTAAGTGAACTTCTTTTCTGAAAATATCTTGGTGAATATGTCTTCAATATGTTCATCAGTAGGGCAGTATTGCATAATGATGGTCCTGTCATGCACTAATTCCCTGATATAGTGCATGTGTATCTCTACATGCTTGGTCCTATTCCTGGTAACTGGATATGTGGATATATTAATAGAAATTTTATTGTCACAAAATAGGATAGTGGACAAATTAATACCAATATCAAGGTCTGAAATAATGCCTTGCAACCAAACAGCTTAGATGCAAGCATTCACTGCTCCTCGGTACTCGGACTCTGCTGAAGACAATGCTATGGCGGCCTGCTTTTTGCTAGAATAGAAAATGGGGCCACCACCAAACATGAATACCTATCTAGAATTATACTTCTAATCAACAGAATCACCCACCCAATCGGAATCTGTGTAACCAACCAGCTCTAGCTCGGAGTCTGCAGCATAGTGAATGTCGTAGGTCCTGGTTCCCTGAATATATTAGAGGATCCTCTTGGCTGCTTTCCAATGAATATCATGAGGCTGATGCATGTATCTTGACACATAATTCATGGCATAACATCTATCAGGCCTAGAATGAGTCAATTAGAGCAAGCTACCTATCAGCTATCGATAAATAGTGCAGTCCATGGGAGGCGTGCTTTTTCCTTCTTCAAGGCTGATCCCTAAAAGGAAAGGGAATGGAGAAGCCTTACATTCAGAAATTTTGAACTTGACTAACACGTCTAATATTTATTTGGACTAAGTGACCATTATCTCATCAAAATGTTTCTCAATTTCGAGCCCCAGAACTTGCTTCAAAAGCCCCAAATCGCCCATTTCAAATGCATTGTGGAGAGAAGTTTTGATGACTGAAATATAAGTAACTGTGCTACCTGTAATCAGTAAGTCATCAACATATAAAACAATAATACTCAAATTTCCATAATACTATTGTATATACACATTTGGATCTGATTTACACCTTTTGGAAGTTTTGCGAGAGAAGGAAGGCATCCATCCTGGAATACCACTCTCTTGGGGCTTGTTTTAACCCGTATAGTGACTTCTTTAGTTAGCAAACCAAAGATGGAGCAGAAATGTAGCCCTTAGGATGATTCATGTATATCTCCTCATGAATATATCCATGTATAAAGTCATACTTAACATCCATATGATGCACTTCCCAGTGCTTAGGTGCAGAAATTGCCAAAACTAGGCGGATGGAGTCCATTTTTGCAACCGGTGCAAAATTCTCATGGTAGTCCACACCTTGGACCTGGGAGAAAAAATTTTCCACCAGAATTGCCTTATATTCAGTTTCTTCCATCATCATCAACCTTATTTTGAAACGCCCACTTGCATTGAACCAATTTCCTCCTCAGAGGAAGAGAAACTAGCTCCCAAGTAGTGTTTTTCTAAAGAGAATTCATCTCTTCATCCATGGAAAATTGCCATATTGGATCCTTCCGAGCATGGTATTAAGACTTAGGGTATGAAATTATCATAAAATAACAATATTTTTACAGAAAATAATCATGACAAGAGAGCGTAATACCTTCTCTTTGGAAATCAGACCAGGTTCTCCTTGGATCATCCGGATTTCCAATGTCATCACCTGCGAAGGAGAGTGTCTGTCGGGCCCAAGTTGGGAGATGATTTTGTAATTAAAGTTATAATTCAGAATCTGATGTTTTCTATACACTGATATCAGAAATCAGAGGATCCAAATCAGGGTCATCACCCCCAATTACATCATCCAAATACTCAATAAAATAGGAAGGAAAATCAGTAGTTTTCTCCTTCACTAGTTCTACTTCCTGAAGAGGCTCATCGAACATGACACTCCTTTCAATGATAATATATTTTGTTTTGATATCTAGAAGCTTGAAACATTTAGATTCATCGGGATATTATATAAATATACATTCGATGCTTTGCGGTTGCAAATCCCCCCTTTTATCAAGCGGAATTCGGGCCCATGCAGTGGACCCAAACACCCTTAGGTTCGACACATCCGGCTTGTGTCCTAAATATGCTTAAAAAGGGGTATTCTCTTTCATGGATGAGTGTGGAACTCTATTTTTAATATATTCTACAGTATTCATGGCTTCAGCCCACAAATTTGTAGCCAACTTCTTTTATTCCAACATACAGGTGATCATCTCCTTGAGAGACCGATTCTTCCTCTCCGCTGCACCATTTTGCTGGGGAGTGTAGGGGACTGAATTTTGTATCTTAATACCACTTTGGGAACATATATGCAGCAACTCATTACTGACATACTCCATTCCATTATCAGATCTCAAAATCTTGATCTTTTTGCTAGATGCATTCTCAATCAAGGCCTTCAATTCAGTGAATTTTTCCAATACTTCCGACTTCTTTTTTGATAAAAAAGACCCATGTGTATCTGGAAAAGTAATCAATGAAAGTCAGAACAGACCTTGATCCATTCAGGGATGTGATAGGCATGGGACCCCTGATATCAGAATGTATTAGTCCCAAGATGCATGATGCTTGGCTTGCCTTCCCCCGATCAAACTTATGCTCGGGTTGCTTTCCAACAACACAACCCTTGCAAAGTCCAGTGGTAGCTTTGATGACTGGGAGGCCTTCAACCATAGAATTCTTATGTAATTTCTGCAACTATGTGAATTTCAGGTGGCCGAACCTCTCATGCCACATTCTACTAACTTCATTTCCATGAGTCAGCAATGTGGTGGGATTTGCATCCGCCACAAAATGGGAGAACTCGCAGGATTTTGTATGATGGTTTGCAAGGCCTTTTGCTACAAGTTTTCCAGATGCAAGTTCTATGATCTCTACATCATCTGGGATGAAGGAAACTCTCTTGGGCACTCCCGTATTTGTCATTTGATAAACACTTAGGAGGTTTGATGCAAGACATGGTACATACAGAACATTGGAAAAATAACCATGCTCAAGATCTACAGTACCTTGTCCTTCGGATATGATTGTGGAGTCATCTCCCATGAGGATGGGAATGGATTTTCTAGTCTCCAAATATGAGAAGAATATCTTTCATCCATCATGTGATTCAAAGCTCCAGAATCTATCAAGAGTGCTTTGGACTTCGAAGTTCTTTCCATGAGAGCATGACCTCTTTCATGTTGTTGTTCTCGATCTTGCTGATCTCTCCTCCAAAATCTTTCCAGAAGATTGATGTGATTCTCCTCAAGAAGAGAAGTAGCTTCATCAAGTTTCTTTTTCATGCAGGCAAGTTCAAGGTGGAATCCCTTCCCACAGTATGAACACTTGACTTTTTCCTTTCCATGATGCCCTTTGCTTTTGTTCTTATTCGAGCCGGAAGACTCTTCATGCTACTGGTTTTCAAATTTAGGCTTAGGAGATTCGAATTTGGTTTTTGGGTTCTTCGGTTGCTTTCCTTTACCCTGCATATATTTGCGCCCCAAGACATGAGGGGCTTGATCACAGGAGGATCTGATGATCCCCATCTAAACAAGCTTATCATGTTCACTTGTTAGGGACTCAATGAAGGCATTGAGTGAAGGCATCTTCCATCCAGGGGTTGTGAGCTTCCCCGCATGGAATATATAGACAAACACTGAATAATCAGCTCCAAGTTTGGATATTATGGCGAGGATGATCTGATCATCCTCCTTCTCCACCTTACATTGCTTCAACAGTAAGACAATGTGCTTGAACTTTGTGAAAAAATCATGTAAGGTCTCAAAATTGGAAGGTTGGAGAGACATCAACTCGTTTTCAAGCTGGTATACTCTCAAATAATCCTGTTTTCCATACAAGGTTTCCAAGTTGTCCCAAATTTCCTTTGGAGTCTTCAATCCCGAGAGGTGGAAAAGAAGATCTCAGGAAATAGAGAGGAACAAGAATCTGAATGCTTCATATTTCTTGTTCAAGAATCTAGCTTTGTCTATCACATGAGCAAGCTCTTCTTCAGTGTCCATAGTGACCCAGTAGAGTCCTATAGTATGTAGCTAGATCTCCATATCTTCTTTCCATGAATGGAAATTGAACAGAGTCAAGAGTTCGATGGAAGAAGCCATCTCAAACTGCTAGAGCGAATGCTTTCACCTGTTAAAAACTGTGAATCATAACAAAAGGGGCACTGTAAGGTCTAACAGCCTACACATTTTAGGCTTTCATCACACCTAGCATAGTTGATCAAGTAAGCTTGACCAACAATTCCTTAACTTGGGGTATTAAGTGGTAAGCCTTGGATTCTGGTGCAGTGCTGGATTTTTGAGCTTTTGCTCAATTTTTCATGCAACATTTGTCAAAAAAAAAATTTGAGAGATTTGAGCTTCGTCCCATCGTGAGCTACGATACCATATTAATTTTTCATAGTGGTTTAGGGACTGAAAACAGAGTCTCACAAGTAATTCAGATAATTAAGCATAAAATTGGCAAAATGGTGCTGCAATGGAAGTAGCAGTTCTGTATAATCAAATGAATAATGAATAATACAATACAATGATCATGAAAGATGCATGAATTCCAAGATAATTTTAATTCCCAAGGAGGTCATTTGAATTGAATGAATGGTTGTAGCTTAACTGACTGTAAGCCACAGTAAACACACTAGTTAACCAATTGATCAAGTCCTGATTGAATCAACTGAGTCCTAACTAAAGTCAGAGTGCAATAGATGACTGAGTCTAATTGAAATTATCTCAAACACATGTCACTACATTCCAACAAACAAGTGGTACCGCATCATTAACTCCAATGAACCCCGATGAGGTTAACTGAAGTCAAACAGGCCATCAGAGGTGGTTGGAGGTGCCACAGTTGACTCCAGTTCATTGAATATTAATAAAATAATCAATATAATGAATGGAGGTGCCTTCACCACTCAGCTTAACTAGTTGTAACCATCAGTTAGCAATTAGGTGCATTTATGACACTCAGATCACCACCAAAGTGCTCTAGTTAGCCTCCCCGAATGAAGTAGAAGGCTTAGTTGTCCTCCTTGACTGAAGGTAGGCATGGGTGTGCTCATGTTGATGTCATAGTGTGCTCATATAATGACAATTAAGTCAATAAAACATAGGATAGTGGTTTAACAAGGTCAAATTGACCAAATTAAGTGTGCATCGTGGGTAAATGTCTCGAACAAGCTCAAAAAGGAGAAAATATAAGTTTCGAGAATCTTCCAAGCGAAAGCTCTCATGGAGGATGATCCTACCTACTTGAGAGAGCTGGTACTCAAACTCCTATTCCATAGGAATCATTCCCTATCCTCTTCCCAAAATATCTCAACTGATTTGAGCCTCCCTTGTCCTATAAAATAAGGCTTCATGGATCATGTGAGGGGAGACCAAGAGGAGCATCCTTATGTTGTTGGGTTGAATTATGGTATTGAGGAAAAGTTGAAAGAATATTGTGAGCACAGATTTTATATTAGTGGAGAGTTGTGTGAGTGTGTCAAAGACCTTATGGAGACAAATATATTGACATCAAGGATTTGGTTGTAGATTTCTCTTTTCATTTGATTAACACAAAAGTGTTTCCCTTTCCTATATATGATTTGTATGAATATCAATAATTTATTATTATATTCCTTGATCACTAATATAGATTTTGATCTATATTGTTACTCTTATCCCTTGTCTTGTTTCTGATGTTTCTTTGCAGGTACAATGGATCGCATCAAGATCAATAAAACAAAGACAAAAATCTTTTAGATATGAGGTAAGAAAGTGGTTTATTCAAGTAGATAAGTTATCTACGGAAAGGACATGTTGTTGTGGTTTTTTGTTCTAGACTTGTACCATATAGGCTAGAGGAACAATCAGTGTTTGCACTGGTTGAAGTATTCCTACAAACATTTACTTGACACCTCTTCACCTTCCAATAATGTTCCATTACTCATAATTTTGAATTTGGGGTTAAGTCATGACAGGTGTAAGGAAGAATCTAGCCATCTGAGTTCTCCATGAACCTCCAAATGTCATCATGAAGCAATGACACTTTATTTTCTCCATATTTATCATTTGTATGACCCAATTTAATGTGTAAATGACAAACTAAGGTTCTCTTGGGTCTCATATCTCCCTTATTACAAGATTTAATGCCTCCTCCCCAACCTATAGAACTAGTAGGTGGGTGAAAATTTCTAACTAGTAGTCTCATTGGCATGGGGACATTGCAATCCTCCCCACCCAATATTGTTTTGCCTTAAGTAATTCCAAGTTTGTATGCTTCAAAATTTGTTTATCTTCCCAATTGTCTTCCTTAGTAGGAAAATCCTTCCATTGTACCATGTATTCTTTTATTGTTTTGCTCCTTAACCTTCTTTCCCTTGTTTTCAATATTTTTTCCGAAATGAGAACATGTTGTCCTTCATCATCCAAAGGAGGTAAAGTATATGAAACTGAAATATTCTTACCTATAACCCTTTTTAGACATGAAACATGAAATACATTATGAATTTTACTTCCTATGGGAAGCTTCAATTCATAGGCCACTTCTCCAACCTTTCGAATCATTTTGTAGGCACCATAAAACCTTGGTTTGAGATTTTCTAAACCTTTACCCTTTATGATGGTTTGTTTGTAGGGCTGAAACCTCAAACATACCATTTATTCACTTGGAAGTGCCTCTCCACTCTATGTTGCCCTGCATATTGTTTTTGCTGATTTTGATTTTGGGCAACCTACAAGTTATATTTAAAAACCTTCAAAATTTCTTGACTTTCTTCAATCCAATCCTTAGCCTTTGGAGCTCTACTCTCAGTAAAAATGTGGTCAATAAAAGTGGATACATCATAACCATAAATTTCTTTGAAAGGAGACATGGCAATATATTATGCCATATAGAAAGTCCTCTAAGAATGTTTGTGAGTTTCCCTTTCAAGGATATCGTTGATTGATAAAAATGAGTGAGTATTAATGCAAGAACATTTATACAAAATCATAAAGTGTTGGTGAGTTTCACATGAAGAAAAATAAAATGTTTTAACATGGAAATTAATTAGAGTATGATTTTTCCAATTTTTGAATGAACAAAGCAGACATTGGATTTCTTAAAGATGTATTTGGTTTTTTGACATTGGTGAGGATTTATAAATTTAGTAATTGATAGGAAGATGTTGTGGTCTCTACAATGCTTAAGAAAGTGCAACTCCACTAATTTATTTTGTAATATGTATCTCATTGAATTTAAGATCAATGATTAATGTTTTAAGACTTATGTAGGTTGAATTATTCATCTTATAATGATTTTGAGATCACCTTGAACTTAAATTGAATCTTGTAATTTTGAGTCAACTTGTATGTTGTTGTAATTGTAACTTCGATATATATTTTGATGTATATGATCATTGTATGTTGTTGTACCCCCCATTGTGCTTTCCTCCTTTCGGGATGTCATTATTGTGTATGGACCTTGAGTTGAAACCTCCGTTATAAGCCACCTCAATCTCCATTGTAAGTCAGGGAAATAGTCCCCAGTATAATATATTGTAATTTTCTTTTGGAGTCTCTCTAGGAGAATTCGACCCTGTTAGGGTAAGAGGTTGGACCCAGTCATGTTTTTTGTCAGTCACTTGAAGGGTATAAATACGGAGGTTCCCTCTCTCACTCATACACACTCACTCAAGTTCGCATGGGTAGAGAGAGAGAGAGACAAAGAGGAGAGATAGATAGCTGCAGAATACTTCTTCTTATTGGGTTTTTTCATCTTGTGATATTCTCTTAGTGACAGAACTATTCTGAGGAAGTTTGGAGGGTTTTATCCTTTATAGTTTCCCTTGTGAAAATATATGTGTCTTGTGTATCTACTCTATATTGTGTATATTGTTTTAGTTGTTATTATTTTAGATAAATATACCAATTAATCTAATTAGATTGGAAAAACTAGCATGGTATCAGAGATTCTCTGAAATAAGGCACTGTGTAGCAGCAAAAACTAGGGCTTCCTAATTCAAGGTCTTCTGTCCACAAATCATCAAGCCCTAGAGGGGTGCATCTTTTGGTGGAAGCGGAATCATATTTGAAGAAGTGTCATTTTTTACCCTGACACTAGTGCTAGCAGAAACTAGGGAAAACATTTTCAAAGGCTTCCCACCTCAGTATCCAGAAAAGAACCTTGCTGAGCAACTCACCTCAAGGAGGCACATATTTCTGTCCAAATAGAATCTCTAAATTTCAAGTTCAAGAAATTAGGGTTTCCTTGACAAACCCTAGGCCATCCAACTCTGGAACTAGGTCAGACACCTCAAATTGGTAAGATCTAAATCTTGGCTAGTTCCATTTGAGGTTCTCATTTGAAAAGATGACTCACCATACTCAACTTGAGGAAAATCTTGGAGGAGAAAATAACTTCCAAGCATGGAAGTATAGAATCTCCCTTATCCTTGAAGAGAATGATTTGGATCAGTACATCAGTAAAGAAGTTCTAGAGCTAGAGGGAGATGAGGATAAGGCTACTCACAAGAAGAACTTGCTTAATGCCAAGATAATCATTTCATATTATGTTATGGATCATTTCATCCTCCATGTTCCATCCTTTAAGACACCGAAGGAAGTATTTGATGCTTTAACAAAGATGTTCAAAGGAAAGAACATCAATCAGAAGATGAAATTGAGGAAATAGCTGAAGAATGTGAAGATACATAACTCAAAAACTATACAATCCTACTTCACAAGGGTTGCTCAAATCAAGGAACAACTTGAAGAAGTTGAAGAGAACGTAGAAGAAGGAGAGATTGTGATGACTACCTTGAAGGGCCTCCCAATATCATGGGATTCATTCATTCAAGGGATATGTGAAAGAAGGAAGTTGATCTCTTTTAGCCGACTTCGAGAAGAATGAACACAAGAAGAATCTTGGCTCATAATAAGAAAAGAGAATATGGGAGAAACTCAAGATCAATCTCGCACATCTCACACCAAAAGGAACTAAAATAAGAAGGAAAACCACCAACACAACAAGAATAAGGACAAGAAACAAAAGAAGTTCAGAAAATATGTCACGTACCCATACCTTGATTATCATGCAGAATCAAAAATTTCCTACGAAACCTTTGTCGATATTTGAAACACAGGGCATGGCCGTGAAGCACTCCTCAACATCCATGTTCTGCTACCACATTGTCATGTCCCCTCCCATCCACCATTGTTCAATTTGATGATATACGAAGAAATATATCAGAGGAGATTGAACGGTGGAGAAAAATTGTGATGGAAATTGACGGTCACAATCTGTTCCACATCTGGGAACAGATCAACAGCTGAGAATCAACCCGCAAAAATTGGTGTGAAAATATTGAATCTGCGGAATCAGGGAAGTATGAAAATTGCAGTCCCTCATCCCTCATCCTGCATCTCACATCCCACATCCCACATCCCACATCCTGCAAGTTTCAGAAAGGAGAATTACAGAGAACGGGATTTACAGAATGTCGCTTCCGCATCCTGCATCCTGCAAGTTGCGGAAAGAAGGGCTACGGAAGGAAATTTATGTGGAAATTCAACCTACTAACAGAATTCTTGGGCATATTTGATCCTTTAGACCATCACCAATCCATCCATCTAAGTCCCATAAGTTAATTTAAAAATGTATTTAAAGAAACATACACAAATGCATATAGTTGCAATTATACAGCGGAAGCAATTCATCAATCCAAGCCATTAAACATGTTCATCATATTTCATGAAGAAAATACAATCTATAGAGATTAACACAGAGATACTCATCTTTGAAATAAGTTGTTCCGCAACCAGCTATGTCACTGCAACGTTCCACCCAACCATAGGCCATTACGCTCATCAATCTCTCAGCAGCACAGCCACCCCCGAGCTGTGCATGATTCCCATAAGGAATAAGGGATACTAGCAGGCTCACACATAGCCAAGAATACAAACTAAATCCCAAGCCAACATAGTTGGGTTCATCAGGATATAAAAAAACAAGCCAATATACTGTTGGTTTTATCATAATGCAGTCATTCAAGCCAACATTCTCATTAAGGACCATCCAAGGAAACTAATAGATGGGTTTATCATGCAGCAAAGGAATTGGGAAACTTGAATTTTTAAGCTAGTGAGCTCAACCATCGAGTTGTGGACACCTACACTAGATCAAGCTTGTCTCCCAAAACATCTACACACCCAACACAAGGAAGCATCCCCTTCTCTACTACACAATCCCTCAGGCTATGCCTTCCCTTCTAGTGCTATTCAGGGTGTGCAAAGAAGAAAACCAACTCCTCTAGATCTATTTGTGAGGTTCCTTCCTACACTCAGTTTATCAAGCTAGTTCAAATCCAATTCCACTCCAGACCATTTCATACCAAGGAAAAAATATGCACACAACAATGTTAGCACAGTCAAACAAACTTCCACTTTCTCTATGACAGAAGAGACCATTGCACAACAACACTGAGGATGCTAACAATGAGAGAACAACACTGAACAAAACTTGGTTCTGTAAAACAAGACGAACGCATAGTGCACATGCACAGGATGGAATAGGGAAAAATTAGAATCGACCACAACGTTTTTGGGTGAAATCCATATGACTGCACATGCACATTGAGGAAAGAGAAACTAAAAACGTTAAAGGATGGATCATCCAAAATGTTCCGTTGCTCCCCATAGCATGAGGGAAGATGAAACATGAGTGCATGAGGGAATGGACATGCCTTTTCTGGGTGTTTTCTTTTGACACATGGATTTTCCCCCATGGCTCAAGGTTAAACATTCCCCATCCCCATTCCTTAGGAAATCATGCCCCCATCTCATTATTTGTTGCATTGAAATAGTTGGTTGTGGGTTTTTAATTAAAGTTGCATATTGATATGATGTCCAAAATTATATACAGTGCTTGACTTAGCACCATAAACCATAGGCATCAACCTTGAT
The DNA here is from genome assembly GCA_001517045.1 of Pseudotsuga menziesii. Classification (NCBI taxonomy): domain Eukaryota; kingdom Viridiplantae; phylum Streptophyta; class Pinopsida; order Pinales; family Pinaceae; genus Pseudotsuga; species Pseudotsuga menziesii. The sequence continues at coordinate 15,219 of LPNX011167152.1, read as the reverse complement.
CACCTATACATAAAAAATCAATCAATGGCAGGGCCTTGGCTTTGAGCTCCTTTCCATGATTCCATACAATATTCTTATCATATATACTTAATGCAAATGAGGTCAAAATCGAGGTGTTACATTCCCCTTCCCCTCCAACAAAATTGTCCTCAATGCCTTACAAAATTGAACAAAAATGCTACGCTAGCACCGCCCTCAGTTCTCCGTAGAATTAAAGAAAAATGGATGTGCCAATCGCATGGCATCCTCCAGCTCCCATGTAGCCTCTTCAGGACCGTAGTGCTCCCATTGAATCTTCACTTGCCCTATGGCTCGATTTCAGAGCATTGTGACCTTCCTGGCAAGGATGTGCATTGCATCGATTTGGAATTTTCCCGTCAGTTCCACTTGAATCACATCCCAATTTATCACATCGTTAGGATCATGTACATATCTATTAAGCAAAGAAACATGAAAAACATTATGTTCCCTAGTGCTAGCAGGAAATGCTATTCTATATGCAACTGGCCCTATTCTTTCAAGCACTTCAAACAACCCACAGTGTCTAGGTGACAGCTTGGTACAAATTCCAAGATTCAAGGAACTCTTCTTTGCCCTCATTCTGAGTTAAACATGATCCCCAACACTGAACTCTCTGTTCACCCTATGCTTATCTACATAGATTTTCTATCTGTCCTGGGCTGCTTTCAGATTCTGCCTAATCTTCACAACCTTTTGCTCCATCTCCTTGAGAAATTATGGACCAAGCACAACCCTTTTCACTGGATTATCCCAAGTCACTGGTGTCCTACACCTCCTGCCATACAAAGCTTCATATTGACTCATCCCCAAGGATGCTTGTTGTCCATTGTTATAAGAAAACTCTACCAAGTGTAAATAATCTTCCCACTTGGTTGGTGTGTCCATCACATACATGTGAAGCATGTCTTCAAGAACTTGGTTAACTCTCTATGTCTGCCCATCAGTATGAGGATGGTAGGTAGTGCTGAAATTCAACATTGTCCCCAATGCAAACAATCCCTTCCAAAAATTGGAAGTGAACTTGGAATCTCTGCCAGAGACTATTGCCTTAGGAAATCCATGCAATTTGAAAATATCTTTCATGAATATCTTTACAATGTCATCAGTCTTATGCATAGACTTAACGGGTATAAAATGTGTTGCCATTGTAAACTTGTCCACCACAACCATGATGGAATCATGTTGTCTCCAAGTCATTGGAAATCATGTAATAAAGTCCATGGAAATAACTTTCCATTTCCATTATGGAACTGGCAAAGGCTGCAACAAACCTGTTGGGTGTCGATGCTAAACCTTCACATGCTGACATTTCATGCACCTTGAAATATATTCAGCCATGTGTTTTTTCATTCTTGGCAAAAAGTATTGCTTTCTAGCTGTAGCAATTGTATATTGATATCCTGGGTGACCAGCATATGAAGCTTTATGGATCTCATCCATAACAACCCTCCTCAAGTCTGCTACATTTGGAATATAAATTATGTTCTTATAAGTAAGGATTTCATCTTCTTCTAATTTATATCCCTCATACTTCTTGAAATCAAGGCTTTTCTACTGCAACTTGTATTTTACCTACACATACAATTCATCTTCAACAGCATGATTAACAATATTCTATCTCAAATCTCACTGGAAAATACTAAGAGATGCCACATGCATTTCCTGCACCTTCCTGCTGGGTGCATCAGCTACCTTATTCTCTTTTCCTTTTATGTGCTTGATTTAAAAATCAAACTCACATAAAAACTCCAGCCATCTAGCTTTCCTAACATTTAGAGTAAGTTGATCAAACAAATACTTCAGACCACAATGGTTTTTTTTTAGCTCAAATCTTATTCCCATCAAGTAATGCCTCCACATCTTGAGAGCATGTACTATGGATGCAAGTTCCAGATCATGAGTGGCATAGTTCTTCTCATGCTCCTTCAACTTTCTTGACTCATAACATATTACGTGGTTGTCTTGCATAATAAATCCCCCAAGTCCTTGACCGCATGCATCATTGCACACCACAAAATCTTTCTCTGCTGGGTATGCAACTTTCAAGACTAGTGCACTTGTGAGAAGATTCTTCAACTGCTGGAAAATTTCTTCATGCCTCGATGTCCATTCAAACTTTCATTAGAGGAAATTTGGGGTGTAAAATGGGCCTTATAATAAAATGCGCCGACAATAAATTTTGTGAGTTGGAATTCAAGAACCATTAGAATTTCAATAAAATGAGTCAACCATAATGGTTGAATTGACATATTTGTCATAAAAGAAAACTACTTTTTTTGCTCGTATTTTCGACATATCTCCCTGTGTTTTTACTCAAATTTCAAGCAGGAGAGCTGGTTGGATGTGGAATTTAATTTTGCATCCAACGAGTACCCACAGTGCATACTTTTGATAGACCCCGCTACCCCAAAAACAAGAAATGCTTGAAAAATGTGATGATGATGTCATCATCACGTTTTTTCAGGTATTTCTTGTTTTTGGGGTAGTGGTGTCTGTCAAAAGTTTGCAATGTGGGTACTCGCTCAGAATTTGAGTAAAAACACAAGGATATATGTCAAAAATACGAACACAAAAAGTAGTTTTTTTCATTCTTCCTCCAAAATTAATAAATATTATTTTATTATTTTAACTATTATTTTATTATTTTCCTTAGGAGGCCCATTTTAGACCCCAAATTTCCTCTAATGATACCCTTCTTTTGCAAAGAAGTGATGGTATGTGCAACCTTGGAGAATCCTTCAATGAATCTCTTGTAGTGTCATGCAAGTCCCATAAAATATCTTACATCTATCACATTTCTTGGAGTAAGCCAATCCATAATGGCTTCAATCTTGTCAGGGTCCACAGATATACCCTCTTCTGAGATAATGTGACCCAAATACTAAATTCTATCTTTATGGAAGTCACACTTTCTCAACTTTGCATACAGCTTATGCTCCCTGAGCAACTGTAATGTCAATATCATATTCTCTTCATGCTCTTCCTCATTCTTAGAATAAATAAGAATGTCATCGAGGAAAACAAGAACAAACTTGTCTAAATACCTGTTGAAGACACTATTCATAAGGCACATAAATGTAGCTGGTGCATTTTTTAGACCAAATGGGACCAATACAAACTCATAATGTCCATACCTTGTTTTGAAGGTTGTCTTATGAATGTCTTCATCCTTGATTCTCACCTGATGGTAGCCATACCTCCAGACAATCTTGGAAAATACCTTTTCTCCTCTCGTTTGATCAAAGAGGTCATCAATCCAAGGAAAAGGATATTTGTTCTTCATCATGGATTTGTTTAGTTGTTTTTAATCAACACACAATCTGAGTGTACCGTCTTTCTTCTTTAAAAACAGAAATGGTGCTGCCCAAGGAGACACACTCAGCCTGATATATTTCTTTTCCAACAACTCTTGCAACTGCATCTTCAACTCTAGAATTTCTGGTGTACTCATCCTGTAGGGTGTATTGGACATTGGTGATGCTCCTGGCACAAGTTCAATTGTGAATTCAATGTCTCTCTTTGGAGGAAGCCCTGGAATCTCATCAGGAAAAACATCCATGAATTCTTGCAATACAGGATAGTCCTCCAACCTAATAGTTTCATTCTCTGTTGCCTCCACAACTTAAGCTTCATACACTCTGCAACCCTCCCTACAAAACTTCTTCAACTGCATTTTTGAAATCTTCCTCACAGAAATCACCTTTGGAATGCCTCTTACAACTATTGGGTTCCCTTCTTCATCCATACATTCAAAAGTCCTATTGTAACAGTCAAGCTTTACCTTATGAGCTTCTAACCAATCCATTCCAATGAGAACATCATAAAAACAAGTGGTAGAACATTCATATCTACACAAGTGACCAATCCATTCATCACCAATCGAAATTTTTCCACCACTTCACTAACCTTTCTCTTAGTTCGAGTGGCTAGCTGAACTAACCACGATTTTCTATGCTTTACTTTCTTAAAAGCACAAATATCCACTACTCTAGGAGCAATGTAACTGTGAGTAGAACCAGGTTCAATCAAAATAGAAACAGATTATTCAACAATATTACCTGCAACTTCAACCACAGTTAACTGTTGATCTGCCTGGTGGTCCTCTAGTGCTGCATAGATTCTAGGGACGGCCCTTACTACTTGACCCATTGTTTCTGCTTCTTGAATGTTGTAAGTTGGCCTTGCATTCTCATTCTCAAGTGGACAATACCTGTGCATGTGGGGTCCTCCACATTTCCAATATTGGAGTGGTGCTATGTTCTGTTGTGGATCTCTGGGATCTTCTCCCACCACTCTAGCTGGATGATTCTCAACTTGGGATGGTTGCTTCTACTAATTCTTAAAGTTATAAGGTTTGAAACCCTTTTTCCTTTGGTCATACTTCTCATTATTTTTGTCCTTCCAATTCTTATGATAAGTAGGTTTGCCTTTGATTTTCTCATAGAAATACTTAGCTTTCCTTATCTCTTCTTCCAGAGTTCTAGGTTCATAAAACTCAATTCTGTCTTTGTAAGACTGAGGCAATCCACTCAGAAAATGATGGATTTTCACCTTCTCATCTTTAATGTACATGACATACCTCCACAGTTCCAAGAACTTATTTGCATACTCTTCCATGGTCTGTTGTCCCAATATCATCTCATGGAACTCTTTGATCTTATCATCATAGTACCTGTCAGAGAGGTACTTCTGCTTGAAATAATATTGGAACTGTTTCCACACAATCTGCCTTTCATTGATCTTCTTCCCTTACCTAAAGTGATCCCACCATATGGATGCTCTTCCAATCAAATTAAATATGGATACCCTAGACTATGATATTTCTCGAGTAGTCTTAGACTTGGAAATATTTCATCATCCCAAGAAGCCAAGCTTCAACTTCTTGACCATTGTTTATCTCATCGTTGAAGGTAGGAGGCCTTTCCTTCTTAAATTCATCACGTGATCGGTTCTGGTAGTGATTCTTTCCCTGATTCCCATGAGAAGAAGAACTTGAACCACCAGTGGATCCTTCATATTCATATGACCCACTAGGAGATCTCTTTATTTCTCTAGCAGTGCTCTTACTTCCTTCTAGTCTCGTTTTCTGATCCCTAGAGTTCATCTTCCTCTGAATGTATATCAAACTCTGCAACATGGTTGCATTCAGCTGATTCTGCTCCTCCAACGCCTTAACCAATATTTCATTGGCGGCCCTGTGACTTTGCATCTCCACCCTTAGGCTTCTCATGGTGGTGGAAAAATATGGAGGAGTTTCTTGAAACCTCTTCCCATTAGACTCTGTCTCAGCATTTCCAATTCAGAAATTTTCCCCCATAGCATCTTCCTTGTATTCATTGGGGTTTTGTGCATTGTCACACATGTCATTTCTCATGGCTCAACCGAACCAACTTTATCGAACTGCACTATCTGGAATGCTGCCCTGTAACTATAGTTCTGCAAAATGTGTTAATAAACATAATTGTTAGATAATTTTAAAATCAGAACCACTTACCCACTACCCATGGTAGTTTTCTTTGTTATGCAGCTAACAATATTTTGAAACCATTTACCAACAGCTTTGTTGGATGTTCAACTTGGCCCATTTAGGCCCTAGTGCTGCAACCAGCAGCTCTGATAAACCACAATTTGGGTTTTCTTTTCTCTTTTAACTGCTCGTTCTAGCCCATCCAGGCCCAATGTTGCAACCAACGGCTCTTATACCACTCTATCACGTAGCCATAACCTTATTATCATGCATAATTAAAAATTTCCTACGGAACCTTTGTCGATCTTTGAAACACAGGCCATGGTCGTGAAGCACTCCTCAACATCCATGTTCTGCTACCACACTATCACATCCCCTCTCGTCCACCATTGTTCAATTCAATGATCTACGAAGAAAAATCTCAGAGGAGATTGAACGACGAAGAAAAATCTTGATGAAAATTGACGGTCACAATCTCTTCCACATCTAGGAACAGATCAACGACTAAGAATCAACCCATAAAAATCAGTGCAAAAATATTGAATCTGCGGATTCGGAGAAATATGAAAATTGTGGTCCCTCATCCCACATTCTGGTTCCTGCATCCCGCATTCCTCATGCGGAATAAACCATTGCGAAAAGGAAAATTGTGGAAATAGAGATCTGCAAAGCCGTATCCTACATCCCACAAGTTACAAAAATGAGAGTTACAGAAGGAAAAATTGCAGAGAACAGGATTTACAGAATGTCGCTTCCGCATATCGCATCTCGCAAGTTGTGGAAAGAAGGGCTGTGGAAGGAAATTTCTACAGAAATTCAACCTACTAACAGAAGTCTTGGGAAGATTTGATTGGTTAGGCCATCACCAATCCTTCCATCTAAGTCCCATAACTTGATTTAAAAATGTATTGAAAAAACACACATAGATGCATACATTTGCAATTATACAGTGGAAGTAATTCTTCAATTCAACACATTAAACATGTTCATCATATTTCATGAAGAAAATACAATCTACAGAGATTAACACAGAGATAATCATCTTTGAAATAAGTTGTTCCACAACCAGCTACGTCACTGCAACATTCCACCCAACCATAGGCCAATGCGCCCATCAATATCTCCGTAGCACTGCCACCCCCAAGCTAGGCATGATTCCCACAAGGAATAAGGAATACTAGCAGGCTCACATATAGCCAAGAATAAAACCAAACTCATCCAACCCAACACAGTTGGGTTCATCAGGATATCAACAAAAAAGCCAATATATTGTTGGGTTTATTAGACTGCAGTCATTCAAGCCAACATTCTCATTAAGGACCATCCAAGCCAACTAACAGATGGGTTTATTAGGCAACAAAGGAACTACACATTTTCCTTAACTGAGGAAAATATTTGTTTGGTGACTACCACACCACTAATCATAAGAATCATAACAATATTCTTGAATACAGTTCTCAGCATCCTTCTGAATATGAGCATCATGCATATCTCCTTTTTTTTTTACAAGAGGTACATCAACCAATTACACTGGTTCTTCATGAGCTAGTGGTACTAGCAACTCCCTCTCACCATGCAAAATGTGAGAATCATAATATGCGTTCTCCATCATGGAGACTTATGCTAATATATATATGAAGCTCTTTATTTGACACATGAATCTAAATAAGATAGAATATCTTCAGGAGTATTCACATCTATCAAAATATAATTAAGCCATCTATTTTGTCTGCTTTCCAAGAGACATAGGAACCTCTCGAACTATTCTTTTCCAGGCTCAGCCATCAGAATGACTCCACATTCATGCCCTTCTTTACTTGTAGGTAATGGCAAATTCATTTTCCCTACAAGACAAATTATTCTCATGGTTGGAACCATTTCATACTCATGAATTTTATTCACATGAAATACTTTCAATATACTAATAAATATTTACTTAGTTATGTACAGATATTGACCAACTGATTTATCATAACCCATTATAATATTATGTACTAATATGCAGTCCTATATCATTCCAAAAATTCATTTTTATGAAAGAAATATACATCCAAATGTTCATATCTCATGAGGTAAGCATGAAGCCCTATATCTAGCCAATCATGTAGTCTTATGTTCACATTTTATGGAACAAACATGCTACCCTAAATCTCATGTCTTAGGAATGATGTTTTCAACCTTGTATAATTTCTACATAAGTCTTATATCAATCTTTATATCATCTCGCAAAAAATGGACTCATGAGATCGATAACATTCCAATAAAGATAGGAACAATAATGTATATGCTAAACACAATTCCAAGTCCAGGAATACAGATTGTAATAAAACATAATCTGATTTTATAAAAGCATATGATAATTAAATAATAATGCATCCCAACATTCATATCTCATGAATCAATCATGCATCTCTATGTTTATGAAACAAGCATGCAACTCTGTATTCATATCTTTATGCAACAATCATGCATCCTTTATATCCATAATCATGCATGCTCTATATACATATTTTATAAAATAATCATGCATGCTCTATATTCATATCTTATGAACAATCATGCATCCTCTATATTCATATTTTATAACATAATCACACATGCTCTATATTCATATCTTATGAACAATCATGCATCCTTTATATGACTAATGAAAACATTCAAAAGCATATAGATCTAAGTAGAATATCATAAAAAATTTGGGTACTTATCTTTTTATTGTTTTGCATGCTCCCTCTTGATCTCTGCTTCCTTGTGGAGATTACTGTAGTTTCTCGGTCTTGATCTCTTTGCAAATTTGAGTGCATGCAGGAGGTAGCAAACCTCTGCATGGAGAAACTGGATCCCATGCAACCCGAAGCGAATGTTCTTCTTTCAAAGTAAATTTTTTCCAAATATCATCCTCTTATGAGACTCTCATACACAAGATCCATTGAATAATTATAATATCCAACTTACAAATATTGGGGTTGTTCCATCAATTGGTCCACTTTGAGAAAATGGCCATAACATGAATTCTAATAATTTCATCTTCAAATACCTGATTGTATCTCTCACACAATTGTGGAGTTTTGAAATATTCTCACAATTAAGTTAAATCAGCCAATTTCGAAAGTGGGTTTTCAACTGTTTTGTTTGATTCCTCACGGATTGATCAAAACCTCTCCACAAAATTTGTCTCCTGAAAAAGTGACGAAAAATGGTGCATGTTGACTTGCTCTTTAATTCGTCCTGCATAAAGAGTCCTCACTCCCTGAGATCAAGTAAACATCTAGATCATTATCCTTAAGAATGATTCACACTCTTACCTTCAATTTGGAAGTATCTTCAAACTGGTCTTCCGGTTGGATGGAGATCGATGCCATGACTTCAAACTCTTTGCTCAATACTTCTCAAAATCGTGTAGGTTGTAGTTTCTTATGCAAACTAAGCTCTTGCATGCCCTTGCTCTGATACCATGGTAGTGATTGAGAAAAATATGAAGAAAATTGAACTTTAAAACTTTAATCCATAATAACAGTGCATATAAATCTCATCAATAATCCAAAGACATAAATCAAACCATAGAACACAAGATATACCCTGGGAAAACCCTCTACTGATTCAGAGGATAAAAAACCCAACAAACGATCTTAGAGTATGATAGATTATTAGCAGAGAATTATTACAACACAATAGCAGATTGCTTTCATCGAGAGCACCAGAGAGAAGAGATCTAATGGAACACTCTATCTAACTTGCCAAGTGCATAGCACTTTAATAACAAGTCAAATTAGGTTTTACAACAAAAATAGAACGGTTGCATGGATTAGCAAGTTGTTAACACTTTGAACATTGATTCATCTTCAATCATGCACCCCCATGATTTGGTGCCAAGCTGACACTCCATAATTATCTCCCACAAGAAGATATGTGCCTTCCATAAATTAACTAACTCTAACTGAGTTGTTAACTGAGCTAAACAGAATGGTACTACATGCAAATGAATGGAACTAAGTGTAACTGAACTGAACTAAACATAACTAAATGTAACTAAACTAAACTGAATGTAACTGAACTAAACTGAATGTAATTGAACAGTAATTGAACAGTAACTGAACTTAACCGAAGAGAACTAGTGCTTCTCCATCAATGTTTATTTCCAACAATCACTTGCATGAATTAAGGAGTTGATTCCTTAATTAACTAAACTTTGTTTACCATAACTAATACTCAACTGATATCTAATCAATTCGAGTTTACTTGGTGGAAACATATGCAATTCGACCTCTCTCTCTTTATCTGTGCTTATATTAAATATCTTTGCATGGTCCATATGTGTTTTTATTAAATAATCATCTTTATCATATCATACTCATAAGATCGTTTCCAAACCTATGATCATATGTATTTCCCCGGGTCATATAGTCACATGATAAATTAAATCACTCTAGGGGTAGCTAATCCCTAAAGGAGACTTGTAGCACCTGTTGACCAAGACTATCCATACATCACATAGTATATCTACTTTACATAGTAAAGCACACCACCTCACAACATGAGGATATTCATAGGGCTACACAAGCCTGCTATCCATCTCAATCATATGAGGATATTTGTAGGGCTACACAAGCCTACTTTCCACCTCAACCATATGATGATATTCGTAGGGCTACACAAGCCTACTGTCCACCTCAACCATATGAGGATATTCATAGGGCTACACAAGCCTACTATCCACCTCAACCATATGAGGATATTTGTAGGGCTACACAAGCCCACTGTATCACCACCTCAACCATATGAGGATATTCGTAGGGATACACAAACCTACTATCCACCTCAACCATATGAGGATATTCGTAGGGCTACACAAGCCTACTGTCCACCTCAATCATATAAGGATATTCATAGGACTATACAAGCCTACTGTCTTGATATTACTCACAAGAGTTTACAACATCACCACCTCAATCACATGAGGATATTTTTAGGACTACACAAGTCTACTGTCTTTATATTACTCACAAGACTGGAGAATGACTCTTGATTCTGTAATCTCAACACTCCCTCTCAGCAAGGGAGACATTCTCTGCCATACTAGGCTTATCTCGGAAGTGCTTAAACTTCATCAAAAATATAGACTTGTCACAAATTTTCAATCTTCTCATCAGTACCTATGTACTTGAAATCATGACCATGACTTTAATGAAGTAAAACTTCATCTTGAATGTGCTTGATCATAAACACATACAGGGTTTTCAAGAAAGCTTGACTATTAACACCTGTTGGAGCAGGATCCCGCAGCTACAAAAGAAGCTGCTAATTTTGGCAGAAAGAGAGAAGTTTAGCAGAAAAAGGACAGGGCAGAGCTACGACGGTGTAGCACGTTTCCAGCTGGAGAGCAGAGCCAGAAACCATGACTTTTGGGATAGAAAATTCAAGGAGGCAACGGTACCAGAGCGGCCGATAG
>LPNX011167142.1:0-26159 GCA_001517045.1 Pseudotsuga menziesii | reverse complement strand
GTTTTATGGGTTTTTGATGGAGATATGGTAGGAAAGTGGACAAATGAGCCATGTAATGGGGTAGATGAGGTAGTTAACCATTTTTGGGTGTTAACAAGGGGAAGGCCATACAATGTGTGATTCACCTAGTCTGGTGAAATTCTCTATAACACTAAGCCAGCTAGATTATGTTATTGATGAATAGTTACTAATTCAATGGTTCCTTGTAGGATTATCGCATAAAGTACGCCGACATATCAATCTGGAGACGTTCAAAATGTATGAAGATGCGCAAAAAAAAGCTCTGCAGGTCGAGATGGAGGAAGACATACCTGCTTACCCTACAAACCACAGATTAGAGGAACAGCTCGAGAACGTGCAGAAGTCTTTGAAGGAACTAACCCTCAAGAATTAGGAAATCTGGTGTACCAACTGCTCGACAGCCGGTCATTCGAAAGATAATTGTCGACATGAATATAGACGACAAGATGTCCTCTTTGTACAAACCAAATAATTTTGCGACATTTTCCAGGATCACGGAGATCATTCTACGAAAGATTGTCTGTTTAACATGAAGAACGGAAAGGCTTCCTGGTACGCCATCTGTGAGACCAAAAGTCACAACATGGCCGATTGTCAGTTAAACTTGAAGAACCGACAGAACTATCAGGCGGTCTACCAAACGAATGCAGTAGTGCAAAACAACGAGCAAAACAATACAAACAACCAGAACGGAAAAAGATATGACGACCGACGATATGAGCGCCGGTACGACAACCAACATCAGGGTTATGGAGGAAGAGGTCGATTCCCTGGGAATCGCGACATATGAACACGTCAACCCACCCAGTGCTTCACATGCTACAAAGAAGGTCACCGGTACGCAGATTGTGTGTACAAGGACAGAACTGATCTTAAATTCTGTACACACTGTGGAGTAGGTGATCACTCCCTTGAGGATTATCCTACTATGTTAGAGAAAATCAATATGAAGAAAAATGTTAATGTCTTGTCTTGTGTACAAAAGCATGATGTACTAACTACTAAGAATTTACATATTGTTACTCGACAAGGCACAAAAATAGGGCCTGATCAACCCCAAATTAGCAAGATTAAAGACACAAATGTTTATCCCAACCCTATAAAGAAAAAACACACATATCAAGAGGCAACCCACATATTTCATGACATTTCACAACAAGAAGACCTCGTTAGTAGTCGACCTAACACAATACAACAATTAATCTATCTCACTCAAACAGACAAATCCGTAGCCCAGTTCATTGATTTATTGCATCAGATAAAAAGTACTAACCCCAAAAAACAAACTAAGAACATTTGCAGCCTAAACCAAAAAGACAAAAATGATGTCGACCCACTTGTTGACCTGGAAATCGAAGGTTACCACATCCGGCAAGTAGTGCTTGACTTTGGGTATCAGGTAAATATCATGACCCGGGATACATGGGAAAAGATGGGAAGACCTTGACTCTACGAGTCAGGTATTTACCTAAAACTCGTTGACCAAGGCCTCATTGAACCCATTGGGGATTGGAAAAACGTCGACACGACCATTAAAGGAATTTCGACCAAGGTTGATTTTGAAATTATTGACCCAAAATAGGGATCTAGTTCATTCCTCGTGCTAGTCGGTCGACCTTGGGGACGTAAGATGAAATCCTCCATATACTTAGACAAGGGATGAATCAAGATAAAAGGAAATGGTCAAAAAGTCATCGTACCCATTCATCCATCCCAAGGAGAACCTTGGACAGAACCTATTGATGAGGAAGTCGATGTCAGACAACTTTACCAGATCCACAACAATACGGACTACACAGAACCGAACATCCATGGAGAACTTTACTTAGGTAACCAAGACTCAATTGGTTATAACTCAGATGCTAAACTGTATGACTGGGAGATGGAAAATTCTGAAACACAAGAAAGAGGGTGCTGGACTATACAAAAATTACAGAAAAAACCCACCCGACAGTGCTTCATAGTATCCATTATCCCCAAAATCTTTGAAAAGAAAGTAAGGGAACGCCCTACCTTACAACCAACCAACTTAAACACTACACAACTACCCAGGTATAAGGAGAGGGAATCCCCAGTCATGCACATTGAACAAGTATCTAAAAATATTGGAGAACATGGTTGAATTCAAAGCTTAGTGGAAACATTTACAGGTCAAGCAGCTAGATGGTGGGATACCCATCAGACAAAACTACAAACCTGGACAACTGCTTCAACTTTCTTTGTCAAACAGTTTGGTGGAAAAAAGTTAACCCAGGAAGCCCAAATCCCTATCTTTACCCAAGGTCAAAACCCAGAAGAACACATTAATACGTATGAAATGGAGTGGAGAAGACTTGGCTACAAAGACGAGCGAGCTTGGCCCCATTTGTTCCCTTCAACCCTAGACGACTTACCCATTAAATGGTATAAGATGAAGGAAGATAGAGGAGAAACCTTTTTTTGGCATGACCTCAAGGAAATTTTTATCAAATACTTCCAGTTCATACCTCAAAATGAAAAACTGGCCGAGACAGCACAGCAAATCAAACAATTTCTCCAACCGACCGAAAAATAACCTTCCCAGAACCACCGACAGATCAAGGACTGTAACAATATACAAACCGAATCCAGACCACAAGCGACCCATTTACACTTAGAAAATGAACACATAGAAGGCAAGAGCTTCAGATGGAAAACTGACCATATTGAAACAACAAAACCTATCCATTCAATCCTGAAAGTCGAGACCACCGACAAACCAGATCTTGACAGAATGACTGCAGCCAACTTTCTTGTTACATTCTCACAGTTCAAAGAAGGAAGTCGGCCGATCAACGAAGCTAAAGCACCAGAGTTGCTAGATGCCAAAGTGAAAACTAAATAGGTCGACATTTCAAATGACGACCAACCAAAAATAGCCAAGATTGGTGAGTACTGGAATGAACAACAGACCACCGAAATAGTGAACTTACTTAGAGAATTCCAAGATGTCTTTGCAAGGGACTATAAAGACTTAAAAGACTTAGTACAGGAAATGGGAGAAATGAAAATAGATACTAAACCTGATGTCCGACCTGTCAAGAAACGACCTTATAAACTAGCTCACAAGTACAAGGAAATAGTTAAAAAGGAAATCGACAACATGTTAGCAGCAGGGATCATTTACCCTGTCGACCAGTCTGAATGGGCAAGTCCCATGGTCGTATAGCCCAAGAAACATGACCCGACAAGGTTAAGAATTTGTGTCGACTTTAGGGAGCTTAACAAAGTAACATTGATAGATCCATTCCCCACCCCCTATGCTGATGAAATCTTAAATGAAGTTGCAAGCCATGAATGTTATTCATTTACAGATGGCTTCTCAGGCTATAACCAAGTCCCAATTGTAAAGGAAGATCAAAAGAAGACAACGTTTGTCTATGAATTTGGTTCCTTTTCTTACAGATTTATGCCTTTTGGGCTAAAGAATGCCCCTGTAGTATTTTCCCAAATTTTTGTTAAGACCTTCCAAGAATATATATATAAGACCATGGCAGTATACTTCGACGACTGGACTATATACTCCACCTTAAAAGATCACTGCAAATGGATCCGACTTATGCTGGAGAGATGTCGACAGATTCAACTCTCCCTCAACATTAAGAAGTGTATCTTTATGACTCCCATAGGAATACTCTTAGGGAATATTGTCTGTAAAGACGGTATCAAGGTCGACTTTGCAAAAATTAAAATTATCCTTGACCTGAAACCACTAGTAAACCCCAAACAAGTCAGGGTGTTATTTGGCCATACAGGCTATTATAGAAAATTCATAAGACACTATTCAGATATGACCTACCCTCTGGAAGAACTACTAAAAGAAGATCAAGAGTTCAAATGGACAGAGGAATGCAAAATCTCCTTCGACAAACTGAAAAGAAAACTGGTCGAAGCCCCCATACTCAAATTTCCAAACTAGTCGACCAAATTTCATGTGCATATCGATGCATCAGGAATAGCAATCGGAGCAATCCTGACTCAACCAGGGGATGACGAGATGGATTACCCTATAGCTTACAGCAGTCGAAAATTAGATAAGGATGAAAGGAACTATTCGACCACCAAAAGGGAAGCCCTAGGTATGGTCTTTGCCCTTCAAAAGTATCATCATTACCTTTTAGCCAACCCCTTCACATTTTATACCGACCATCAATCCTTAAAGTACCTTGTCAATAAACCACTTCATCATGGGAGAATTTGTCGCTGGCTACTTATCTTTCAAGAATTCAAGTTTGAAGTCATTGTCCGACCAAGAAAACTAAATGTCGGGCCCGACCATCTATCCTGCATAAACACAGGAGAGGAACTGACCGGAATCGATGACGACTTGCCGGATGCACATTTATTTTGCATAGAAGCAGTTCCAGAAGAACTCGAAGAAATAGCTCAGTTCTTAGAGACAGGTCAGGCACCAGAAGGTCTGAACACTAAGAAAAAACAAATCTTAGCTATGAAGGCTGCACCTTACAGCCTCATCAATGGATTTTTGTACAAAATGGGGTTAGACAACATTCTCAAAAGGTGTGTACTCGACCATGAGCGAGACCAAATCATGCATGAGGCACACTATGGACCTACAGGAGGACATTTCCAAGAAGACACAACTGTAAAGAAAATCCAACAGTCAGGATTATGGTGGCCGATGATCCACAGAGATTGCAAAAACTTCGTTAGTCGATGTGACAGATGTCAACGACATGGTCGACCTCTGCCGAGCAAAAAAATGCCCTTGATATCTGTAAACCCTAATCTCACATTTGAAATCTGGGCTATAGACTTCATAGGACCATTTCCTATCCCAGCCAAACGATCAGGTGCATGATATATTATCACTGCAGTAGAATATGTCACTAAATGGGCATAAGATGAACCCGTCGAGACATGTTCAAGGGAGGTAACCGCTAAGTTTAGATACGAGAACATCATCACTCGATTCGGATGTCCACTAACATTGATCAGCGACCAAGGGACACACTTTATCAACAAAACTATCAAAAATTTGACCGACCAATTCCACATCGACCATCGACGGAGTACAGCGTATCACCCTCAATCGAATGGCGCGATTGAAGCTTTCAATAAAACATTGACAAAAGGGTTAACCAAAATATGCAGTACCGACAAAGACAACTGGGACGAGAAAATCCCTGCGGTCCTCTGGGCATATAGGATAGCCTATAAACAGTCGACCAACCAAACCCCCTTTCGACTAGTCTACGGGAAAGAAGTAGTCGTCCCCCTACATTTCCGACAGTAGACACCTATTATTGCACAAATACTACATGTCGATGTCGAACATGCAAGAAAGGACTGACTCTTTCAACTCAGCAAGCTGGAAGAACACAGACTCATAGCGATACAACACCAAGAGATTCACAAGCAACAACAGAAAGCATGGCACGACCGCAACATCAAAAACAAAAACCTATCGGTCGGAGACCTTGCCTTACTCTATAATAGTTGAGTCAAAGGAAAACCCAAGAAACTCCACACATAATGGATGGGACCTTACCTTGTCGAAGAGATACACCCCAATGGTTCAGTCTGACTAAAAACATTGCAGGGCCTAGTATTTCAAAAGCTCGTTAATGGAGCCCGACTCAAACGTTACAAAAACTGAAGAAAAAAAAATCATATAACGACCTTAATCGTCAATCAAAACCCATAAAAAGATAAAAATTCCAAAAACAAAGTAATACACCCGACACAACAAAACATGACAGGAACTCACTATTTCGACAATCGACATCATCACCTCTGACCATCTTCATCGACCAGTCTGGTCGACCATTCTCAGCATCGACACCGTCCGATGACCTCAAAAGTCCCATTGTGCATTTATGACCTCAAGCGCCGAAAGCAGTTCACCATTACTCCACACTCGTATATTGCAGCTGGAACATCAAGTCCGCCATTAATACATCCATTCCCACACACAGTCACACCATCGCCTATAAATACGGGACCGTCGAAGGCTCATTCACCACACCCTTTACATACAAAGCACTCGCACATTCAGTCGACTAAAAACCCAAAAACCTATAGTAACCCCGACCAAAAAGACATAATGGCCCCTAAGCAGACCAGAGCAGCGACGAAGGCAAAAGAGCTACAGGCTGAGGATACACCCTTGATCCGTAGACTAAAGCATAACAAAAATGCCAAAGTACAAGAGGTCCAATGGCAGAAACTCTGGGCCAAGATCCAAGAGTGGGCCTTCATCGACAAGAAGATGACCTAAGTAGCCAAAAAATTCCGACGGAGCACCATCTTCAACTATCCCAATGCACCCCTGATGGCAAGCTTTGGTGGGACAAAAGAAGCTGCCGTAAAATTTATCATCAGTCGATACCACAACAGTCGGTTCTACTTCGACAGACTAGTCGACATTACCAGAGATATCATCTCCAAGCTAACTGGCATGTCTAACCAAGGGAACCCTGTACCAATCGGAATCAAGGAAGGATTGGACCAAGAGCTTACGGGATCACCGTCTAGGAAAAATTCCAAAGGATTGATGATCGGGTAGATTGCAACTCGAACGCCACAGATTGTGGCCAAAATCATCGCCATCACACTTACCTTAGCAGGTCGAAGTAGCGACCTAAAATTGGAAATGCTGGAGGCCATTGACACAATTGCCACCGATGGTCGAATCTACAGATGGGGAGATTATGTCACCGACATGATCAAAACCGTCTGCGAGTGCTGCCAAGAGACGGGAGGAATCATCAAGTTCCCCTCCCTTATTCTCTGGATCATTATGTACCACATATTTCTGGAAGGAAGTCCAGTCTTCTAGGAACCGACAAAGTTCGACATGAACAGGTTCAAACCCTTCTCCCAGAAAGGAACCCCGCATGAGCTGGCGCAAGGGAAAATCTTTCCGGAAAAATGGTTCCAACAGTTAAAGCTTCGCACGACCAGATGGCGGGTGCCTCAAAACATCCGACGCAATCTACCGATGAAGTCTCACATATAGTTGGAGATCGACCATACAGTGGTCTGGTATATGCAGGGCGAAGACCCCAAGGCCACCGCCATTGATTACTACTTGACTGCCGATCAAATCTTCCAAGAGTTGACTCGATAGGCGAAGACCAAAATACCAGTGCCTGAGGTAGCCAAACAGGTCGACTTTTCAATAAAGGAGCCACTCACCGATCAGGAGAAAGAGGAAGACTACGAGCTCAACCTCTACATAATTACATTTGTGTCGGACGACACCCCGGTTGAGCCCGCTGGTCGGGTACAAATAACCATCAAGCCTCCAACCAGAGTCATCCCACAGCCGACAGAACAACAGCCGACAGAACAACAGTCGACAGAACCACAACCACAACAACAAGCAACCCCTCTGGCTCCAACAAGCGTCGCCCCAACTCATGTACCGATGAATGGAGTCGAGCATGACAACCCTGAGTATGCTTTATCAAAAGGCATCATTCAGAAATTAGGCAAGGAGATAGCCACCGCCAGAAGGAAACTTAGAGCACAAAAAGTACAACAAGGCAAAGGTAAGCGTAAGCTTCTTATTGAGTCATCTGATGATGAAGAAGAACTAGCAGCTACCGCCCTGGACATTATAGAAGATGCGGCCACCAACAAAGTACCAGTTGAAACTCAGTTTCAACGATTCCTTGAAGCAAGGGCTCCGGAAGGACGACCGAAGAAGGAAAAAACAACGACGACACCGGAAGACGTCATCGATCTTGTGTCGACCCCTCCACCTCCATCACCAACACCAGTAGTCGAGGAGCAAGAACCGGCACAATAGTCGGTCAGCCCCCTCGACTTGTACAAAAACAAGATACTTGAGTCGGTGAAAGAAAAGTTCGACAAGGACACCGAGCTCAAATCTTTCTTTGAGACGTTGCTTGAGCTGTTTCATTCGGCTCAAAAAATTCAAACCAAGCCTCCCCTCTATACCGGCAGCAGGATTTTTGGACACCTTACGTCGACTTTCACCCGAACTGACCAAGAAGGAGATGTGATCGGCCATGTCTGATCTACCATTGAACACATCAACCCCGAAACCCAAGACGACTTCCTCAACCCGCTAGAAATATATCCACTGTCCGAGGTAAGTTTACAACCCACTTTCAGCAAACCCATTACCCCCGACTATTCCCCCACTCCGTCACCACTGCCACCATCATCTCCACCCCTGCCATCATCATACCCACCACCTCCTCCACCCCCTGATTCCTAGCCAGATCTATCCCAACCAACTACATCCTCATAACCAGAATCAACCATACCAACCACCTAGCCAAAAAAACCAGCGACTTCCATTCCGCAAACTACAGGCAACCCTTCAATTGTTGCAGGTACCCAGGAAAAAGAAACAGAAAAACAAAAGAAGAAGAAAGAGCATCATCCTTCTATACTTCAGATCAGCTTAAAGGATGCAAGCTCATTGATCAACACAAAAGTCAGCCAACTCCTCAAGACTTTGGCCAAGGAAGCAAAGACAAGGACTGCACGAAAAACCAAAGAGCTCACCGATAAAAATACAAAACAGGTCGAGTTTCTCGACAAGTGCAGGACCCTAGCTCAGTCCGTCATTCTAGGACTTGTCGAAGTTGAAACAAATTGACCACTTGAAAGAGCATATCAGCTCTTCGAGAGCATGGTATTGACCGTCCAGGCACATCTCCAAGAGATGAAAAAAGAACAGAAGGAAGAGACTGCCCGACTGCTACTAACATAGCACACTGCCTTCTAAGAGGCATACAAAGTGCTACAAGACCATATGGAGGAGTCTGTCGTCACCGAAGAAGTCTTAAGAGATTGGCCTACTCACTATGGGCAGGTCTATCAGCAGACACGACAGACTAGTCAAGGCATTCAGGATTTGGAGGGTAGGAATATGATAGAGGCAGCACTCAGGCAGACAATAGAAGAACAAATAGTGCTAGAGACCAACAAGCAGCAGAAGCTAGAATGGGAAGCACATCAGTGGGTGCAACATGCTCTTCCAAACTTAGAGATAGTCGACATCATCTGCCCACAGATGAAAAGACTCATCGACACAGCTGAAGAACAGAACTAGATCCTGGGCCCCAACATGGAGAAAATCATGGAAGTCCCACTCTCTGAAAAGATGTCGGTCCTGTCAAGCTTAACTACATTAACGATCGACATCCAGAAAGCTTTGCAAAGTTGGACGGATTTTCAACATCACCTTGCCATCACAGCTCTGTCCATTGTCAAGATCTGCATCCAGAAAAGATCAACCATCTGTCTGCATAGTCCACCACAATAGCATTCGACAAACATCATTTTGTACCTCCCTGTTTCTTCGGGATGAAGAAACGTTTTGTTCGTGGGGGAGATGTAGAAAGGAGCAAGTTGACAAAGTCTACTTGAACGAAGACCGACTTAGTCGATCAACCGACTAAGTCGATAGGCCGACTTAGTCGATCAGCCGACTAAGTCGGTCGACCGACTAAACTAGAAGATTAAGTCGGCTAACTAAAATTCGTGTTGGTTCACCGAACCGACAGGTAGTTATTTTGTAACTGTTTGTAAATTGTATATATTAGGCTATTGAGCCAAACGAGAACTCAGTTCAGTTCTCTGCCTTGTATGAACTCATTGCATTAATATAATCTATTTTCCTATCTCTTCTTGTCTCCTGTCTCTGATTTATAGATATATATGTTTTAGTATGTATTATTGGTAACCTTATGTGATCTGTGAGATTACAACACATGTGTTCTCCTCTGGGACTAGAGAGTGATACCGAACTTCCTTTCTTGGATAGTCTGGTCAATAAATAGATGTCCTTGACATCAATCATCAAAATGTGAGTTCCCACCTTGAAATGTTGTTGATTTAGATCCCACATCTGTATCAAGTGATCTAGTAGATGAACATGGGCCCTCATACTTGGAATCCTGAAGTACTTGAGGATTCCACACTCCCTCAATTCTCTCACCATAATTGGATCATTTGTCACTTGGGCATCGTCTAATCCACACTCATGCTCCTTCCAAATGACGATGTTTTGTGTAAAACAATTGTGGAACATCCACATGGAAACTATTGGACACATTTCATTGAGGAAATAACTTTAAATTCATGCTTAATATATTATTTTTGAGGGATCACGACCACCGATGCACTTTCCTCAAGGAAAAAGAGCAATGATTCCTCTTCTTTTAGAGGATGGGGTGCCCCTGACACTCTTTCCCCTTTCAAGGAGTGCATCGATGCACCTCCCAAAAGGGAGAAGAGCATTTCCCAAGGCACACTCTTCCCCTTACTAAATCCTTCCTAAAAACACTAAAAAGCATGATAAAAAGTAAAAAATCAAAGATGAAAAGGAAGGGGAGGATGATAACTGTTACCTACTCCTAACGGTTCGTCGAATGGGTGTCCGCGGCTCCTGGAATCCTCATTGGATATTATCCTCTCAAACACAAATTTTCACTCAACTCCTATGGTAAAAACACAATGGTAAATAATTTTTTCTATTTCACCTTTTATATTGTTTTTTTTGTTTTTTTAATAGAAAATAATTGTTGAAATATTTAAATATTATAGGTTTTTACCATGTTTTTCTATAGTTTTTATGGTGAAAATGTCAAAATGTTGTTTTTTGAGGATTTTAGGGTCTTATTAGACATTTTTAGGTTACGATGGAGTTTCTTTTTTCACTTTTTCATGGTCTCGATAAAATTGAAAAAAAAATTGAGTGCCTTTTATAACCTAGTTGTGCTCGTTAAAAACTCAGGGAAAAGGTATTAAGTATGCTTTATCGCTTTTTCAGACTTGTAAAAATGGATACGAAAAAGGAAACCCCATTGGAGTCGTCTTTAAGCTCTTTTTAATCTTTTTAAATTTGAAAATAGTACTAAGTGAACTTGATTAGTTCATGCTTGTAAAAGTATTTGAAAGGTCCTCTATCTGGTGATTGTTTACCCATTTTTTTGGACCGTTTAGACTCATTTACAAAAAATGTATACACTAGTTCATTACAACTAAAAGAGTTCTCCTAGGTATCGGCTTATACTTTTTCAGACCTCGGGGACTAAATTTACAAAAAAAATCCACTTTGGAGTCTTCTTAGTCATTTCAGACTCTCTAAACATGAAATGAAAATGGAGTTTACCTTCTTTGGACTCGAAAAATTAAGTGATAAAGGTCCCTTTTATGGGAATGATCCCCTCCTTTATTAGTTTCATAAAACATATGAGGTTGGGCTCATCACTTGATTGCTATATCGAGCATTTGTTACCATTGTCAAGCTCGTTAAAAATCAAAGAGGTACTCATCCATCATGATGAGTAAGTTAAGGGAATGGGGACATGTTTTTCATCTGTGTTAATAGAAGCTCCTAGTTACCCTTGAACATGGATTTTGTTTGCATTTCATGCAAACAGTTGGTTATTCAACTTGTCATCATGTTGATCCACTTTCATGAGTCATTTCACTCCTTTGAGTCAATTCAAAGAATGCATCGTCTGTTATTTGCATTATGTATGGTATTTGCCTCGTTGAGTGAATTCTACCAAGTCAATTATCATTTCGTTCAACATTCAAGAGGATTCTTTATCACATTCTACTTCTGTAGTTACTTTACCTTCCTTCGAGTTAGTCGTATCCAAGCCAGTCTTATGGTTGTTCTGCTTTCAGAATCACTTCAAAAATCACTCTTGTTCCAAGTTTCATGTCGATGATGGGGGAAACATCATGTCCCTTTTTCGATGAGTCTATTCCCATTGACATCAGCACATCATCCAGGAATTAGTCTTAGAAACCAGTCAAGTACCTTGAAGCTTGCATGCCTCAATGGCAGGTTTCCTTGCTTTCACCAGTGGGATTTCATCATTGGCCTCTGATTGGAAGATTTTGTCAATTGTTTGACTTCATCTCATTCATTCACAATCGGAGGAATGTACCAAAGTACCTTGGGAATCATTGACATTAATGGTGATTTCCCTCACACTTGTTAACGATATACATCATTGACTAGTAATCAAGTGATTTCTACCATGTTCGACATTAGAACATCTATTCCCATGGATAGAATCATACTATCTGGGATGGGAATGAAGAACCTGATTGGTTAGGTATTCACTTGAATATGTGTCTATCCTTAGGTTGTGATGGAGTATTTTTGAGTCATTACATGGATCCACATTGTATCTCTCATGGATATGCTCAAGTTTGAGTACAGATGACATGGATCTACACTGTATATTTTGTAGTTATGTCCCGATTGGAATCTTGTTGATCATAGATCTACAGTGTATTATTGGTAGCCATGACTTGGTCATTATACATGGATCTGCAGTGTATTGGTCAAAAGCCATGATTTGAGTCGGATAGTTTGTAATTTTTCCTATGTCAAGTCTTCACTCACCACTCTTTTTATTCCGATTCCATATCATATCTAGCGAAGTATATCACCTATCACATCCCTTGAGCTTCACACTTTGGGGGG
The DNA here is from genome assembly GCA_001517045.1 of Pseudotsuga menziesii. Lineage (NCBI taxonomy): Eukaryota > Viridiplantae > Streptophyta > Pinopsida > Pinales > Pinaceae > Pseudotsuga > Pseudotsuga menziesii. Next base: position 13,666 of record LPNX011167142.1, on the reverse strand, counting down.
AATTATGTTACACCCAAAAGTTGTCCTTATGTTAGAAAAATGGGATCACAGAGCAATAACAATTAAACAATTAAACAAGATGCAAATATCAAACACATTGCAAGAGAGACACATATACAACATGGTTCACCCAATATGGGATATGTCCACATAGAAATTACCAGTCCTTTATTATTATATCATCCATCAAAATGAAGGGATAGAACCTGCAGGGACCTCACTGCACTTCCTCTTCACACTCTCATAGTATCTCTCACACAATAACATAGATTGTTTTACAATGCTACAATACAATACACAACTCTATTACAATTCTTTCCTTTTATAGGGGAATTACCATGGGAAAATACTATGGGTCACCCAATACCATGGGTCCACAAATTCTTGGCCAACAAACACCCCAAAAATTTCTTCTGGGGGCCTGCTGGCTCCTGCACCCCTTAGTTGGGAAAAGTGTACAGTAAAATTCGGGTGCAAACACAACTAAAAAATAACATATATGAATCTGGAATATCAGGCTCCACAACTGATGCCTTATACTTAATCAACTGAATTTTCCATCCCAAACAATCTTTTGGAGGATATTTTTGCTCAAATCTAGAAGGCTTGACACCCTTTTCCTTCCTACATTGAACATCAGCGTTTCCCAATGCCTATTTCCTAATGACAAGCTGCATCGATGACACTTATGGCCTAAGAACAAGGAGAGTTGGCACCTCCTACTAGTGCACAAAGAGCGTCAGCCTCGTTAAAATGTAAAAAATAGAATATTTCGAGAACCCTCTAAATGAAAGTCCTCGTGAAGGCTTATCCCAACTGCTTGGAGTAGGTTTCATTCGTACCCCTAGCCTCTAGGGATGATCCCTCACCTTCCTCCCAAATAATCTCAGCCCCTTTGGGCCCTCTTTGGCCTATATATACAAGCTTCATGGACCATGATATGAGAGGACCAAGAGAGCACCTTCATGCTGTTGAAATCATTACTAGTATAGGAGGAAATTTAGTGTGGTTTTGTGAGTGAGATTTGTAGAGTTTGTAGAGCTTGTGGTTGTGATTCAAAATACATTGTGAGAACAAAGATTTGACATAAAGGCATTGGTTGTTGTTTTCTTGTCTTATTTTGTTTATACAAATGTGTTCCCCTTTCCCATGAAATATTTGTATTGATCTCAGTTATTCATTACTTTTCTCCTTGATCATTAGTATATATTGTTAAATTATCTTGTTGCTTTCAATTTTGTATCTTGTTACTTACATTATTTTGCAAGTACAACTGATCATAAGAGAATTTACAAGGAAAGGACCACCTTCCAAGTGAGGTAAGAAAGCTTGATATTCAATTAGTTTAACAATCTAGGGAGAGGATGCATTGTTGTGATTCTTTTGTTCTATATCTTCCCCATGTGGACTAGGGAAACAATATTTGTCCGCATTGATTGTGAATTTATGACAATAGAAATTCCAATGAAAGGGCAATGATCCTTACCAGATTCACTAGTTCCCACCTATGAGGTAAACCAAGAGTTGTCATTTGTGGCAAAGTGGTTATAATTTTTACCTAATCCATGGAGTGAGGGGTACTGCCCCAAAACGCAAGTTGTTAGACAACATTGGTGATCTGAAATTTCAAGATGTTTTTAACCATTAAGAATTACATGTGAAATTTGTATGTTAAAAACTCATAAGCAGGCTTAAAAAATGAATTTTTAAATGCTTAAAACATACACATAAGTATATAAACAGTATGCAAACCATGAAACTGAAAAGCAAGAACTGATAATAGAGTTCACCACTCATGGGCTATGTCTTTGGGCCACTTCCAATGGAACCACTTATGTTTTCTGTTAGTCATCAGCAAAGACAAACATCACCACTGTGATCCTCTTGAAATTTTGACAAAAATGAGTATAAAGTTGAATATGTTTTCCTAAAGACTCCTCTAGAACGCAATTCGAGAAACTCTAACTGCACAAAAGACATAACAATATGGATTTCCCACCTTGAGATCTATTCCCATTAATGGTTTTACTTCACCTTGGGAACTATGTCAAACTTCACCTTGAATTCTATTCCCGTGTTCTTTTTCCTATACCTTTTAGTGGCTCCATAAGGTGGTTTGTATAGGGTTTTTGGAGTGGTTTTGGGGCATGAAAATGAGGGACACGGACCCATATTTTGGACTCGATCTTTGCCACAAAGTATTAAGAAAAAAATTCCAATCCCATTCAATGGATGGCCTTTGGTCGATTGGAAAGAGTTGGTTAATGTGGAGCAGAGGTCCTAGGGTCAAAGCCGTCGCCCTCCTACTCTACCTATTTTATATGGGATATGGCATGCATATTGGTGGAGGGTTATAGCACTTTTTTATGACATGGAAATATATTATATAATATTGTGGCGGAGGTTTCGTGTATCTATGGCATATTATAACGTTTATCTTGTGGTTTGTGGTCCCGTCGGTGGTGTTATGTTGGCATAACATTATAACAATACGGGGGCATCCATTTTGGCATATGGGTTCAGGGTTTATCCTTCAACCCCCGCTCCCCCCACCCGCCATATTTTAAACTAAACTTTTCTTTGACTTTAAATACAACCTTAAACCATAATCTATTAATAATCACTACGGTAACTCATGGCTAGGATGGTTTGGTGGTATTGTTGGTGGACTATAGGTCGTTGGTTCAATATCCATGCTATCCACCAAATTTTATAAACCTTTACACTAACCTACCAATGGGGTTTCCATGTGGTAGCTCCTAATTGGACCACGTGTAACCCTGTTTTCCAAGTCACTGCCACATGTCATCCTGTTAAACTGCCACAACATTGTTTTAGTCCATGTGGATTCCTGTGGTGCTGACACATGGCCTTCGTATGCTTACTATACCTACCACGTGGCACCTTGTGGGTGTGCCACATGAACTCCCCTTTTTTCCATTTTCCACCTCAATTTAACTTTTTTTTTCCGAAATTTCAAACTCCAATATCTGTAAAATCCGGAGATCGTTTTGTGCGAAACAAACATTGCCAAAAAAATATGGACGAGATATTTACAACTGTAAGATTTATTTCACTATTTAAAGACTTTCATCCTGATCAAAATTTGATATCCCCTTGGATCAAACCTTCCCACTAGAAATCGTTTGGGCCACCAAAAGCATGAAATCAGTCAGAAAATAGGTGAGGGTACAACTCCCTCATTCTTATGGTCTCTAGCCACTGTTCTTTTCTTGGATGCGTTCTTTTAATCCCCACATGAAGAAATTCCATGTCACATCTTCATGAAGTTTTGACCTTCTTATCAAGTTTAACATCTTCCTGAATTTCATTGAGATCTTCTGGCTAAAATTCATCCAGATAAGGTACTTGATGTTTTTTTTTTAGCAGCATCGAGAGCCATTCTCTTAGGACAATGGGGACACTTGGTCCGGGACCATGGTGTGGACTCAACCTAGAGTTGAGTGATCATTCTGTTGAATGATGATATCTGATTCAGGACTATGATATGGACACAGTACAACACTGGGGGGACTGAACCTTGAGTTGAGTGACTATTCTCTTGAATGATGACATCTGGTCTGGGACTAGGATGTGGACCCAATCCAACATTGGGGGGACTCAAACTTGAGTTGAGTGACCATTCTGTTGAATGGTGAAATCTGGTTCGGGACCAGGATGTGGAACTAGTCTAGCACGAGTAGACTCATCCTAGGTGTGAGTGGACATTCCTTTGAATGGAGGCACTTGGTCAGTTACCAAGAATTCACCTAGTATAGGACTAGGGACTCGGCCTGGGGTTGAGAGTCATTCTCTAGGATAATGGAGGTGCTTGGTCTATTACCAAGTATTTGAAGTAGTGTCAAATTATGTATCCTATGGCTGAGGCACCTGATATGTCACCAAGAAGACACTATAAGCCCTAGACTGAGTCTAGGCATGTGTGACACTCTGAGCCTTGATTAATGCACTTTGCGATCTTCTCCAAGGCTTAGCTACCCTTGGTTAAGATACCTTAGTACCCGATCTTAGTATCACATAGAGTGTGAGATAAAAGCATCAGTAATTCTCTTTGTTTATGATGATGTAATTTGAGTGGTGATGAAATACCACCTTGACCACTTCTATTGACCATAGGTGCACTTGAAGAAGGATAAAGAAAAATTCAAAAATACATAAGGACCCTTAGTACCACTAAGGGTTCAAAGTGAAAGTGCAAAAAGACCTTTAGTACCACTAAAGGAAAAAGTAAAAATTAGAAAAGAATAAAATAATATTATTTTGATATTTCTATTTTTGGTCCACTTACAGGTGAATCAAAGGATATAAAAGAAGATCAATCCATTTCATTATTACACACATATTTTCTCTCACAAGTACAATTGCTCCATAGAAGAAGATTTCGTTGGTTCAAGAAGAGAAGGAAGTTTTGTGTATGCCCTAACATGGATGAGTCTAGCTAGGGAATCCGCATTTGTCTTTAGATAAAAACCCTAAAGTAGGGCTTCATCAACAAAGAGAACCAACGATTCTCTTTCTCTTTTCATGTGCTAGGGTTTTACCCTAACCCTCCTCACCTTAACAGATTGATCACGAGAAGCTCCAGTCTAGCTCGAGCAGGTTCATTTGCTACATGGGAAGCTTCTCTACCTCTTGAGCATCACTCCTTCACTAAAGCAACTCCTCCATTTCATGGGTAGGTCACCCTTCTTCATGGGAAGCCTCTTCTAGGGCTCGTCCCTCTCTGTCATCACTTCGTGAAGACAATAGGAAAGTCCTTGTGGGATTTTGGTATGCACTAGACATCTGGGAAGCCAGTAGGCTAGCCCGTAAGGGTTTCTAGGGCTGCTACCCACCTTCAAGAAGTCTACATTCATACATGTAGGGTATCATGTAGAAACCAACAGGATTGTAAGGGATACCAATTATGTACATACCCTCGGGCTACCCAATAGATAGCCTATAAGGGCTACTCTGTATACAACAAGCTCTCTGGGAAGCTTGTAGGGCCTCTGGGCATATAACAAAGGCCACGGGCAGGGTATCAGGTGCACAACAGAAGATTGGGTAGGCTCAGAAAGGGAAACAGAGATCCAGGAAAGCTCATGAAGATTTAGTAGGAGATCAGGGCAGGAGAAGAGGCTCGGGAAGAAGCATGAGTAGGTCAGCAGCAGATTTGGGCAGATCTACAGAGGTTTGGGCAGGTAAAATAAAATTTTAGGCAGGTCAAACATGAATTCAGGTAGGAAGAAAAAGGAACCAGGAAGAAGGAAAGGATCCAGGAAGGCAGCAGCTGAGTCTAAACAAGCATGAAGCTAGTTCATTTTCTCAGTCAAACACAGGAAATTAGGGCATCAAGCCCTAATTTTTATTTCTATAAAAAGTTGTCCTTGTGGAAAGTTTTCATGGTTCAAAACCATTAGGGTTTGATAATTTGTCCTTGAAGAATTATTGATGAATTTTTGTCTCAGAATTCTGATATTGAAGAAAACTCAGTCATCTCATTTACGAGATGAATTACTTATTCTTTTTTGGTTTTTGTCCTTTAAAGGTTTCCCCAGTGAAAAAATATCGTGTTCAATGTGTTGATGTGATTGATGTTGTTTACTTCACTTATTATTTGTTTAAGTTAGTCTGCAAACTTTTAAAAGTATTCATTCTAATGCTAAAATTCAATACTTGAACTTGTACATCTTGGTCTATAATCATAGGAGGCTCATACAATTTTAATTTTTCCACAATAAAAATGGAATACATTTTCATATAATGAGGCAATTCTTACCGAAAATAATTATCGCCAACTTTATCTAAAATTGTAAAAGGTCCATACCTGATAGGTTTCAGCTTTCTACCTTCACCTTGGAGTCAATATTTGCTGATATGAATCCATACTTGATCACCAACCTGGAAATGATGATCTACCTAATGCTTGTCATGTCGTTCTTTGTACTTGGCATGATTTAATTCCAACTATTCCTGTGCTATTTAGTGAATCAACTGTATCTGTTGAATAAAATTCTAAGCTTTATCCACATCTACTTCTCCACATTCCACTATATCTTTCCCAAAACAAAGTCTAAGGGAGACTTTGGAAAATTCCCAAAACATGTCTCAAATGGAGACTTCTGTGTTGAAGAGTGTATGGATCTATTGTAGGCATGTTGAACATAATGAAGTTGTTCATCCCAAAGCTTAGGATGCTTGGAAGAATACCCTCGAAGAAGATGTATAACAGTCCGATTGACCACTTTAGTTTGTCCGTTGGTTTGTGGATGAAATCTTGTTCTTTTCTTTAGCTTTGTGTCCATAATTTCCCATAAAGATGACCAAAACTTCCCAAGAAAGTGGGAATCTTGATCAGATATAATAGAAGTAGGAATTCCAAAATGGACCCATACATTTTGAAAGAACAAGTGAGCAGTCATCTCAAATGTGGTCTTCTTCTTACAATAGCTAAGTATGCACATTTTACTGAATCTATCCACAACAACATATAGATAATCATGTCATTTTCTATACATTCATAAGCCTCCTACAAAATCCATTGAAACACTTTCCCATGGTCAATAAGGAACTAGAAGTGGAGTGTACAAGCCTAACTTTATGTTACCTGGTTTACTTGTTGCACACATTACACATTGTTTTACATATTTGGACAATGTATCATTCATTTGAGACCAATAACAAAACTTTTGTAATTGTGCTATAGTTTTTACTACTCCAAAATGTCCTGAAATGAGAGAAGTATGAGCTTCTCTTATCACATGCACTCTTTCTCTTTATGGAATATATATTTTTTCAAGATGATACAACAACTTGTCATTTATATGATAGTTCAATTTTCATTCTGATAGCCATGCATTAATTATTCATATACTTCTTTAAATCCTTCATCCTTAGTATATTGCTCAACATAACTTAAATGTACCAAATTACTTTATTGAATGGAAACATAAGCATTTGTTGGAGGTCTAGATAGCATATCTGCAACTTTGTTCTAAATTCCTTTCTTATACTTAACAACCAAATGAAATTGTTGTAGAAAACCCATCCACTTGAAATGCCTTGATTGTTGTAGCTTAGTTTATGATCGTAAATATTGTAGTGGTTGATGATTAGTATGTATGATTGTTTCTTTACCCATTAGGTAATGTTTCCACTTCTTTATACTTTGTACTAATGCATACAACTTTTTTTTCATAGGTAGGATAGTTTATTAATGTTTTAGAGAAAGTTTTAGAATGATAGCATATTAGTTTCTTATGTTGCATTAAGACTGCCCCCATTGCATAACCATTAGCATCAGTTTCTATCTCAAATAGTTGTTGTATATTTGACAATGCAAGTACTGGAGTTTTGTTGATATTTTCTTTCAATGTATCGAAGGCTTTTTGTTCCTTTCCTTCCCATTGAAAGACTTTTTTCACGCTTGTCAAAGCATGTAAAGGGGATGCTATGAAGGTGTTGAGGCCTGGAAAATCGTAGGCAACAACAGCAAGGGATTCTCCCCAGTCAACGTTCCCAATTAGCCCGTAACTGTTTGGAGTAGGGAATCTGTCCGGTTTGCGGTCCGGCTACCGTCGGTCAAGTAAAAAAAGGTTTTACCGGTTGCGTCCCAGTCCACCGTATGTATTTTTTTATTTTTTATTTAAAGTATGATATGCAAGTGCCTACCTAAATGCAGATTTGATAAAGAATGCCGGGAGTATTCACAAAGTGATGTGCAGGTTCTTACCTCTCGTCTTAGAACTTGCAGGAATCTAAATCACATACATTTCAAAAGATAAGTTCCTAACTAAACTATCTCTAGAGAGATAGATATTAATTCATGAGTAATACAACACTGTCCACGTGTTATGGCAAATCACAGATAGTTGTCCTTATGACCAAAACATATAAACATGAATAAAAGTATACATGATAAGATAACTCATCAAAAGTTAAAAGTCCCATTACTCATAGTGGAAAAACATCACAGAATGCACTGGAGAACATTTAGACAAGAACATAGGTTCAGAAAGTTAGAACATCCTCACAGTTAATGAAACACAGTTGAAAACAAAATAGTTCCNTTCCACATAGCACTTTCTCCAACAGGTAAAATTTGCAATTTCTGGTTGTAAAACGAAATAGTTCCTCTTACAAGCGATAGTTTACAAGTTTTCTCTAGGGGGAAAATCCCCTGCAAGTTCTCACTTTCAAATATTTAAACTAAAACAGTTGACTGCTTGGGATGCCCCCAAACGTGTGACCTTTCGGTCCCTCACAACATTTCATATCTCTATTTTTTATATTTTCTGTGCGCACTCATAATTCGTTGAGTAACTGACAGACCTTTCAGGTCTGTGCCTTTGTTGCTATTGATTTTTCCCTCTTTGCGATCCTGTCGGTTTCGGTTCGAATTTTACCAAAATTGCCCAACTCCCTTCGCGCCGCAATAGTCTGACCAGTCTCTTGAGTTCACCTGCAATTAAATGACATGCATCATTCGTTGGGACTGCATTCTAAATAACATCAAATTATATAAACTAAAACGGCTATGCATCAAGAGAGGCCATGAACTGCATTACTGCTATGAGGACCTTGACGAGTGCCGCCACCACTATCTCGTTCATACACGGGCTTGAAAGACTCATCAACGACGAAAAAAGAAAAACTCATCGATGGCTTATAATGCTAACATCGACAGGATAGACTCACTCACAACCGCATAAGCGGGTCTTAACAGGTGATGGGCACCGCGAAACCATTTAAGCCTATCGGAGTCGGAAGAGTTATGACCTAAGTTGCGGGCGGGAAAAATTCTAGTTGAAAATCGGAAAGACATCGACATCAGAAGCCAAGGGCTTTGCATAGCCGCAACGACGGAAAAGAAAAAGGCTACGGACACGCGACCCAAAAAAAAATGACACACCTCGACGGGTAGAGCACTTTACATTTCGGGTGCGTAGCTGCTTTGGGAGCCGCAATGGCGGAAGATAAACACACAACCGCCTCCGATCAAAACATACTTTGAAGCCTGATCAATTTAAAAAAATAAGTGTTTGAAACAACTTTTAAACTTAGCAACGGTCGAAAACCCTATTTTACCTCTGAAACAGCGGCTTTCCAAAGAATAAATGGTCCGATTCATTTTTTGACTAGCGAAAAGAAAACAAAACTGACCCCAAAATCCGCGACCCATAGCCATTACAACTATAAGCAATTTCTGAAAACAAGACGAGAGTTAACCTTCAAAATAATCTGAAACTAAAGCATGACCCAAAAATTCGTGGACCCAAACGATTCAAAGCAACATTGAAATCATGAGGGGGACCAAAATTTGAAAAAATTTGGGGAAAACAGTTGTAGCTGCAACAATTAGCAATTACCTAGTGAACCTAGATCTCTAGACGAATATTCCTTGAGTGATAGACTGTTTAACAACAAACGAGTTTATTGAATTCTCTAGCTATCTGGATTTCTCGAATGGAAACTGTATGTACTTTTAATCATTGATGATAGTCTGATTTGGGAGAGTGGGAACCAGGACTTCTCAGGTCAAGATAACTCTTTTGAGGCCTAAAGATGAGTTTCATTGTTACCTCTGTCTTCGGGTAGCTGTTGGCTTGGACACCACAGGATTGCAACATATGGTAAACAAAAATATTCATTTGTTCCTCATTCCCATGCCACTTTAGCATTTTTCGCGCTTTTGGACTTTTGTCCTTTTCATATGAGTCCTCCTTTGTGCCTTTCTTTCTGAATTTTAATTCAGGCTCCTCCATCCCAAGTGTCCTTTTGTGTGAGAGGTGTATTAATGTTTCAGCTCATGGACAGAGAGGAGCTTTCGATGATTTAGTACTTATATGGTTCCGCATTCGTTTTGATATATATTGCTTTCATAGGAGTTTTTTGACTCTTATTTGCCTTTTGGCATTCATTTATTGGCATGGGATCATTTGTATCTAATACACTGTTTACCTTGCTTCTTTCCATGGTCCTTTTACTGTCACTCCCTAGGACATTTTAAATGTGACATGGATGGAGCCTCAAAATAGTATTCCAGACCCTTTGATTCTGGTTTATTTCACATGGGTTGAGCAGGACTTCAATGCGTACACAGCTATTTGAGAAAACTGCTAAAATGGAATAAGTTCTTTTAGATAAACGGAAATATACAGTCTTACACTTAAGAACTTTGATCATTCCAAATTCTGATGTTCCCCATGCAACCACGGGTTTTATTGAAATCGGTAGAAATTTAAACTAAAACAAAACTGAAAAATCATGACTCAAAGACGAATGTTAGGCCAAATTATTTATATACAAAATAGAAGAACAAAAATCAGGAAAAATAAGGATTGAGAACTAAGACATTTACTAGCAAGTTCTCTTTCCACCCTTGTAAATCTTGCAACCTATAAGTTGAAGGGCCAAGCTTTGCCACAATCTGGAAAGGACCTACCCACAACTGCTGGAATTTCGTGTGTTTTCCTTTCTCATCATGGGGGTGGTCCCACTTAAGAACCAAATCTACCACTTCGAAATCTTTTGTTCCTGCCTTGTGTTTGTTCAACCATCTCTTTATTACCTCTTGTTGTTGCTTAAAGCGCTCTCTAGCTTTAGAGTGAGCCTCTTCTGCTTTCAGGAGATTATATATCCTCATTTGCAAGACTTCATTATCTGACCCTCTAGACTCTTGAGCTATTATGGAAGAGGGTAGCATGATATTGGGGGGGAGAATGGATTCCTTTCCATACACAAGGGTATATAGAGACACTCCTATTGAAGACTTGGGGGTGACTCTATCAGCCCAAAGGGAATTTGGTAGTGCTGAGTGCCAACTCCTCTGGTTTTCTATCACAGTCTTCTTTAAAATTCTAATCAGATTTTTGTTAGTAGATTTCAGCCAAGCCATTTCCTTGTGGATAGTAATTAGCAAAATAATGCAACTTTATTCCTTTCTCATGAGCAAAAGCGGTTAATTTAATCGATGAAAAGTAGGTAGCATTGTCAAAGACTAAAGAAAATGGAACTCCAAACCTGGTCATAATATGGTCCTGCAGGAAGTTGATAACCGTGTCCTCATTTATTTTGCGCAGCGGGATGGCTTCGACCCAGCGAGTGAAGTAATTGGTTGTGGTCAGAATATACTTGTGTTGTAAGGAAGAGTTCAGCTTTATCTCCCCAATAATATCCAACCCCCATTGCTCGAACGGCTCCGTGATCATCACAGGCTATAGCGGTCCAGCTGCTCTAGATTGTCGTCCGCTACACCTTTGACAAATGTCGCACTTACTGACATGCACGTGTGCATCTTTGAAAAGCGTGGGCCAATAGTAACTGGATCTGAGAATTTTGTGAGTTGTAGTATCTCCTGAAAAATGTCACCCAGCAGGCCCATCATGCAAATCTACCATTACCTTCTTCGCATCTTCGTTCTCTAAGCATCTAAGAAGGACTCTGTCGTAATTTTTTATGAATAATATTCCTTCAACAATTAGATAGGAGGCTGATTTAAGATGCAGCGCTCTTCTTTGCTTAGAATTCCAATGTTCTAGCAACAATCCTGTCTGAAGGTAATGCACAAGGTCTCTATACCAAGATTTAGGGGCTGTGAATAGAGGACATACATCCATCAAATGTAATTCAGCCTCGTCTTCCCAGGCATGTTCTTCATTGTTTCCATTTTTAGTCATTAGTTTGCACAACCCTTTCCCTTTCACTATAGAAGCTGGCTTGAACTCAAGGTTGTTAGGAATTATGATCCAAAATGTAATAATTAGAAGTTTAGTTTAATAAATGTAAAAGGGCATCTACACACTCACGTGATTATGTGAGGTGTCCCTTAGTTAGTTTTGGTAACGGTAAATTATTTGTTACTCTTTGGATATTTAAATCCTTCGAGTTTTCCATGTGAGGTAATCTTTCGGGATTTAGCCCTCACATCTCTGTGATGTAATTATTTTCCTTCTTCTTTAATAAAATTGTGTGTCTGAGGACACTTTGTCAAAGTGGTATCAAAGCATGCGGTTGAAGCTTGGTCTGGTTGGAACCTGGTTGGAAGGTGCTAAAGATTGTTTGAAGAAGGTCATCTTCAAGGTTTTGGAATAGCGAAATTTTAACCGTAAGTTATTGCTTCCTATTCTTTTGGGTTAAAACAATTTTTTTTAAATATGTGGAGAAAAGTATTTTTGAGAGAGTAAAATACTTTTTAAGGCAAGGTTAGAAAAGTATTTTTGAGAGAGTAAAATACCTTTTAAGGCAAGGTTATTTAATTTTTGTGGAAGTGAATTTTAAAAAAATATATATATAGCTGGTGTTGAAGAGAGAAACTAAGCATAGAGTCCAGCGTAAGTGTGAAGAGAGAACCTGTTTGTTCAGCGTAGAAAGAACCAAGTGTTAATGTTTTTTGAAGGAGAAGTTAAAGACGAATCCGAGCATACACTAAACAATAGTGTGAAGTTTTGGAGTTCAGCGTGGAGGCTTAAAGACCAATTCGATCCAGCCCATGAGATACGAGCCTATCAATTGCACTGTCAGCATTCCCCTGTGCTCAGACAAACCCTAGACAGCGTGGAAGTTAAAGTTTGAAGAGAGTAGAAACCAGCGTGAAGACCAGCAGCGCGTGAAATTTCACCCTCCTGCATCTGCGTTGAAGTAGATTTAGCGTTTACACCAGCATAGAACAATCGGCATTGAAGAGAGAGTAGTAAAGACCAGCAAAGACCAGCGTGAATCTGAGAACCAATGAAGTTTGCTGAAATGAGTTTCTGAAGTTAGTTATAATTTTACCAGCGTGAATCTGGAAGCAACATCAACGTTAAAGAACCAATGAAGTTTGCTGAAACGAGTTTCTGAAGTTAGTTATAATTTTACCAGCGTGAATCTGGAAGCAACATCAACGTTAAAGAACCAATGAAGTTTGCTGAAACGAGTTTCTGAAGTTAGTTATAATTTTATTTCTTTTCATTTAATTCACGTTTATGTAGTGAAAAGTGAATAAACTTTTTTATTTGGAGAGATAATTTAATTCACGTTAATGTAATTGAAAAGTAAATTAAGTTTTTTAAAGTGAAAAGTGAATTAAGTTTTTGGAGATTTTATATTTAAAAAAGAAGAAAAAGGTGGAGAAATAAAACTTTAAAAAAAAGTTAGTTTTGGAGTTGATGGGACTGGATCTTGTGACCTCCCACTCAACAATATTGTATCTCTCCAATTCACCTATAAAGATTTGTTATTTTTTGGAGTGATAAGGTGTAATTTTTTATTGGGCATTGGAGTAATAAGGAGCATTGTTGGTGTCATAAGGAGTACTTGTATTTTTACTCAAGGTTTGATTAGAGCAAAGTGAAGCTCTATCAAATTCTTTTCTTGAGGCTATAAGTGGGTCAAGGCCAAGCCCCTATAGCTTTCTTTTGCATGGTGTGTGGTGTTTCTTGCAGCATTTCTTTCATGGTGACTCTTGTTGATGAGTAATTTTCTTTTCATGTTGGTGGTGATATTTTTGCATAAAATCTTCCATTGGTGATATAAGGTGATTGTTTACTTATTCCGGTGACATAAGGTGCTTTCTTTTTTTAAAATTATTGGAGCTATAAGATTTGCATAATACACATCTTCTGGAGTTACAAGGTGTTTATTATTTTTTTTACAATGTCTAAAATTATAAGTCTTTTTAATG
>LPNX011167128.1:19724-40475 GCA_001517045.1 Pseudotsuga menziesii | reverse complement strand
ATTGTCCATGGACGGAAGGCCAAAAACAACTGGTAATATTGCGGGGTTTATAAACAATACAGAACTGAGGTCTACACTTAAGAAACCCAATTGCATATTCGAGTCACGTGAAGGAAACCGTGTCTTTGTATGTGAAATTAAATCAATAGCTGTCGACGAAGAGCTGCTTATTAATTACAATTTGAATCATGTAGATACAAAAACAATTAGTATGGTTGTGGTACATGCAACAATTTAACCAACCTTTTATTAATTATTTTAACATCTATAGGATTTTTCATCAGCATGTAATTGTAATTTTCTACTTTTTTGGTTTTGTTAGGTAATTTTTAGTATGTGTTTGATGCAGGGTTCTCTCAGGGGCACCTCACTTTGTTAGATGTTTGTAGACTTGAGTCAAGGAGGCATGTATACATCGATATTGCCAATGTAATAAATTTAGGATGGACATACATATCTGTTGTTATGTATTTCCATTAGTATATTCAGTTAATTTATATAATCTTGTCTATTTTCGATGCAGAGTGTTGATCAGGGAAGCCAACCGGCTATTGATCAACTGACTACAACATTGGGGGAATAGGAAAACATGAATGTAATTCTCCATTTCAAATACTTTAAAGTCATAAACATGTATATCATGTAGCATAATGTTTATTTTGTTATGTATTTTTTCATTTTTACGCTTGCGTTCATGATCATAATGTTGTCTACCTTTTTTGCAGGTTGACCAGGGAAAGTCCCCAACTGTTGATCAGACGAGTGGAGCCTCGAGGAAACCAGTAAACCTAAATGTAATTCCACATTCTAAATACTTCAAAAATGTACACATATAGAACATGTAGCATAGTGTTTACTTATGTTTTGTATTTGTTATCTTTTACATATTACGTTCATTGTGATAATGTTCTCTACTTTTTTTGCAGGTGGCTGATCGAGGTAAGTCCCCATTTGTTGATCAGACCACACCCTCATCTAGGAATAAGGTGATCCTAGATGTAATACTATGAATATATCATGATAGACAAATTTTGTTAATATAATTATTTGCACACGCTATTGATTCAAAGACAAAGAAATTTTTTATATATTTCTGTTGCAGACAGGGGATTTGGTTTATGAAACACCGTCTCAAAAATATTTACAGAATGAGGTCTCTTGGTTGATGAGAGATAGTGAAATTAGAGAGTCTGCAGACTCGTTGAGGGTGCTATAAAAGACAAGGCAAAAATAAAATGAGGAACTGATTCTTCTGACATTGGTAGTTCCACAAATAGAAGGGATCGAAACAAGGATTCAATTATTTTTATAGCAACGTAAACTATTGGAAGTAAGTTCTTGAATAATAATATAAATTCATTTATAAAAACTTTATAATATTTGATTTTATATGCTATTGAACTTATAATACAATGGTTTGAATCTACAACATGCTATGGAGATTATCAGTGGTGGTTAAGGCAATGTTGGTCCCAGTGACCAAACCACTCGACATACACCACATACTGCTCCCATATTGTCCATTAAACAGTCGGTAACACACTCTGTGATACCCCCGAGGGAAGCAGAGGGTGCATCCGATGCTACCACACCCACAATAAATGCTGCAAAAGAAGGGGTGTATGCAGGGTTAGATAGAGATGTGGATGCATTTCGTGGATCTTCCTATGTCACTAGCACTGGTTCAATACAATATACATTTTTTGTGAATGAAGAACTGGTTCCAATAAAGATAGACAGGATTCCAGGTCATTATAGATTGTTCAATTTAGTTTTTATAATTTGTGTCTAATATAATGATAATATTTTTTAATGTTGACTAATGATGGCATTAATGTTTTGCAGGAAATGATATATTTTATAAACATATGAATGATTTGGCCTTGGATATATTCAGGCCCACCATCCGCACAATGTGGAACAAGTAGTCAAAAGCTTTAAAGGATGATCTGAATAATCGCTTGGTTGGTCTGTTCAGAAAATATACCTTCAAAGGTGCTACAGAAGGCTGGAAAACATCTGAAGATTGTCCAAGATCAGTATAGGGTTCACATAGAAAAGAACCCTAGGTATGAGCATCCTCTAATGATTCCATCTATGGAGTGGAAAGCACTTGTGGAAGATGGAAAAGAGAAGGGCCTGAGAAATTTAGGAAAGATACCACCAAGAATAGGGAGGTATGCAATACAATCCAAAATGTAGTGGTAAGCCTTATTATTACTAGTTTTATATCAAATTTGGTACATCGACTAACATATTTCAAAACTTTATTAGGCTCACGGACACATCTACGTTGATGTAATTGTAACTTCAGAATGTATTCACTTGTATTTCTTATGTATTGTACCCCGATGTTTATTCTGGGAAGTATTTGTAATTGAGTCATGTCATGCCCCGATGTTCTGATTGGGAGTTTCTATAATATAAACAAGTCATGTCAAGTCAATGTGGGTAACCCTTCTATTGTTCAAGGGTTAAAGTCCCTGCAGTTCCGGGGCCCTAGGGTTGTTAGACTCACCTAGTGAAGTCGACCCTAGTGAGTCATTGTCAAGTTGAGAATTAGTATGAATAGAGAGTGAGTCTCTCTATTTATCACACACTCACTCACACTTATTTGTGGAGCATATCTGATGGAGAAGAAGTTACTGGGGCTAGAAATAAAGAGGCTACTGTTGTTGGGAGATCATCTTACTATTATGGGTTTTACCTTTGGTACTGATTCTATCTCTAAGGAAGTTGCGGGGTTTTCTCCATTTATGGTTTCCCCGAGGAAAAAAACTGTCTTCATTGTCTCTTGTGTTTGATTGTTGTGCTTGTTATTCTCTTAGTTAAAGATCCTAATATAATGCTAGCTTAATGTTAAAATCTAACATGGTATCAGAGCTAACCTGAGAAGAAGACACTGTGCAGCTGTGGGAACTAGGGATTCCTACTTTTTGGATCTCTCTCCATAGATTTTCAGAAAAAGAAGGTTGGGATGACTCTCCTCCCTAGGGTGCATCTTTCTGTCGAAGCAAAATCTGATTTTGAGCTTTTTCAGTTTTGGACCCAACACTATTTCCAGAAATTAGGGCTTTCCATAGAAGTGTATTTTTTGAGTGAGACTAGGCCTGGATTGATATCCTCCTCAAAATCAAATTTTAGAGATCAATATCAAAGAATTTGGTTGGACAGAACTCTAGGAAATTCAAACCCTATTCTGCTCCTGAACCAACACTATAGAAATTTAGCTCCAAATCCAGATCGACATCTTGACTTGGTAAGATCTAAATCTTTTGTATTTCCATTTGAGGTTCTCAGTTAAAATGTCTCATCATACCAAGCTTGATGAGAATCTTGAGGGAGATGATGAATTCCGAGCCTGGAAGTATAGGATCTCCCTGGTCCTGAAAGAAAATGAGTTGGACTCCTACATCAATGAGGAGGTTCCAGTTCCAGAGGAAGATGAGACTAAGGCCTTACATAAGAAGAAGTTGGTTATGGAAAAGAGGATTATTGCTGATTCAATCAAGGATCACCTCATACCACAGGTGTCCTCCCTCAAGACACCTAAATCTATGTTTGATGCCCTAACCAAACTGTTTAAAGGGAAGAACATAAACTGGAAGATGACTCTAAGGAACCAGTTGAAGAATGTAAAGATACAGAATGAGGAGACCATCTAGTCATACTTCACAAGGATCTCCCAGATCAAAGAACAAATTGAAGTAGTAGATGAAGAAGTGGAGAATGCAGAAATTGTGATGACAACCTTGAATGGTCTCCCTAGGTCATGGGATTCTTTCATACAAGGAAATTGTGGTAGGAAGAAGCTAATCAAGTTCAGTAGACCGTGGGAAGAATATTCACAAGAAGAAGTTCGAATAGCAGCTCTAGAAGAAAAGATGGGAAGTTAAGACTAGGCTCTCACAGTACACTCCAAGAAAGGAAGAAGGGAAAATCATCATCACCAAGGTAAGCATCCTCATCAAAAAAATAATTTTGTAAGAAGGGATCCATCCAAACTTAGATGTTATACATGTGATGAAATAAGAAACTTTACTAGAAGTTGTCCCACGAATAAGAGTGGATCCAAGAAGAAGAAGAACTCCAAAAGAAGACATCATGCTCACACTACTGACGATGATGATCCTCCCAGGAAGAAAGTAAAACAAGAAATGAAGACTCTTCAAGTGATGAATAATATGTTTTGATCTCCACTCTCACGGGAACTATCACTCATGGAAGCAAAGATTGGCTTATTAACAGTGGGGCTTCCAAACACATGACAGGATTCAAGGAATCTTGTGAGAAACTATCTGAACATAATTCACCCCATAAGGTGAAACTTGGGGATGACTGCCAATATCCCATAGAAGGTAGTGGTGAATCCTCCTACAAGCTAGACTTTGGAAAGTCTATGAAAATGAAAGATGTCTTGTTTGTACCAGGACTAAATAAGAATATTCTCTCCATATTGTCACTGGATGCAAAAGGCATGAGTGTTGCATTTGTAGATGGCCAAGTCCTCATGTGGCCAAAAGGAAAGACTATTGATGATGTAATAGTAATTGGAGAACAAGAAGGAGGATTATACAAATTGAAGGGCCATCCAGAACAAGCTTTGGTCCATGACACAGTAAAGCCAACTGAACTTTGGCATAGAAGGCTTGCACATGTGCACTACAGAGCACTACCACTTACAAGCAAAGCTGTTGAAGGTCTTCCAAAAATTCAAGCAAAACATGAAGGAGTCTGCAAAGGATGTGGGAAAGGAAAGAACATGAAGAAGACATTTCCAAGTAGCGAAAGCGAAACAAAAGGAATCCTAGAAATCATTCACTCCGATGTATGTGGTCCAATGCCATCCAGTTCTTTAAGCGAGTATGTATACTATGTTTCTTTTATTGATGATTTTTATAGGAAGACATGGATATACTTTATGAAGAACAAAGATGAAGTTTTTAGCAAGTTCAAGGAATTCACAGCCTTGATCGAGAACCACATAGGAAAGAAGATCAAGACATTTCGATTAGATAATGGTAGAGAATTCACATTAAATGAATTCAAAGAGTTATGCAAATATTCAGGGATTAAGAGGGAGTTATCCACTCCATATAATACAAAACAAAATGGGGTTGTAGAAAGGAATAATAGAACTATCATGGAAGTTGCAAGAGAAATGTTTCATGATCAAGATCTTCCCATGCATCTATGGGAAGAAGCTGCCATAACAACGGTGTATGTACAGAATCATACTCCACACAGAGTACTTGAGAACAAGACACCTGAAGAAGTCTTTTCCGGCAAGAAACCAGAACTCAACCATATCAAAATATTTGGCTTTCTAGTGTACATACACATTCCGAAAGAAAAGATGACAAAGTTAGATCCTTCAGGAAAGAAGGGTATATTTGTGGGATACTCTGAAACCTCGAAGGATTACAGAATATACTTCCCAAGATTCAAGAAGATCGACATCAATAGGGATGTAACATTTGATGAAGACTCAGCTTACAACAAATCTAGAAAGAGACCTGCTGAAGATCCTGAAGAATCAGAAGCACCCAAAATTCATGACACAACCATGAACGAAGAAAATCAAGAAGAAGACCGAGAATTTTAAGAACCTTAAGAACCTGTAGATCCACCATAGGAGAAGAATCCTCACAAGAGGAAACCTGCTTGGGTACAAGAAGCTATCCAAGGTGTGGAAAGATATGGGGATCCAGAAGAGAATCATAGAGAAATAAAAAGGACCAGGTCCTGCTCTGGGTATGTAGCTTTATTATGTGACTTTATCAATAAAGAATCTTCCAACTATGAAGAAGCAGCAGAACAGAAATAATGGAAGGATGCTATGATCGAAGAGTATCAATCGATCATGAAGAATGATGTTTGGGATGTTGTCCCAAGACCAGAAGGGAAGTCTATTGTAACTTCCAAATGGATCTACAAGATCAAGCATGTTGTAGATGGTAGCATAGATAAATACAAAGAAATATTCATGGCTCACGGCTTCTCACACAAAGAAGGAATATATTATGAAGAAAATTTTGCACCTGTAGCCAGATAAATTTCCATCAGATCAGTAATTGCTCTGGCTGCAGTGATGAAATGGAAGATACACCAAATCGATGTCAATACTGCTTTCTTGAATGGTGTAGTGGAAGAGGAAGTGTATGTGGAGAAGTCAGTTGGTTTTGAGACACATGACAAGGATACTCGTGTGTGTATATTGAAGAAAGGATTGTACGGTTTGAAATAGGCACCCAGGATATGGTACGGCAGAATTGATGGCTTTCTATTTAGTTTGGACTTTACCAAAAGTAAAGCAGATTCCAACCTTTACTACAAGGTTGAATATGGCAACCCAGTGATGCTCTTACTATATGTAGATGATCTGTTTGTAACAGGTATGGATGGGTTGATTGCTGATACAAAGATAAATCTTGCTGCCAAGTTTGAAATGAAGGACTTGGGTATGATGCACTATTTTCTATGTGTGGAGGTGTGGCAGAATGCAGATGGAATCTCCCTCAGACAAGGGAAGTATGTAGTAGAGATCCTGAAGAGGTTTGGGATGATGGACTGCAAGGCCATGACCACACCTATGGAATTGAACCTGAAGCTATTGAGTGATGCTTCATTAGAAGCGGTTGATGCTATGATGTATTGTCAGATGATTGGGTCCTTGATGTACCCACTAGTACAAAATGAGGAATTAGCTACTAGGTGACTAAAAATTCTAGTCACCATAAGTTTTTCAAGTGATTTACTACTAAATATGAGCAATTTTGATTGACCCAACTAAAAATGACTAAAATTAACAACTAATTTAGTCTCTATTTAACAAATATGACTAGATAATAAGTGACAGAGTTAAAACTGACTAATTTAGTCACGGCTTAAAAATGGCTAGCTAGAAGAATATGAATTAGTCATTTATGTTAGTCATTTTTAATTGTGTCATGAAAAATTGCAATTTTGAAAATGAAGTGTAAATTTTTTAAATTGTCTACCTTCTATTAGTAATATTGATACCATGCACCTCGATATTTAGAGATCCAACAAAGCAATTGCACAAATTTTCTCTTGACCATATTTATCCCTGTTGCACCATTGAAGAAAACCTGATTAAGCGCACGCCAAAGGAAAATTATGTTCCTTATTCGTCAATTACAAATTAGGTACCAGAACCAATACCATATTGATACCTACAAGCATCATAGCTAGTTTTTGGCGATTCAATGTAAGAGTCCCTGCAAGTCCCATATTGAGATGCTTTTCTAACTTCAATATAACTATCATGATTTGTGATCATCGAACTAGCTGCACTAGTCGACATAGCTTCACTAGGCTTAGTTCTTTTAAACATTGTAGCAGTTGATCCAATTATAATCAAACTAGGGCACTGACCTAGAACCAGTCTCAAATCCATATGCAGTATAAAAGTAGAGACCCAACCCCATCTCAAAGTTTCAGGTAAATATTTTTATTCCTCGACCTCTTATAGGCCTAATGAATTCTTCAGGCTAATTAATACAAGGGTCATATAACTTGTCCCCTTTTTAGTGACCAAAGCACAAATGTAGGGATACAAGCCGTGGTGCTCACGATTTTTACATTTTTTGTGGATTGTTAAAAAAGGGGCACTTTAGCTTCTTTCATTTTCCCTGCAACCACTTCTTACATGGATGTTGTTAAACCATGTCTCCCTCCCTAAAATGTTGCACTGCTTTATTACTTTCAGGATATAGGCCTGACCCTTTCCTTATAATGGGATGAGTAGTTTGCTCCATTAAAACACCATTACCAAAACTACTTTACTTTCTATCTTGCCACCTTTTGCTTGAAGATAGATGAGAAACCTAAGTTTGGAAGAATCATGAGTCGAAGCAACATGAGGTTAATTGAACACACCAATTTCCTATCACTTTAGGCTATTTATTTATATCACAATGGGGTTAGCCTAGAAGCTTTATTACCCACCTTATTCCTAAATGGGAATCCCTGAGAAGCCTTATAACTCATTTGAATTGTGGACCCATTTTATTTATGAGTAGGGCCATTTTATTTATTTTTAGTGACCAAAGCACAAAATCACTAACAAACTTCCATGATAAAAACTGAGAAAACCATGAAAATTCCCACGACAATGATTACCGCAAGTATGACCAAGAACCAAGGTATGGATATGTTCATCTCGTCCCTCTACATTGCAGGCCTTGTTGCTTTGATGTTTGCATCTCCTATGACGAGGAATGATGAGGAATCATGGGCATAAGGCCAATATTATCAGCGGAGGTATCAATTTTATTATAGGCGCAACTCTGCAAGCAGGTGCCATGAATTTTCCAATGCTCATTATTGGGTGCATAATGCTTGCGGTGGGAATTGGCTTACAAAATCAGGTAGGGTTGTGGGGATTTTGAAAGAGTTTTGTTAACATAAAAAATGCCTATAACTAATGGTTTTGTCTTTTGGATTTAATAGTTATTTCTTTGAATATGAATGACTTGGGATTACAAAAATTTTAGTTTCACTTATAATATCTTTGATGACAATTTTTAGTTTGACTCTTAACGAATTGGGATTGCATAGTTTTTAGTTTCGATCTGAATGACTTGTCTTTGTGAGTTTTTTGATAGTTTGGACCCGAAGGATTTGGATTACAGAGCTTTTTGGTTTTATTTTGAGTGAATGGTTTGACAGTTTTTTGTTTAAATTTGTGTCAAGGCCATTCCTCTTTACCTCTAAGAGTTGTCTCCTGCAAAACTACATGGAGGACATAATATGATGTTCCAGCTGGCCACAACACTAGGGATATTCATAGAAAATATGGTTAATTATGGCACTTAGAACATAACACCCTGGGGATGGCATCTCTCTCTGGGTTTGGCTGCAGTTCCTGCAATTTTGATGAAAGTTGGGGGATTTTTCCTTCTTGAGACCCCAAACAGTCTGATAGAACGTGGCTAACTGGACAAAAGACGTGCTATCTTGGAGAAGACCGGGGGAACCAAGCATGTAGATGCAAAATATGAATATATGGTGGATCCAAGTAAATTGGCTAACACCATAAAACATCCATTCAGGAATATTTTAGAGAGAAGGAATTGACCACAACTAGTGATGGACATTTGCATGCCCATGTTTTAGATATTGACTAGAATCAATTTGATACTGTTTTATGGGGTTCGGATGATAGTATGTCGGGAAAGAGCAAAGCTGAGAGAGGGTAGTCCCCATTTTAAGTTTTTACAGATTTTGCTGCATCTTATTTTTAAGCATGTCATTATACATAATAGTAGTTGTCTTTCAGTTGGTGAAGTATAGGATACAAACATGATCCCATTCTCATTAGGAACCCATGTTTTCACCATAGCTAGGGTGGTTTCCACTAGGTAGGAAAATCCAGATTCTATATAGTTTTTGAATTTTTTCTTGTTCTTCAAATTTAGAAGCCAACTGTACTTGATGGATTCTCAAGACTGTCAAGGCAAAATAAGGTTTAACCTGTTGAAATTGCAAGTCCCTTATTTTTACACCGGCTAAACAAATCTCCA
This sequence comes from Pseudotsuga menziesii, assembly GCA_001517045.1. Taxonomy (NCBI): domain Eukaryota; kingdom Viridiplantae; phylum Streptophyta; class Pinopsida; order Pinales; family Pinaceae; genus Pseudotsuga; species Pseudotsuga menziesii. The sequence continues at coordinate 30,927 of LPNX011167128.1, read as the reverse complement.
TATATTATGCTTTCTTCTTCTTCCATTGGCTACAACCAGGGTAGCTGTCTATGCTTGTTCCAGTTACATTTTGAGAGTTGAATCGAATCAAAACTTTATTTTGGCATAATCAAAATATTATCTTACAGGTTGTTGTTGGCATAATATTGAGCCAAAAGTTTAGAAGAGACAAACAACTATCCAAATGCTTCTCAGCATTGTTGGTAACAGCCATATGCTTATTTGTGGCTGCATTTGGGTGGTCATGGGGTTCTCTTGCATACTTTTTAGTTTCGATCTGAATGACTTGGATTTACGAGTTTTTTGATAGTTTGGACCTGAAGGATTTGGATTACAGAGCTTTTTGGTTTTAATTTGAGTGAATGGTTTGACAGTTTTTTATTTGAATTTGTGTCAAGGCTGTTCCTATTTACCTCTCAGAGCTGGCTCCTACAAAACTCCATGGAGGACTTAATATGATGTTCCAGCTAGCCACAACACTAGGGTTCTTCATAGAAAATATGGTTAATTATGGCACTCAAAACATAACACCCTTTGGATGGTGTCTCTCTCTGGGTTTGGTTGTAGTTCCTACAATTTTGATGGCAGTTGGGGGATTTTTCCTTCCCGAGACCCCAAACAGTTTGATAGAACATGGCTAACTGGAATAAAGATGTGCTATCTTGGAGAAGACCAGGGGCACGAAGAATGTAGATGCAGAATATGAAGATATGGTGGATGCAAGTAAATTGGATAACACCATCAAACATCCATTCATGAATATTTTAGAGAGAAGGAATTGACTACAGCCATTAATGGCCATTTGCATGCCCATGTTTCAGATATTGACTGGAATCAATTCAATATTGTTCTATGCCCCTGTTATTTTTGGGAGTTTGGGCTTTGGTGGAAACACTTCTCTGTATTCATCTGTTTTTACCAGAGTTGTTATTGTACTTTCCACTCTGGTATCGATTGTCACCGTTGGCAAGTGGGGCCATAGACCCTTGCTACTTGGTGGTGGTATTCAAATGATAGTATGTTAGGTAAGAGCAAAGCTGAGAGAGGGTAGGCCCTTTTTTAATTTTTTATAGATTTTGTTGCATCTTGTTTTTAAGCATGTCATTACACATACTAGTAGTTGTCTTTTAGTTGATGAAGTCTAGGATACAAACATAAGCCCATTCTCATTAGGCACCCATGTTTCACCATAGCTAGGGAGGTTTCCACTAGGTAGGAAAATCCAGATTCTGTGTAGTTTTTGAATTTTTTCATGTTCTTCAAATTAAGAAGCCAATTGCACTTGATGGGTTCTCGATATTGTCAAGGGAAAATAAGGTTTAAACTGTGGGAATTGCAAGTCCCTTATTTTTACATAGGCTAAGCAAATCTCCATATATTATGCTTTCTTATTATTCCATTGGTTGCAAACAGGGTAGCTATCTATGCTTGAGTGCTTATGTGCCTGTTCCAGTTACATTTTGAGAGTTCAATCGAATCAAAACATTATTTTGGAATATTCAAAATATTATCTTACAGGTTGTTGTTGGCTTAATATTGAGCCAAAAGTTTGGAAGAGACAAAAAAACTATCCAAAGGCTTCTCAGCATTGTTGGTAATATCCATATGCTTATTTGTGGCTGCATTTGGGTGGTGATGGGGTTCTCTTGGTAACAATCCAAAAATTCGTTACCTAATTTAAGGGTTTAAGCGTCACTATGGAAGGCTCTTACATAACTCGGAAGTCGGGAGGTAAAAACTGGGGATATCAGAGTCGCGTAGCAGGAGGTAAAATCTTACATTGGAAGGGATGAGATCTTTATTAAGGGAACAGTATTCCTTCCTTACAGGGTTTCCTTTGCCGTTGGCACTCTCCCTCTCTCTTCCTGTGCCTGTAGGTTTCAATTCACTTTCTGTGTGCTTTTGATTTGTGCAAACATCACGGCTTATGATCAGGGTAAGCAAGTTCATATCCTAAGCAGAAAATATGGATTTGATTCACATAATTTTGTGGGCATTTCTCTAGTTGGAATGTCTACAAAATGTGGGTTTCTTTCTAGTTTTCTTCACTCCTTTTGGGCATCTTGTCAAAATTCCCATGAATTGGCAGTTCAAAGCTAGATTGTGAATGTTTTTGATAGGATATGTAAGTGGCTATGGTGTTAATTTGTAATATCTCAGATGCAGCTATTCCACTATTTTCTATTCTAGGGCTTTCTTAAGCCTCCCGATTTACAATAATATTGAAATAAACTTGCATGCAAAGTGTCAGGAAAATGGCCCTATTTTATAGCTAACTAGGGAAAATATTTTATGGTGATAGATCAACACTTACCACTGATAATTCTGGCTGATAATGCTCCAAAGATAATACACATGCATCACGAGTAGATCTGGTGAAGAACTGGTGCTCCTTGCCTCCAGTGTTACCCCAGTAGCACGAACCCCTCAATCAACTAAAGATGACATTTTTGGTGAAGGAGTTAGCTGATGAAGGTGAGAATTTGCAGGAAGGAATGTCTTCTCGTGCCGAAGAGATTTCCTAAAGCATGCATAAGCTCTGACCACTCTAAGCAGGATAGTGAATTGGTTTGGTGGTTTAGCTGCTCATGCCCCCCAGCTACACAAACAGATGAGAACTGTTCCAGGTGAGCAAACGGGAAGCTAATAATCACTTGGTACTGAAGGATGATCCTAATGATGAGAACGGTGCTAGTATTTTGAAGATAAATGGAGATCTAGGGACCTACCGAATGGTTTGTGTTTTTCCGGCCAAAACCACCCACGACTGCACACATGTCCCTACAAACAACCTTTTGATAGATGCTAGATAACTTTCTATGGATGAATAAGATGAAGAGATGACGGTGGAATTGGATGGTCTACCCTGAAGGATATTAGGGAAAATATTTCACTGCCGAAACCTTGTTAGCTGAAGACGCCATCTTCAACCCCAACTGCTGTGGCTACACGTTATACTGCTACTCAAAATATCCAATTCAATAATAATCATAAGTGTTCTTCTCCATTCACTTTATCTTTATTTTATAACTTTCAACTACGAATAACCTAAATTTTGACCTAATTAGGTCACTTTAACTTCTAATTTGCAGTTGACTTGCATGCAAGTGCATGGAGACTCAATCGAGTGCATGCGTCATCAAATAATGCTCAGATGTCATGCATGCAGGTGGCCTTTGGCTCTGGTGGCCCTCTTCTACCCAATGATGATATAATATTGATGCCCTAGATCTTCTTTATATGGCATCAGTGTACAACTGATCCCTGAATTGTCAATGCCCGCTCGAACCTACAGGGATCATATAGGTTAGCGAGTCAGTCCTCAATGCCTAAGCATAAGAGGACATTATAGTCCTCCCTGCTCAAATTTGCTTGTCCTCAAGCAACTGTAAAGCTGGGTGTTGTAATACCTATTCTCCCTCCCAAGTGGCCTCCTCTATAGGAAGATCTTTCCACTGAATCAAGTTGTCTCTGATGATTCTATTCCTCAGTTTTCGCTCTCGCACCTCTAGGATGCGCTCTGGAATCAGAATCAATTGCCCCTCATCATCAAGGGGTGGTAGCTCAGAATATGTAACAATCTGCTGGCTAACTGCCTTCTTGAGGTTGGAGACATGAAATACATTGTGAATATTACTCTCTATGGTTAGTTCTAGGTCATATGCTACCTCTCCAACCTTCCGGATTATCTGGTATAGACCATAGAAGCAAGGTTTGAGTTTTTTTGGTCCTTTCTTTTTAACAGATGACTGTCGGTAAGGTTGGAGGTGTAAATAAATGAAGTCTCCTACCTCAAAACTGCGCTCAACACTGTTCCTGTCTCCATATATATTCTATTGATTATGAGTAGCTTGTATGTTCTCCCTGAGTATCTTGAGGATATATTGACCCTATTGAATCCACTCTTTGGCCTTAGGGGCCCTGCTATCACCGAATATCTAGTCTGTGAAAGTGGAAGCATCATACCCATATAGAGCTCGTAAAGGGGTCATCCTAATGGTCATATGATGGGTGGTGTTGTAATAATTTTCACCCAAGTGTAGCCATTTGATCCATGTCCTTTGCTGATCTGCTGCATAATTTCTCAAGTATCCCTTAATCCACTTGTTGACAATCTCTGTCTACTTGTCTCTCTATGGATGATAACTTGTTCTCATGGCTAACTCGGTCCGCACTAATCGGAAAAGCTCTTGCCAAAAGGCTCCTGTGAATTTGCTATCCTTGTCACTGACAATGGTCTTGGGTAACACGTGGAGTCTAAATACCTCTTTGAAAAAGTATGGCTACCTGTGTTGCTGAATAATCTAAAGAAATGGAAAAGAAGTGAGTGAACTTGGTCAATATGTCCACTACCACGTACAAGCAATCTCTTCCTTGAACCATGGGAAACCCAATAATGAAGTCCATAGAGATTATCTCCCACTTCTGCTCAGGAATAGGTAAGGGATGTAGTAAACTAGCTGAGTGGGTGTGCTCTATTTTGTTTTGTTGGCACAAGCTGCACTCTCTCACATGTTGTATCACATCATTTTTGAGGCCCTTCCATGAGAACCTTTCTCTAATCTGTCTATAGGTCTTAAGAAACCCCTGATGCCCTGCTAATGGTGAATCGTGCGATGGGTGTAAAATTTTCTTCTTGAGGGGAGACTCTAGAACCAAGAAGATTCTGTTCTTGTAGCATATGATGTCATCAATTACTTGGTTCCTATAATCCTAAATATTTCCATCCAATAGCTCGCAAGCAAACTTATCTTTGGAGTACTAAACCGAAAGATGAGATCTCCAATCTGATGAGATGCTCATAAGGGATAAAGTAGCTGGTCATCTGGAAAGTGCATCGACCACTACATTGTTATTTCTCTTTACCTACTCAATCTCGAAGTCATATGCCTGAATTTTGCTTACCCATTTCTGTTGTCTCTTGTTTAGCTCTTTCTGCTCTATGAAGTATTTCAAGCTATTGTGATCTGTCTTAACCTTGAATCTGCCACCCACTAAGTATTGCATGAACTTGGTTACTCCATGGAGAATGGATAACATCTCTTTTTCATATATCGAATAGGTGCACTCATAGTCTTTGAGCTTCCTGCTCTCAAATGTAATGGGGTGGTTGTTCTACATCAAAACTGCCCCAATTCCCTCTCCTGAAGCATTACATTCTAACACGAAGGGTTGAGAAAATTTTGGTAAAGCTACTACTAGGCATGAACTCATTACCTTTTTCATTTTCTCAAATGTCTGCTGTGATGTCTCCGATCAACTGAATGCCCGCTTCTTGGTAATATCTGTGAGGGGTGCGGTCATCTATGAGAATCCACTGACATACCTCTCGTAGTAGGTGCAAAGGCCCAAAAATCCCTTCAGTTCTGTCACATTTTTAGGTGTAGGCCAATCCAATATTGCCTGAATCTTCTCTAAGTGCACCTAGACCCTGTTAGCCCCTATCACATGCCCCAAGTATAACATCTCCTGCATGCCAAACTCACACTTGGACATTTTGGCATATAGTGACTACTCCTGTATAATGCCAAGTACTTCATCTAGATGTCTCAAATGCTCTTCCCAAGTTCTACTGTATATCAATATGTCCTTGAAGAATACCATAATATACTTATGTAACTAAGTCCTAAAGATATGGTTCATGCATGACTCGAAAGTAGCTGGTGCATTAGTAAGCTCGAATGGCATCACTAGAAACTCACAATGTCCATAGTGGCAACGAAAAGCGGTCTTTGGAACATCTTGTTCCCCGAGCCGAATTTGATGGCACCCTGAGCGGAGATCAATCTTGGAAAATTAATTTCCCCCTTGTAGTTAATCCATCACTTCATCAATCCTAGGGATGGGATACTTGTTATTTATGGTCTTCTTGTTGAGTGCCCTGTAATGAATGCACATGTGTAAGGTTCCATCTTTTTTATTTACTAGCACTACTGAAGATGCGAAGGGATTGGAGCTAGGTTTGATGTACCCTAGCTTGATTAGTTCCTTGATTGTACTCTCTATCTCATCTTTATACCTCTTGGGATGTCTGTAAGGAGTGGTGATGACTGCTTGAGTCCCCTCCTTTAACTCAACAATGTGCTCAAATCCCCTATCTGGAGGTCGACCTACTGGAAGGTCTCTGAATACTGCCTTGTGCTTCTGTAGTAAGGCCTCTATATCTACTGGATGTTGTGTGGCCTCATCTGGTGGTTTCCTAAAGGTAATCAAACATTCTGCATCCCACTCAATATCTCCCTTTCAGAGTACTGCCTCCATCCTGTGTGATGTCACTTCTCTGGGAGGGTAAGTATTCATCCCTCTCAATACTACCTTCTGTCCCTCTGCTCCTATAAACTCCATCTCCATGGTCTTGTAGTTTGTGGAATACTTTTCTATGGAATACACATGGGGGCATCACCTAGGGACCAATATGATATCACGTCCGTTCATATTGGGGAGGTTAAAAATTAAAAAAATTACAAGTCAATATATTGGTGGTATATTAGGGGTAAAAAGGGGTTTTTTTAACTATATAAATATCCAATATGTTGGGGGATAGTTTATTCCACAATCTTTCCCATGCCCTTCACAAGTGCTCCACCATAAGCCTGCGTGCACCCTACGTATGCTACACAGGGTTTTCCTGTGGTTTCCTCCATCAATTTTCTTGGTTTTCTCCATCCTATTTTCTGGATAACGAGGGCGTTTTTTCAAATCGTAGCAGTGTTGGTCCTTGGGTTCTCTCCATCGTGTTTTCTGGTTGAATAACGAGGGTGTTTTTTCAAATCGTAGCAAAGTTGGTCCTTGGGTTTTCTCCATCGTGTTTTCTGGAAAATGAGGGCATTTTTTCTAGTGCATAGCAGTGTTGGTCCTTGGGTTTTCACCATTGTGTTTTCTGGAAAATGAGGGCATTTTTTCCGGTGTGTAGCAGTGTTGGTCCTTGGGTTTTCACCATCATGTTTTCTAGATAATGAGGGTGTTTTTTCACCATTTTCTGGTCCTGGGTTTGTGGTGGGTTTCTCTGGTGCATAACAGTGTTGGAGGAGGCACGTTGGAGAGCTGTCGCATAACATTCTTGGAGGTAAGGTATACTGTGTTCAATCCTCTAATGGATTGAAATAAACTTTGATCCTAGACATTTGTATTAGTCCCATGGCCCTGTTTTGGTATTCTGACATCAATGTAATGATAATAGGAGTTTCACAACAAGGTTAATAATTTTAGACAAATTACATTGTTAACAGATTGTCTAATTGATAAAATTGTTGAAACAATGTTCAGACAAACAATGTAACCCACTAGTTCTTACATCACGGCCTGAGAAAACAATAGTCTCCAAACCACAATCAAGTTCAGGAAGTGCAACCTGCAATGCAACCTGAACTGGGTGCAATCCAAAAGTGTTGATAAGCCATTCCTCTATAGTCTGGAACACTAGTGGCAAGGCCACAATGTAGGGAACATCAAGTTTGGACAAAGCTTGTATAGCACGAGGATGGTCCTATCTAGCAGGTCCACCCATGAGTGCAAACCTAGTAAAGGAAACCACAACATCTACAAGAGAATTTTTTGTAAGTGGGTCATACAAGAAACACTGCACAGGGGTAGAAAAATATAATCCACCTGAAAATATTGGCACAAATTTTGCACCTCTGGCTTTCAATTCCATCACAACATCCACACAATGACCATCGCCACAAGTAATAATGTGGCTTCTTTGCAAGGAAATACCAATGACTGGTGCATTTGGGTTTTTAAGTTTCTCATTTGCATCCTTTCTGGTGTCATACCAATTCAAATACTCTTTAACATCATCATACATGCAAGGATCCAGAGGGTGCCATATTCTTGTGTCCAAATAGACGTATGGATCAACAACCTCCAAATTTGTCTTCTTAAGAGCATGCGCATAGGATCCAACAATCATTTTAAAGAAGTTCTCAAGATTCTCTGGTGATCCACCCAACCAAAACTGCAAACTCATGATATAGGTTCTATCATCCTGAGCCTTGTCACTTGGAAAATACTTGAGGACTTTGGGTAGGGTTCTAACAAGTTTAAGCATGCTTTCCTTGAAGCCTGCTGACTTCTTTTTTATTTTAAACATTTGAAGGAAAGGGATTTTGGACTGGACCAACTGAGACATACTAAAAGAGCCCAGTTTATTTAGTCTCATTACCTTTGGCATTGAAGGGAAAACCAAGACAACATCCAATCTTTCCCTCTCGGTCTCCACTGCAGCCTTTACCTTTTGAGTGAGTTACTCAACAAATATGAGAGATCTAGTGAATATATTGGCATTAGATAGATCTTTACAGAACATGTTGTAGGTGCTTTGGTCCCTTAGCTCCTCTAGAAGGTACCCAACAATCTCAAACAAAACATCTTTTCTTTTCTGCTTAAGATTCTGGACTGCTGCACTTACAGAAGCCTGGTATTGAGCTTCAAGAACTACATAGACTATTTTCACACTGGGAAGACCCTGATTTATTTTTGGATTGATTCATCTCACCTATGGGGTCCCTTGTGTGAATAAACCATTTCCAACAACTACAGAGGTCACCTGATATGCATTTCAACCTAGTTGACAACTATTGAGAATTCTGATATAAAAGGGGAAATAAGAGAAATCAATTTGGAGCTTATATTAGTCTAAGAGCTAGTTGGTCACTGAAGTATTCAATTATTAGTTTTTGCGTATTGGTGTAATCCCTTTGGTATTTTTATACCTCCCATTTACTCTGAATAATCTTTCCTATCTATATTGTAAGCAGCTATAAAACTAGTTCAGAATTCTATTTTACAGAAAATTTGTACCCATAAACTTGCACAAAACAGTAACATTTTACAGTGCCTATAACTATAAAAGGAAAAAAGCAAACTGTAGACTTTGAGCACCCTGAATTCCCAATGAAAATACAATTCAAAGGTTAGATTACCCCAAGGAAAACTGCCCAGGGACAATTTGCATAACTCAGCCCATAGAGGATGGAAAACATTTCATCCTATATAGCCCTAAACCCACCAGAAATAAATACAAAATCATTTGCGTTTAAAATTCTCTAGGCTATCCCATGAAAAACGAAATGAACAAGGAAATTTTATAGCTGAGTTATTCAACCATAGAAACGAGCTCCTAAAAACCCAACATCTTTGATCAAATTCCCGATTATATTTTTTTTCAATTTTCATTCAAAGAAGAGGTCCTATAGTACAAGTAGGCCTCAAGGAGGACTAAAGGTGAACACAAACATAAAACATCACAAAAATGAGCCGCTCACATAATGATCTTAACAAACCCAGATGCAAATAAGGCCATTATCAAGTTTTCTTAGCACAAAGGCTCAATGTTTCCAATTTGTATATTGCATTTTCTATTAGGGTAGATAATTAGTGTCTTGTAGCAGAGGAAGTTCCAGTACTTCAACCTTAAGGAGCAGAATTGTAGTAGAGGAACTTCAACCTTTTTCAAGTTGTAATCTATGTTACACCTAAAACAAGGAAATGGGTAATGTGTCTAAAATGGGTACAAGTTTTAGAATCAACACATTGAAAATATTAGGAAATAGAGAAATGATAGTACATGAATCATTAGAAACATTAAACAGAGAAACACTGTAAACATATTGTTTCCTTAATTTTGAGAATAAGAAAATAAGATAAAGTTGAAGTACCATAAAGAGATCATTAACGCCTCTACTTAGAGATCATAGTCTGACAAGTTACTCTTCTTTTACTTTTAAGTTTTAAGTTTTTATTTTAGTTCAATCCATCCTTCCTCAGCATCCCCCAAAGCAGGTTGCTTAGAAATTAATGGAATCTCAGGAAACCATAATTGCATTCACCATGAGCCTTTACTGAAGGGACTAGATCCCTCTTCTTCTTCAAATTATTTGTCTTCACCTTTATCTTCTGCTCCTCGGGGGTGTAGCTAGTTAGGTAGGCTAGCTGTGACATCTCCATAACCACCACTAGGAGAATAGCATCACTCATCCCTATGGGAAGATGGAGCAGGCCATTTGTAGTAAAAATGGGCCTAGAGTCCTCTTGATACTTAATTGGTTCCACCGATCAAACATAGAGTCCTTCCACTAGGAGGGATTGAAATTTCTTCTCTTTTTGCATAAGAAGCATTTGCCTTAGGACAAGAAGATGCTAAGTGCCAGTGCTAGTGCCTGAAATATAACTAGTAACCTGTAATGGAAATAAATATGTTCATGGTCCAATGCTAGTGTCTAGTTGTGGTATTCATACTTCAACATGATTTTTTCAGGAAGATCCTTTCTCAACCAGTATAAATGCATATTCATGGTAGCAAGATTTAGTTGTATTGCCTTTTGTTATATGGAAATTCAGTAGAAGTATGAAATTCGGTGAAGTCTCAGTACAGTATGTCTATGGTATGGTCAATGTACTTTTACTGTCTTTGATACTATATGGTATACCTCATGTCTTTGATACCTATCCACCCCTAAACCAAAAAAATTCCTCCAAACCCCAAAAACATTAACAGAAACCTAAAAAGGCCTATAAATATAAAACTAAATCACCAAATTTTCAAGGAATGATATTTTTGCTGATTTATTGTGCATTCTTGAGGATGAAATTCTTCTAAAATGTGGAACAAAATGCATTTTCTTTGTATCTATGAGATGTATACTTCTGTATTGGATCTGTACTAGATTTTCTTGTTATTCGTTTTTTCCATACTGAACCGTATTCGAATCTTGCTACTATGTATGGAATCCATTGAATTCCCCATATGAGAGGCAAATGTAATAAATTTACCTAGAGTATTACCAATGGCCAAAAGAAATTTATGGTTTCAAATATTCAACAGGGACGCTGGGCATTCTAACTCAGACTAGAATTGATGATAACGATTATGTATGTGGGTTGAAGCCTGATTTTCAGACTTTTATAGAGAGACTAACTTAACCCATAAACCAATGGCCATTATTGACATTTAATGCTGACTACCAAATAGAGAAATTCTAGGATAATCAATCCTTTGGTGTAAGGGTGTATCACCATAATATCCTTCAAGAGAGAACCCTAGGATTCAAATACCAAGCCTGAATGTCTTTTAGCTTTTACCATAAGCCATTGCATTTGCAGATCATCTAATTCTTCAGGAAATAATATTCTTCCTTGACTAATGAGGGTTCAAGCTACAGAACTGGTACCATGGTGGCCTTAATGATACCAAGGATGGGAT
>LPNX011167128.1:5573-19378 GCA_001517045.1 Pseudotsuga menziesii | reverse complement strand
AATGAAGGAACGAGACAGATAATTTGAGAGTATAATATAGATGCATTGGTCTCCTCTGTTTTAATTTAAATCTTTAATTTATTGGTGGGTCATAGTAGAGCCTGCCATCCACCACAAAAAAGGAAGGAGGAAGTAGTTGGTTAGCATTTAGATAGTTTCACTAAGGATGGAGGAAGCAGTTGGTTTAATTTAGATATTTTTCATTTTCTAGAATTAGACCAATCTACATATTGGTGGATATATACAATGTTTCCTGTAGCTATACTTTGTAGTTGGTTAGCATTAATTTTTTTTTAATATAATCACAGAACAAGATCAATTTCATGAGGTATCAGCCCCATATGGGATGAAGAAATTGAGTTTAACGAGATTGAAGGTGATCAGTATTTGAAATTAAAATCCTACAATGTAAAATTTCTTGGGGATGAGAGTATGGGAAGCGCCCGTGTGAATTTGGAAGGACTGGAAGAAGGAGAAACCAAGGATGTTTGGATCCCCCTTGAAAAAGTTTCAATAGGTGAAGTAAGACTCAAAATTGAGAAGAAAAAGCAAGAGAAAGACACTGAGGTGAGTTCATTTTGGTTTATATGTAATGTTATAATCAAACTTTGTTATATTTTTTTCATTTGTTCCCTTGATCACTCTTTTTATACTTAAAGCTTATCATTCAAGTGACCTAACATGTATCCTTCGGTGCTTCTATTTCTTGTCTGATGATCTTGAAAGTTTGAAACATAATTATCATATGTTTTCTCATTGGGTACACTATTCGATATGTCTTTTTAGTTTTCATTTGATTTATGAATTACCAAGCAAGCAATATAAGATTTTGTTTAGTTTGTTTTATATGGGTTTGACAGGAAATCATCTCCATTATATAATGGGGAAAAATACAAACTCAACATATCCCAAAGGGACTTTAGATTTCATGCAAGATGGCTAAGAGAGTGCTTCCTGCCCTCGTCTCTATGAATACCAGGAGTGCTGTCTTCCCTCCAAAGTGCAGGAGTTGCTTAAATATTTCTTCCATGGAGAAAAGGAGTATTGTAAGGCCATCCAATCTAATGAGGAAAACCTCATAATTTGAGAAGTTACTCACCTTATTCCATAAGCATTCCAACAATATCTAACCATACCTTCATATTCAAGGAAACTATTAGATATAATCCTTAGAAGTTGAGATAAGATAGAATTTATGAGACAATCATGTCATGTATACAAAATTCATGAGCTTTGGCACTAATTGTGGATAAACTGAAAGATTAGCTCAAATGCAATATCTGAAAGACTAAATTTTTTATAAATACTCATCACACAAACTGAAGAAGATAGAAATTTCCATAGGTTGATTACATGGAAGCAAGTGTTATAATTGCAAAACTTTATGAGTAAATGTGAGCAATTAGGGAATGAAATGTATGTGTGAGATATTCCATTTGGAATACCATCTATATTTCATTTACTCTCTCTGTCATCAAAACCTTGGTGTGTTCCATGTTCTTCCTCTGAATGTAATGGAACAGGCTGCAAATGCAAATTAACATTCCCTACCTTATTTTTTTTGAAAAATACATCCTATATTCTCAGAAAAATATTTACAAAAAGAAATGTAGAAAATGACTAAATAAGTAATAACTTGTAAGCAACTATGTAGCATATAAATTGCACTCGTGACATATTTGTGAGCCAACATGCCATTATTCTACCTTTACAAGCTTGGGAGAGAGCTGTCAATCATGGAGACTATAGTTTGCCTCTAGAAATTATATTCTTTTTTTAAGAATACTTGATTTAAATAAATTTGTGATATAAGATGATAAAAACGCAAAATAAAGTATGACAAGTTTGTTCTAGTGAAGTAAAAAAGAGCACCTTTGCTAAATCTGTGCCCTCAAAGGGGAGAACCATCAAAACTTCCTTTCCACAATGTTCAGCATGTGCAGCCAACACACTTGAATTTGTTCCTATTTCCCAAAATGTAGTGGAGTCATCATTTACATATTTCATCTATATATAAAAGAGACGTCAAAGTGTATTTATTGAACTGTTTGAAATCTCAATCATCAATCAAGCACAAGCTGAGACCGCTCCTATCTAGCATGTATTTCAACAGAAGAGAACTAGGAAAAAATAATTATGCAAAAATCAATTTAAAAAAGTAATTTCAATGCTTCACACTTTGTGAATAAGCATATCTGAAGGATTGTTGGCTTTACTTCAAATAAAAAGCTAACCTTGATTTCACAGCTCGCCAAATAATCATATTTGACATTGCTTGAACCTTGTTCGTAAATATGTAGTTTTAGGATGCCTGGATTTTCATGTAAAACCATATTGAATGTATCACCTGATGTTGGGGATGAACCTTGGCATGCTTTAGTTCTCCTCATTAGATCTCCAAGTTCCACTTCTACAAATGTGTTTAACATTTTTCCACTGCTACTTCCATTTGAATAATTGCCTACATGTGAATTTAGTCGTCTCTCTAAAGTAGCTCCTTTTAGATTTGACCTGACAATATTATTGGCAGAAACAACTGTAACTGAAAGAATCCCACCGATAGCACTTTTCTTCAAGTATACAGTTGGCAGAGAAATGAATTTATGTTGAGGTTCAACAATAATTCTTAGAAAGGTCTCAGTGAAGACCTTTTCCTGAAAAAAGTGACATCAAACTCTTAATTACAAGCTATACTTCCTTAAGAAATACAATCTGGCTGGTGAAAAATCTGCAAACAAAGTCTTCCATAACAACCAAGTCCATAAAAGAAAACATAGTTGCACAGTTTGGCACCCAATATATGTTGAATATTTTCTAATAACAAATGATTTTCTATACATATTTCCTGATACTCACAATGTATTATGGCCCTAAGAGATGCATCACATGCATCATCTACGCCTCCCTAGAAACCAGGTGAAAGTGGTATAACCACAATAACCCTAAAGCAATATTTTTCATTATGGGATTGGATGTTACGATCATATAATGATTGCGAAACATAGTTCTGAATAGTATAATCTCCTTCACGACCATATACAAAAAAATGAATTCTCTATTATATGAAATGCTCTGCCTTTTCATTAAGTGAACAGTAAACTGCATGAATACTGGTCTCTTCAAGCTGACTTGTTACCGGCCATTGATTGACACTCCTTAACACCTAATGTATGTTTTTTTCTAAAGGATGAGAATGGATGTTAACTGCGAGGCTGTTAACTATTGTCTATATGGCATGTGAGATTGTGATGTTTACGAATTTCTTTATAGATGTCTTCTCCCATCATATTTGACTTTCCTATACCATGGCCTTAGATATTTGAGGTATGGACTACTTTGAAATGGAAGTGTGATCATTTTTGTCTAATGAAATACATTCATTTTAAAGTTTATTTTGCTTGATAAACTGAAATTTTCCTCCTTACTGTAAAGAAAGTTGCAAAATTACCATAAAAAGGTTGTTGAAACAAGGAATTTTAGACCACTGTTTAAAAAAAATCTCCAGAGTCTATTTCAAAAGTCTTTTTAGATTGTTTCATTTTAGTTTATTGTTATATTATTTATAGCAGTAATTGACTAGATATTGTAGATTCTCTTCATTTATTGTAATTTTTGAAGTCCAGGTTGCAAAGGAGAGTGCATATGTGATTATATTTGATGACAACTTTTCCAGAATCGTAACTGTTGCCAACTAGGGCCATTGTATTTATAAACATTCAAAAATTTGTACAATTTCAACAAACAGTTAATGTAGTTTCCCTAATTGTGAATATTTCCTTGGCGTGTTTCAGAGGTAATTTGATTATTATTGTTCTAGTTTGCCAATGCAATTATATATTTTCAATATGTTTCCATGTATGCTTTCTAGCTCATTTATTAAACAACCTGATGGGATATGAATGCTACAAAGGTAATGTTCTCTTATTTATTAAACAACCTGATTAATAACATTTGTTTGGTATTTAACCCTCAGGTAGCGCTCCCCTAAAAATAGTGCAACTGTTATGGGTGAATGCAATCATGGACACTCTTGGAGCATTGGCATTGGCGACAGATCCTCCACATGATGAATTGATGAAAATAAAGCCCATTGGAAGAGGTGCAAGCATCATAAGCAATGTTATGTGGAGGAATATTTTTGGCCAAGCTCTGTACCAGCTCATTGTAATATGGATACTGCAATCCAAAGGAAAAACACTATTTGAAATGGATGGACCTGATGCAGACTTGGTTCTGAACACACTGATCTTCAATTCATTTGTCTTTTGCCAGGTACCCTCACTATCTCTCGAGTGTTTGTCAAGTGTTGTTCTTTTTTATGGCTTAAAAGAGATGTTGATTGATTCAACCCCATGTTTGCAAAAAGGAAACAATAAATCTATCCACATCAGAAGGAACTCATTGTTTCAAAAATTTCTATAGAGATGAAGAAAATTTTCCAATATAGTAAGGATGTTGAATATCCTAAGCAGAACATGGGAAAAGGAAATAAATTATTTGATCTGTTGAAGAACCACCATTTCCAACCCTGTTATAATATTTAGAGATATGATCTTGTAGAAGAAACGGTGGAAAGAATGTTGGGTTCACTTGCGTTCACCAAGAAGCATCCAAAGGTTGAATTCACCTTGGATTAATCATATTATTAGTTTCGTTCAATAATCCTGTGAAGCTACAATGAATCACCTAACAAATTCCTACAATTCCAAACAATGGATTTCACAAAGAGGAGCTCCAGCTCTATTTGACTGCTTATTATGGAAAAACATACCCATGAGGTACAAATAGAACTACATTTGAATCATTGATATATGTACCTAGTTTAAGCCTCCAATGATCAATCAATTGTCCGACATCCAAACTCAGTAGTCCAAAGCTCCAAGCCCATCTACTGTGCAAGAGCACCTGGATGGTATCTTCCAAGGGAGATAGGGTTGCATGGAGAAAATGATTAGAATACAAATGAATAAGAGTGTTGCACATCAAGACATTGCATTGAAAACATGTAATCATAGGTTCCAAGACATTGCATTAAAGAGGACATGAGAAGAAAGAAGGGCAGAAGTTCCAATTAACAATTGATCAATCGCCAGAGAGATAAAATCAGGCGAACTGCCACCCTACTAGAATTAGTAGGTTACTATAGGATATAGGTCCATAAAGGTGTATTATTCCATCCCTTTAAGGAGGTTACTGTTATTATAGCTCTTAATGTGAATAAGTGGTGTTCCTTGTAAATGCTAACAACCAAGGTAGATATCTTTATTAAGTGAAATGGTCTGGTATCAGAAATTTAAGTTGTGTATAAATCCACAGTAATCACTTTGCAATGAGTCTACCATCCCGGGAGAAAAACATACACAAGATACATCCATATTTAGTAAGAACAAAAATCATATCAGGTTACTTTACATCACCAATAATCCCGACAAGAACATTTCCCATCGTTTAAATGATGGAAACAATTGACATCTCACAATGATTTCTCGTTCAATGATCTTTGGAGATGAACGTGGTGGTAGAGTGGTAGTCAGCACTTGCTCAAAGGTTTTTTATAACTCGAATAGGTTTCATAGGCTACATGTTGAGAAGCCGAAATGCAATAGCCATCTTTTCACTATGGTCGCAAAGAATTTATTCCTTATGTTCATCATCAACATCGTTAAACAAAATCTTGTGTCTAGCACATAACCTATGAGCGTCATTTGGGTAGGCAATCTGTCCAATCTCTCCAAATATTCATAAATTTTCTACTGACGGATGAAGGTCAATTCAAAATATGGCATCAAGGGTGGTTAAGTGCTGAATAATTTAGGCCTGGAGGAAATGTATGTTGACATCTGGTCTAGTTTATCACTGAGCTAAAGCAGGGTCATATTAGATTACATGAAGAGTCTGATAAACAATTATAGAATAAGCCCAATGATAGTCAATACTCTCTTAAGATGGGTTATTAGGTAATAGGTGATCATGTCCATAGAGGATCAAGTTGCGGTCTAATGGTATTCACTGATCTGGAAGATTTGAGCCCCTAAAAATCCTAAGGTATTCATGTGGCTCAATCTTCTGCAAAAGGTTCCAACATGGGATTATTTGCAAGAGAAACAAAAATATCGTGCAAGTCTATACTATTTTTGCAAAATGGAGAGAAAATATGTTACTCATCTATTTGCTTCTTGTTGCTATTCTGTTCAATGTTATAAGGATGTCTACAACTGGATTGACACAATAATGCTCCAATCTAAGGCATTTCAAGCTATTCACTATATCTCAATTTGGAGCATTTGGACGATGCACAACTTTAGTGAATTTGAAGGAAGACTTCCTCTCCCTTTTCAAGTATCATCTCATATTATTGTTGCTGCCTAGTTATATTATTCACAAGGAAATCCATCTAAGCCACAGATAATTGGGAATTTGAGTGTGGACAAGACATTTACTTGGGCCTTTTTTGATGGAGCATGCCAAAGGGATGATAATATGTCGTATTGGAGGCATCCTCTTCCTGCAAAAACAACACTATTTTCATTTAATTTCTAATGCATGCTAGGGTACTAAAAAATGAGCTGAGCTTCTTGCACCCCGAGCTCTGTTTAGACTAGCCCATCATCTGAAAATTACAGATCTTCAGGTATTCAAGGATTCTTTAGTCATCAAGTGGATGACCAATGATCAAAACATCAATGACATCTCTCACCTGACACTTGTAGAACATGTCAAAGCTATATCTCTGTAGTTCACAAAATATCTTACCTACACATATGTAGGGAAATCGACCACAACTGCAGACAAACTCTCTAGTGAGGGGTTGGATAGGGAGCCTAGAATACTTCACATTCAAGAAGTTGTGGAGCATGCCAAACGGATGATAATATGTTGTATTGGAGGAATCCTCTTCCTGCAAAAACAACACTATTTGCATTTAATTGCTAATGCAGGTCAGGGTATTAAAAACTGAGCTGAGCTTCTTGAACCTCGAGCTCTGTTTGGACTAGCCCATCATCTGGAAATTACAGATCTTCAGGTATTTAGGGATTCTTTAGTAATCACGTGGATGAACAATGATCAAAACATCAATGACATCTCTCACCTGACACTTTCAAAACATGTCAAAGCTATATCTCTGTAGTTCGCAAAAATATCTTACCTACACATATGTAGGGAAATTGACCACAACTGTAGACAAACTCTTTGGTGAGGGGATGGATAGGGAGCCTAGAATACTTCACATTCAATAATTTGTGGAGGGTACCTCTACAATCAACACTTTGGACATGTAATAACATAGCACGTCTTATTTCTTGCTAAATCAATGATGATGGTCCTTCTCTAGTGAACAACCAGATACTGAAGGTTTTTTTTTATTATCTTGGAAGACTTTATATTCACTACTGCTATGTTTAAGGAACAAACCAGACATTTTAGTACCACTATGTACTTAATTTTTGCTGGATGCCCTAAGACTTGTGAATAAGTGTTGAGGATAATCAGATGATCACCTTACATGTAATTTTCTTATTTTACTTTTTGTCCTGGGAATATTTCGTAACCTGGACATTATGTTACAGTGCAATATGCACCTAAAGAATGTAATTTTCTTTCTACTTTAAAGAAAAATACTGTTATTTTTCTTTGGAAGTATATATATATATATATATATATATATAACAACAAAAGGCCAGAACAAACAAAAATTTGAAAACAAAAAAAATCCATATACATGATATAATACAGGTAAACAACTGCAGACAAGCTCTCTGAGGAGGGCACTTTGGACATGCAATTTTATCACATCTTATTTCCTATTGAATTGATGATGGTTTTTTTGTATTAAACAACCAGATACTGAAAGTTTTTTAACTTGAAAACTATATATCACTGCTGCTGTGTTTTAGACTATAAAAATCATGATATCATCAGAAACTAAGGTATTATACAAAGTTACAAGTAATTAAGTTTGGTGGGAAGAGTTCTATGCATTTTCTAGAAAGGGGTGGATTGCAATATACCTTGAAATTGTTTAATACCTCCATTCTCAGCTGTTTTCCATAGTCTGAATGTAGACTTCTTCCCTGCTTGCCCCTTTACTAGCCTCATAGTTTAGCAACAAATGAAAAGAAGAGTTGTTAGTACATGTCTTTTCTGAATAAGATAGGAGAGTGACTTTTCTAAATTCTTGTGTGGTTTAGTTACCCTTTTGTAAAAACAAAGTATATTTAGAAATATCGTCTACCATTGAGTTCAAATCTTGGTAAATGTGTCAAAAAAGGATTATTATTATGGTTTCAAAACATTTTTTGACCTCTTGAACTTGGTTCATATAGGCCTAGATTCTCTATGTTGGATAGATGATTAGCCCAATCTATGATAAACTTTGAATCTCCATAAACTTGAAATTGTTTAATTCCTCCATTCTCAGGTGTTTTCCACAGTCTCAATGTAGACTTCTATCCTTGTGCTTGCCCCTTTACTAGCCTCATAGTGTAGCAACAAATGTAAAGAAGAGTCGAAAAAAACAAAGCACCATCTCCACAAATACTTGATACTCCTTTTCATGCTCTCTTAAAAAGACCTAGGCTTTTCTCTATCGATATAATGCATTAGTGAATAGCTGGAAGGTTTTTCTTTTAGAATCCTTTTTCAGTCCATTACCTCTCTAATCCTGTGTTCTACCTGGGCAACTGTGAAGACCTATTCCAGGAAGATCATCAAATTTCTTGACATCCATATATCATATATAAGAAAAACATGAGAGCCTAAAAAGTTGCTACAGTTTTGTCACAAATCTAGTCCTAGACAATCTACCAAGCTATGCCTATATATATCATCTTGATCTATCCCCTGTAACCTGTGAGATGTCAAGTCATACAGATCTGGAGAAGGTGCATAAGATGAACAATAGATCCATAGACTCAGCGTTGCATTTGCATATGATACATCACCCTTGTTTGTACCAATCTCTCATTTTCCCACTAGTAGTATTTTATTAGCCAGTACCAACGACATTAGTGTTTTTGTTTCCAAAGGGTTGAATAGCTTCCAAACAACTGTGCTCCAGGATGCTCTCTCTTGCATGAGTTCCTCCACTTTGGTAGCATAACCTATTTTGACCCACGGAGCGCATTTCCTTGTTCCCTTGATCCCTGAACACTTTAAATTCTTGGATCCTTGATGATTGGGCAAGTCAATGTAATCATCTCATTTCTTTGGCTCACCTTGTAAACTTAAGACTGTATGTTGTCAGCCATCCTTAATACTAGGCATTTCTTGCCAATTGCGAGTCCACCTCTCTATGATAGTATAGACCACTGAGCATGTAAAATATCTAGCAGAGCCTCTAAAATTTGAAAGTTCCTTCAATCCTGATCCACGGGTCCTTTCCAATTCTGACTTTTCCTCAGTTCCCTCATTTATTTACCCACCAAGGGGAAAACTTTACTAAAGGCTTTCCTTGTAATGGAAGCATCCTGTGAGTGTTTTTTTAAGGCAATATTCCATGGATGCATCTCTTAAGTGTTTGGATTTCATAACTTGACCTTAGTGTCCATCATTATAAAGCAATCTCTAAAGGATTTTAGTTGCAAATTTTGAGCTAAAGTGTTTTATGTGTTTTAAACCCGATTCCCAGCTTGCTTGGAATTGGCTACCCTGTTCCATTTATAACTAGTGAAATTTCTTGGCCCTCCCTCCTATGTGAAGGATGTTGAAACACTTCTTTCTGATTTGGTTAAGATTCCTTTTGGTCGCTGTGCTATATACATCCAATACTCCTGTATGCTCTCTAGAATAGATTAATGAAGGTTAATATATGAACCATAGGACAGTTATGGCAGAAATTTAAATGTCAATCATATGGTTTCAAGATGAAACCCAGGTATTTGCTTTTGAAATAATTAATGGGAAATATGATTTTGGTTCGGTCTTTAAATTACTCTGCCAATCCACTTTACATTTCTGAAGACTTATTCATATTTATTACCATTCCTATAGTCTTGCAATAGAGGTCCAGAAGCCCCTTAAGCTTTTCCATCTCCCTAACAAAACTATTGACTAAAAATCAATGTGTCGTCTACCAAAAGTAAATGGGTGATATGAACAAGTTTGCTGCTTTAATCCCCTATAATTCTGTTCTAGCATTTAATTAATTTAGAAAGTTTTCTTTATTGGGATAAATTGTTTTAAAAAATATTTCACATTTAGCTTTTATGATTTTTTATTTTCTATGTCCTATTTTTCTAGCAGCAAAACTCAGAATTTCTATGTTGTTACAAGTCCTTCACAGCAACACTGGGGACTTTGTTTACCTCCACCAGTGGTAGAGGTTTCCTTGCTTGGATCTGCTTTTTCAAGTAAATTGAGCAAATCACTGGCTCCTGTAAGTGACTTTAGGATTTTACTATATTGTACTTCCGTCCAATCATCTTTAGCATTTGTTATTGATATCTGTGCAGACAACTTTTTCTATGCTTCCTCATTAGATTATTTAATAGCTTCTGATTTAGTCCTAAATAATCATTAGTATAGAAGCTAATGTGTATTTTCTTTAGACAACTTATGTTTTACTTCATTGATTGTCTTCTAGATTCTTTATACATGCCTTCATTTTCATTTCCTAATAATATATACCTGTTCATATTTCCATGTGAAACTAGAACACAGGAGGTAATGATGAGTCTTCCCTTGCCAGTGGAGCTGCTAGAAGATCAGTTGTATTTCCAGCTAGCGCATCTTGGTATGAAGTCTATTTCTTGTTATGGAATATTTGTTTAGTTTTCCAGCACCCCCCTGGATTGGTGTAGAGTAACATTACACATTAAGTTTAGTGAATATAAGCTTCCATATGATTTAGGAGTTTGTGGTGGAATATTACATATCTTACTGAATATTGAGACATTAATGGTTGTTGCAGGGGCTCGCATGTTGCACAGGAAAAATAATTTAGTATGAGGATCCCAACTGCTTAGGGATCCTCTAATCCTAAAACAAGTTCATCTCATTCACTTTCAATGTCTCCAACATTAAATCTCCCTGCCTTGGTGGTGGAAGCTGCGACATCAGGGTTGAATTTTGATCATGGAAAGATGTTGGTCAATAAGGGTGGGCAGTCATCAATGTTTATATCTAAAAAACATATTGATGCAAAACCTAATGCAATGAGTGGAACAGATATAAAATTAAATTCACGTGTAAATACTACTAGGGAAGCTTTCCATGGAAAGAAAGCCAGTTTAGTTGATCCTACTATGAAATGTAGGAGTCGTCAAGGTTTTAAAAGTCTATTGAAGATGATTCATCCTCTGACACACATTAGGGTTCATCTGAGCTGGGAAATGGGCACATTGAAACAACAAGAAGTGAAAGAATAGATACAGCTTCAATGTCATCTAGTATTGTCTATGCTGGACTTTCTAAAGAAAGCTTTCCAATCTCTGTCCCTCAAAGCAACTCTGTTGTTCAAAGCAATAGTGAAGTGAATGTTGTTGCTGTAAATATAAGCAGTAGAATGCTTTCAGGAAACCATGTTGAGAATTGTCTACAAAGGTCTCCATTTGATGATAGGTATCAAAACAATTATGAAGAACACTTTGCAGAACCATATGGTGAAGGTTTCTCTAAAGCTATTTCTTCAGAAGCAGAGGTGCCTCCCTTTATGGAAAAAGTCCAATTTTTAGTTGATGATTATATTTCTAAAGATTGTTCTCTTCATCCAATGTATGTAAATACTTGCACCCTTAATGGTGACGGTGACAGCTTTGGAGTTGCTGACCATAAAGCAGAGGAAAGATTAGTTTCAACTGCTGAAAAGACTAGTGCAGGTTCTATCCAAAATTGTGAAAATGAGCCTATGTTACAGGAAAGATCAATTTCAGAAGCTGGAAATACTAGTACAAGCTCTATCCAAAATTTTGAAAATGAGTCTACGTTAGATGCAACCGATAGAAGTACAAGTACTAGTTTTAAAATTCCCAAGAAAGTAGAAATCACTAGAGATTCTAATGCCAGTTATGGAAAGCTAGAATGCTTGGAGAATCTGGTGTGTAATATCCTTCCAGAAGTTTATATGAATGGCTCAGATGTTGGAGAAAAATAGTATAATTTGAAACATATTGTCTTTGAATTTTGATTCAGATTATAGTGTATTAAATAGTCCTCACAATTTGGAATTTCTAAAGATAGCTTTCCAATATTTGTCCCTCAAAGCAACTCTGTTGTTCAAAGAAACAGTGAAGTGAATGTTGTTGCTCTAAATAAAAGCAGTAGAATGATTTTAGGAAACCATGTTGAGAATTGTCTACAAAGGTCTCCATTTGATGATAGGTATCAAAACAATTATGAAGAACACTTTGCAGAACCATATGGTGAAGGTTGCTCTAAAGCTATTTCTTTAGAAGCAGAGGTGCCTCCCTTTATGTAAAAAGTCCAATTTTCAGTTGATGATTATAGTTCTACATATTGTTCTCTTGATAAAAGGTATGTAAATACTTGCACCCTTATTGGTGATAGTGACATCTTTGGAGTTACTGATCATAAATCAGAGGAAATATTAGTTTCACCTGCTGAAAAGACTAGTGTAGGTTCTATCCAAAATTGTGAAAATGAGCCTATGTTAGAGGAAAGATCAGTTTCATAATCTGGAAATACTAGTACAATATCTATCCAAATTTTGTAAAATGAGTCTATGTTAGATGCAACCGATAGAAGTACAAGTACTGGTTTTCAAATTCCAAAGAAAGCAGAAATTGCTAGAGATTCTAATGCCAGTTCTGGAAAGCTAGAATTATTGGAGAATTTGGTGTATAATATCCTTCCAGAAGTTTATATGAATGGCTCAGATGTTGGAGAAAACAGTATAATTTCAAACATATTGTCTTTGTATTTTGATTCAGATGATAGTGTATTAAATAGTCCTCACAATTTAGCAAATTTGCTCCTTGTTGAGACTAATAAATGCAATGGGATGTCAAAGGAAATATCAAGTTTATGGAAGTCTCAGAATAGCAAGCAGTCAATATTTTTATTTGCAAGGTCAGAAGGTTCTGTAGAAAGATCAAGCCATTATTCCACTCCCAATTTGGCATCATCTAGGCAATTGTAGAGGGAGTGGGAAAATGGACAAGATGTTTTGGAAAGCACAAATGGACATGAACTATTGAAAATTAATGGACTATAAAATAATACTTCTAGACCAAAGGTGCAAGGATTTAAGAGTACTTTAGAGGGAAGCACATTTTTGGTTCCTTCAGAGGCCAAGGGTGAGTTTTGTCTACTTTTATTGTTGGCTATTAGTAATTTTATTTTAATAATTGTGTTTTACCTCTTGCTAATATGGCATTTACAACTTTTGTTTCCTTTTATCCAGCCATTTTAAGCCTTTGTATTTTTCCAAGTTTGTTATCTATGGATATAGACTTATTTTTATGGATCTAAATACAAGAGATAACCATTTTCAGATGAGCCTATCTTTTAAGTTTTAACACTACACAAGGGATGTCCCTAAGTTGCACCGAGACATTACCAATGTCATGTAGGATTGTTAGATATCCCTTGGTCATATTGGGGACTTCTTAGCATCGCTTTCCAAAATTGGTGCCTAAGAGAAAAGAAATATAAGGCCTTAGCACTACACTCACTCACCAACACATTACCCCTTACTAAGAGACTATTCAATCTCTAATTCAGCTAAGATTTAGATTTTTTTCTTTAAATTATCTAGGTCAGACCCTCTTTTACTCTTACCGTCTGCTCTGCCCTGCCTCTATCCTCCCACAAAAACATACCCTATGTTATAATGCTGTACTAAAGGT
>LPNX011167106.1:455104-494619 GCA_001517045.1 Pseudotsuga menziesii | reverse complement strand
GCTCATAAATTTAACATGCCATCACGTAAGACATTCGTAAAGTGGAAGAGTAATCACTTATCATCAAATTTTAAACTTATTCTCAAAATAATATATATAAAAAATAATAATTAAGATTAGTTTATTTTGAATACTTTTCCTACTAATAGTTCATCCATATTTTCAAATTTAAGTTAAAAGAATAATACCATGAAGTTTTAGAATCCCAAAAAAATGCTCAAAGTGAAAAATGGGTGCTCCCAGTATACACACTTTGTGAAAAATTGAGATAAAAACATCTACAAAAATTGGCCCCCAAAAACAAGAACAATGTGGGGTTCTCTTGAAGTTGTATAACATGATAATTACTAATTTTTTTTAATTTGAATTTTTTTATTGTTATTATTTTATTTTTTATTTTTATATAAAATATTATATTATATTATTTTTTCAAACATTTAATTAAAAATATATTCTTCCATCAATAATACCAATTTTTATACCAAAATGCGGGTGGCAACGTTGAGAAGAGGAAACTCAACGTCTGCAGGAAGGACGTTCGTGTGTCATTCAACGCGGGTCACTCAATGGCGCACTAAACCTACCTTAAATGATGACGTCACTCCCAGATATGTCGCACCTGGAGCATTAACCGTTACGACCCTCACTTTGATGAGAGGTGATAACCCTAATGTACAATAACCCATGAATTAATAATTGTTATTAATTTTGCTCGAAAATACTTTAATTATTATTTTATTATTTTTGATAGGAGGTCAAGAATAAAACATTTTTATTTAATAAAATATGCCGAGGGGGACAAAAGTGGAGATAGGTGTTGAAGAGTGTTCATTGACCCACAAGAGGAAAAAGACAAGTGGTAGAAACCACTAAGTGAGAACTCAAGATGTAAGAGGCATCATCCCCAAAAATGAGGTCAACACTTCTAATTGACTGCTAAAGAGTAGGAGGCTCATAAATGACCAAGTATAGGAAAAATATTACATATTAGTATGTCCATGAGCAGTAGGAGGATAGCATTGGATGAGGATTAACAATTGTGAAATGCAAGAGATGACGCATTGAAAGATTTTGCTCTTGTGGTTCAACGAACAATAGCTTGGCTGCTCTCGGAGTTGGTTGGGGGGGACAACTTCTCCACTTTTGTTTTCCCAGTGTTGGTGCCAGGTTCTCATTACATTGCTTATGATTGATTTTATTTACAGTAGAATTTGTATTTTAATGTTGAATTACAACTATACGTCTAGGAGAAATGTTTATGCATCCATGTTTTCTGTAGTATATTAGATTTGTACAATGTTAGATTATTTCTCAATGCATCTAAGACCGAGCATCCATACCTGCATCAAAGAATTGCTAGCAATGTTATTACTGTAGTAATTAGTAATTCGTTCTGAGCATAATTATTTAGATCTGCCTATGGTGACTTGCTATGGTTTCAAATTCAATACTCGTTCTTTAAATTATTTACATGTTTGTAAATTATTCATATTAAATTAATATCATAATGTATTATGGAATAGATCTAGTTAATTTGTACAATCGAGACTATTTAGATCGAGATATTGGGGAATCAATTTAAATAATTATAACGTATTCATTTAACCAATTACAGATTTACAATTATCCTATCAATCTTTACCTTATCAGTTAAACAACAGTATTTTTATGGAAATCTGCAACCCGCAATCTGCATTCCAAAAATTCAATTGCAGAGGAATAATTTATTAAGAGTTACAATAGGTTCCACAATCTGCAATCCACATTGCCGAAGGTCAACTGTAGAGGAATAAAATATAACAAGTTAAAAATGTGTTCCGCAATCCCCAATATGCATTGTGGAAGGTTAAATGCAGAAGGATAATTTGTAACAAGTTAAAAATAAGTCACCCACAATCTGCAATCCGCATTGCGGAGGGAAATTTATAACCAGTTAAACTATGTCCCGCAATCTGCAATACGCATTGTGGAAAGATAATTGCAGAAGGTTAAATTATAAAGGGTTAAAGTATGTTCCACAATCCGCAATCTACATTGCGGAAAGCTAATTGCAGAAGGTTAAATTATAATGAATTAAGGTGTGTTCCACAATCCGCAATCCACAATGCGGGAAGCTAATCGCGAAAGATTAATTTATAAAGAGTTAAAGTATGTTCTGCAATCCACAATCTGCATTGCAGAAAGCTAATTGTGAAGGGTTAATTTATAAAAAGTTAAATTGTGTACCGCGATCCGTAATTAGGATTGCAAAAATCTAAATGCGAAAGGTTAATTATAAATATGTATAATACGTTCCGCATTGCAGAAAGCTAATTATAAAAAATTAAATTATAAAGTATTAAAGGATGTTCCACAATCCACATCGTGGAAAGCTAATTGCAGAAAGTTAAATTATAAAAAAGTGAAGTGTGCTTCACAATATGCAATGAAGTGAAAGGCTAATAAATACAAAAACCCATTTGCATCCCATTTTTAAAATATTACTTGTTATTTTTAAAGTATTATTTGTTTTTTAAGTAGTATTTGTTGTTTTGATGTAATATATATTATTTATTATGATTTGTTTCATGCTTTAAATTTAAATTATATAATTATATATTTGTTTTTATTATTATTATCTTTTTATGATATTAAATTTTAATTTTAATATATTTTGGTATTTTTTTTAATGTTTTTTTTGTGTTTAATTACTTTGGTGTGGTTTTTAAAGTTTATTAAAGGTATATTGAGATCTACAAAGAAATCTAAGTTGGATAAAATGTCCATTTCTATAAAGATTTGGACGTGTTGCAGAATATGTTTCACACCGTAGAGAAAATGTCAAATTTCACAAATTTTTGATAATATATTTTTGTAATGTTTCAATTTTAAGATTTTATTTTGAAAATAAATATTACATTTTTAATATGTTATTTACAAATATATGGTTTACTTTTTGTCGAGTTGATGTGAATTGCCACATTATGGAAAAGAATGTTAAATAGTATCATTTTATTTGGAAAAATACATTAAAAATGGTTTGAAATGTCTTTATTTTATTTATTTCTTTCTTTCTTATCTCGTCAAGTTGTATAACTTGTTAATTACAAATTTGTTTTTAATTTCAATATTTTTATTGTTATTATTTTATTTTTATTTTGATATAAAATATCATATTATATTAGTTTTTCTAACATTTAATTAAAAAATATATTCTTCTGTCAATAATACCCATTTTTATACCCAAATGCAGGTGGCAACATTGAGCAAAGGGCACTCAAGGTCAGCAAGAAGGAGGTTCACGTGTCATTCGACGGGGGCCACTCAATGTCGCACTAAACCTACCTTAAATAATGATGTCACTACCAAATCTGTGGCGGTTGGAGCATTAACCTTTACGACCCTTGCTTTGATGAGAGGTGACAATCCTAAACTCTCTATCTCTCTTTGGCACTCATGCTTAGGATTATGGAAATCCATGCGAACTGGAAATAGATCACGTGTCAGAGGAATTTTAATGGTGTATTAGCATGGAAAATTTCCCATTTCATCCCCAATATTTCAAGCACTGCAACACACATAGTTGGAATTTTGGCGTCCTCAGTGACTATCTGCAGACATAAATACAAGAATCTAAATTTGACTCTCAAAGCCCCCTCTAGATCTCTCAAATACTGGTATTCAAATTTTTCAATGCGTTCAGTTCATCCAAATATGTCTCATTCAAATATGTCTCACAAAATGAGAGCCACTCTGAGGCATTGAAGAGGGGGGTGAGGGAGCGCCAACGAGAGAGATAGGAATATCTCAGTGATTGTCAACACGATAGGGTACATTAAATGTTACCTAAGGGTAGGGTACATTCCCAGTAACACATTCTCACAATATCTCATGAATGGCCAACCAACAAGAAATTTTACCTAATTGCTTGAATGGAATCATTTCCACAATAATACAGTTGGCCTATAGTAACGATCTTCCTTTCATGAGGAAATTGAATTACACGAAAAATCAAAGACACTATTGTCGTCATGGAATAAGTCCTATTGTGACCTGTTAATAAGTTATAATCCAACTTAGCATCAATGAATTTCACCTCCATGTACATAGTTTTACCCCCTATCTCTATTGGGAGAGATAATCCAAGTGAGCATCAATGAATTCCACCTCCATGTACATAATTTTACCTCGTACCTCTATTGGGAGAGATGGGATGATTCCATGAGTCTTGATGCAAATGGATTCAAATGCTTTTAACATAATGGGAAAAGGAATGAACTCAAGTGATCCTACAACTTTCCAACTTGACAAGAAAATAATTCAAGTGGAAGCCCCCTTACCTACCACAATCTTGAGAATATTGAACCCTCTGGTCAACACTTGAATTTGAAAAGTGTTAGAGTGAGATCAGTGAGGTTTCTAATTATCCAAGTCAAATGTTATAAGTTTATATTCCAAGCGGTACATAGTCTTAATTTATGCTAATATAGTATTTCACTATGTGGAGAAGCTCTAGAGTGCCTCTAATGTAGGCATCACACAAGGATGTTGGGATAGGTCTTTGGTGATACTATAATTCAATTTTTGCAACTTGTGAGTTAGGATTGAATGGGATCCACTTTAGTGCACCTTTCAACATGCTAGGCATCCTATCATTTTCTAGATTCTCGATGTGTAGGGGATTAGGAAATTGGGAGTTGGAAACATATTTTCACTTAGATCCATATGCACACATGCCATAATTGCGATACTTGGTCTAGACATTAATTTCTTGCTCACACATGTTTACATTTGCATTCAATGGGTTACTCCCTTGTGAAGAGGCTCCCTTGGTAAGAGTTCTTCAAAATGATAGGCTCCTTGGTGGATTCCTACTGTACCAATAATCATTGGGTGACCTCCATTTTGGGATATTGTTGAGTCAAGTGATCATCTAAGTAGAGTACACAGAAAATTCACTTTCTTCTTATCTTTATTATCCCACCAACATTATTATTGTTGACATTACTACCCTTGTTCCTATTCTTTTTATTTTTGTTTTGTTTTTTTCCCTTCGAGTTGTTGGTTTCCTTTGACATTGGACTAATATTGGATCCTTTATTTTTGGAAGCACCATAATTGTGGAAGGTTGTGTACAAAATAAGGAGGAGGTTATAGGAAATAGTTAGTGGCCAAAATATTTGTGTGTATGATCATGTGACTATATAAAGAACATAAGGAAAGTGAGTGAGTAGAAGTAGAAAGAGAGAGCAATGAAACAAAGAATAATTAAAAGATCATAACTCTACCCAAGGAATACATTCTCATAGATCTGGTCGAGGATATAAGACCTGAATGGTTGAATACAATATTTTTCCATTAAACTAGATTAAAATGGAGGATTAAAAACCTTGTTCCTTTGGGAAAGTGGTCGAGGTGATGCTGTAAAGTTACGAAAAGTAGAATTTTTGTGCAATTGGAGTGGGATTTATTAGTGACGCTAGGGACAAGCGTGTAGTAAGAACATTACAGAAAATTGGGGTCTAAAATGGGCCTCATAATAAAAAGAGACAACCATAAATTTTTGATGAGTTGGAATTCAAAAAATAATAGAATTTCAAGAAAAATTTTCAACCATAACGATTGACTTGGAATAATTGTCATAAAAACTACTTTATTTCTTCGTATTTTCAACATATCTCCATGTGGATTTACTCAAATTTTGATCTCAACCCCCCGCCCCCCTCTAAAAAATGAGATATCCATTAAAAAATGTGTTACTTGCAATGAGTACCCACACACTAGATACTTTTGATGGACCTCACCCCATCAAAAGAAATAAATACACTAAAAATGTGTTACTTAAAAGTAACATGTTTTCTTAATGTATTTCTCATATTTAGTGGGGTGGGTACTCATTGGATGTGGAATTTAATTTTGCTTCCTACAAGTGCCCCCACTCTAAATTTGAGTAAACCCACATGGAGATGTTGAAAATATGAAGAAAACAAGTAGTTTTCCCTCTCTTCCTCCAAAATTCATAAATATTATTTTATTATTTTTCTTAGGAGGCACATTTTAGACCCTATATTTTATTTACTAAGAGAGGAAATATGTGAAAAATGGTGAAAAACGCATATGATAAATGCAAATAAGAGAAGTGTGCATCTATAAGAGGAGTTGTGGAATGGAGAAAGTAGTGAAAATAAAGAAAATGAGTTGTGGAAGGTTAAGACAAGAGAGGAACTAAACTGTTCATGGTTAAAAGGAAGTGCAATAGAAGTGTAGGATGGTTCAATAAGGAGAAGCTAGGGAATCGATAAGGTCCAAGTAAGGAAAGAGGTTATGAAGTATAGTTGATGAGTAATCAATTTTCGAATCAATCACCTGAGATAACTTTGAAATAAGTTGCAAACAATAAGAATTGTCAAGAGTTGCAAAAAACAGTAGAACCCAATAAAGTGAACCCCCCATTTTTGTGTAAGAAAATACTAGAAGTAATGGAAGAAAAACATGTTTGACTACTCCTTGGGAACCCTAACAAAATTTGCTAATCCATTCTCAACAATGTGTTTTATAGTTTCCTTGGTATAATAAGACATTTGGTAGCTCTAGTAGTTTGTAAGTTGGTTCAATATTAGGTGGAAGTAGTAGCATTTTTTAGCACAATAGTAATAAAATTGTGGCTCGTGATCCATGCCTCAAGAATTTTTGTTTGTAGGAACTCTAGTTTCTAGAATGGATAGAATAAAAATAGATTCACCTATGAAAGGCTCAAAATTTTAAATGAAGAGGAGGAAAATCTAATGCATAACAACATAGGTTCCTGTGTGAAGCCATCTAAAACTCCAGAGGGCCACATTGGAGCTCATTTAATTTCAAACTATAATGCATTTAAGATCCCTACAATGGTATATGAAGTTGATAGAATGAAAAGATGCAAATGCACCATCCCTAACTGTACCAGATATAAATAAATTGTTTTGAGACAAAATTTCGCAACCCAAGCTTGAACAACAATAGATCACAAAACTAAGTGAGATTAAGAAAATGCAAGGAAAATATATCTGGTATTATGCACAATGATATAGGGATGTGTTTGATAAAATATCATTCTCTATGCATGATTATCAACACAAATAATGATTTATTCAATGGCTATTACCAATAACTAGCATTTTGCTATTGTAATAGGTCATGGATTTGCCTAAATATGATTTAGAATTAGCTATGAAAATTGAAGCAATGGCTAGTTATCAAATTGGTCCCATGACTAGATTGTCATCATCTACAAGTGACCTATCAAAATTAAAAAACCAAATCACTTCTCTAATTGAAAAATTTTAGTGGTTGTCCATACCAAAGTCAGGCCAAACAAAATTATGGTGCATCTGATATATGAAGGAAGGACACCATGTATCAAAATGCCCCAGAATGAGGGGAGGAATAACCACACAAGGAAGAAAATTCATCAATAAACCAAGTGAAACCATTGCATGAGTCACTATAGAAAATCCATTTCATATGGTTGGCTTCCCTACATATCAATATCCACAATTTGCAAATCATTTGTCCATTCACTGGACACTTCCCTAACATGCAAAACTATTCCTTAGTTCCAAATATAGTCTACCATGCTTTTTGTAGAACTACAATACATAGTTTAGATAAATGTAGATCCCTAGATGCATTAACAAAGAGGATGGACAAATCCATATAGTGGGTAGCATATCAAGAACAATAAGGAAGAGGAGGTAGAGGATGTGAAAGAGGGTTTGGAGCTAGATTAGGAGCACACAAGTGGTCGATTCGTTGTTACAATTGTAAGGATATCAAACATATAGCTCAAGAATGTACCCTCCCTAAGAGACCATGGTGTAGTTGTTTCCTAATGAACATTCATGGTATTGAAGAACACCCAAAGATGATTGAAAAATGGGAATATTGCGCAAGACTATCCGCAAGTATAATTAACTTAGAATCCCGAGAGGACCACATTCTAGAAGGCGTCGTTGTTGCAAAAGGGAGAAAAAATGGGTGGAGATATGAAAAGGTAGAATTCACTTGTGATGAGTAGAGTGACCTTGCAAATGATGAAGTATAACCCAATCCACCAAAATGAAAATTTCGAGTATGTTGTTGAATTTTTTAAGCAAATGGTGAGTCCACTGACCAAAGATGTGGTAGGACCATCCACGAATGTTAGAATATATGATGCGTTGAGAAGCCATGGAAGGAATACAATTTCAAGGAAGGTAAGGGATCCAGTATCTTTAATGTTTAATTTGTTGGGGGACATTTTGGACGATGAAGGCACAATTTGGAATATAAAAAACGTCATCCACACAATGAATGGTGTTATGGAAATTGATGAAGAAATTTGTGCCCCTCTTCCGAAAAGGACAAATACGTTTGTGAATAAGTGGAGAAAGAAAAGAATAGGATGAGAATTCAAGTCGAATGCTCAAGTACATGGATATGATGTCAATAAAGTGATGCCATATTTGAAATCTAACATCAACATACTTTCAAAGAATTCCATGGAATCCATGAGTTGCCCCTTCCTTATCTACTTTCCTATTTAGTTGAGAATGGGAAACTAGTATCGTATCTTTATGATTGGACAGTTAGAGAATGTAGAGGTAGAATAGGAAAGGGTAAATCCCTTCACCATTTCTGAAGTAATCAAGATAATGGGAGGACCTAGTCCATATCCATATTTAATAGAAATAGAATAGGCCTATGAAAACTATGGTTTTCTCAACCTAAATAATGAAACAATGAGTCTTGAAGCTAACAACATGAATATTACACAACCTATGNAGGGACCATAATACACTAAACCAATAAACAAGTGGATGTAAATATATCTTTTATATATATATATATATATATATATATATATATATAGTATATTCTTTGATAGTGGGAAGAAGAGAGGGTTATGCAAACCCTACAACAAATGGCTCTATAATCTAGAGAAGTATTCTCTCCTTTGATAGTGACTTCATAGAAGCATGCAATGAATGGCAGAATAAACGATATGAATTATATTCCAAGCACTGCGAAATGATAAAATATGTTCGATGGATTGAAATAGAGGTCGTATATCCCTTAGTATATGATGGAATCAAAAAATTAGATGGTTTTATCCATGAAATCAATTCCTATTTTGAAGAAGAGTATTAAATGAATTTTTGGATATAATGCTTAGAGGAACTCTTGCAAGATGGTGGGAAAAAAATAAAATTTGATATACCTTATTGGAATATAACCCAAATACAATGATGTTAAGGTTCATACTTTCTAACCATGCCAACATAGCTGTGTAAATATATATGGTCCATATAAATCCATTTTCTCACATCGATAAATGTAAATGACAATGATACACATATGGATTAGAACCAGAATTTTGGGTTCACCAGTTGTTGAGGCCTGGAAAATCGCAGGTAACAACAATAGGGATTCTCCCCAATAAACATTCCCAATCAGCTCATTATTGTTTGGTATGGGGAATCCGTCCAGTTTACATTTTGGCTACCATAAGTCAAGTAATGGTTAAAGCTTATTTTACTGGTTGCAGCCCGATCCACCGTTTAGGCGTATTTTTTAGTTTTATGTTTAGGTATGATATGAAAGTGCCTATATAAATGCAATTGATATAGAAAATGAGGAGTGTCACAATGTGATGTGCAGGTTCTTACCTCTCGTCTTACCTCTCTCGCTTCTAAATCATAAACAAAGAAAAACTAACTAAAACTCTCTAACCTATCCCTAGCGAGAAATACTGCAATTAATGCCAAATAATGTATATATAACATGCATAAAGAACACTACAAATAGTTGTTAATGTTTCTGAATACATGCATATCAATAGACGGATAAACAAAGAGATAGCCCATTGTTAATTAAAACATTCATTACTTAAGTATGATTGTGGAAATTTCGTAGAAATAAACAGGAGCACATTCATAACTTGAAAGAATTCATAAGTTAGAAAGATCTCACAGCTCATGGAAACAAGCTGAAATAGAAATAGTTCACATCTAACTAGTCCATGTCAAGCATTTGAAACCCCGCAGTGCTTTCTCCAGGCAAAAATTATAACTCTTTATTATAAGATGAAATAGTTCTTCTTACAATAATATTGCACAAAGATAGTCTGAAAAAAGGTCCTTTGATACATAAAGCTTGCCTATATTTATACAACAAAAAAAAACTCTTGGGCTACCTTTGTTGCCTTTTGGGCTTCCCCTAACCTTTCCTTTACAAAAAATTGTCCTTTTTGCTTATGGACTCAAAAAGATAAATACAATATATTACATCATTTATCAAAAGTACTTAGACAGTCCAACTAAGAGGGTCCAACTTTCTCGTTCATAAACTTCCTCCATGCATTTGCATCCGCTGCTATGTTCTCAAAACCAGAAGGTTTGAGAAATCTGATAGTAATTTCGTGCTAAGTGGTATTTGGTTTTACACCCACTACCCTAGCAGGAATCAAGCAAATTTGGTCTTCCAACAAGTGACTAATCATAACTTCATGTGCTATTTCAGTTTTAAGTACCTTTTCATCTAACTCCTTGACTTGCTGAATGGTCTGTTCATCTTCATTGCATCATTCCTGTAATTGTTTCAACAATATTTCATGCTCTAGAAGCACTTCTAATCTTCTTTCAATAGAGGTATAACATTGATGATACGTTAAGAGGACTCTTTTGTTGAATTCTGCACAGGCACTCATCGTCTTCCTCACTGCCTTTACTAGCTCCTCTGCTACTTTGCTAGCAAACTCGATCAACTCGTATTCCAGCTTTATCATATCTAGGTCTTTGACAGATATATCTATGGGAGATTCCTTATTTGATTCTACCCATGTCATCCTTCCCTATGGATTTTCTAAGATATCCTCTGTCCTATCCAAAAAATATGAAATTGTACTTACAATTTCCTCTAATCTTATGTCTATCTGTTGAACTTTAAATCTTTCTTCCACCATCTACAGCTGCATTTTATGGATCTTCTTTCTGAACATAAAATCATGCTTCTTCAAAGGTTCAACATCGGCCTCCTGCTCCATAGCTGTCTTCAATGAAACTTCCAGTGAATTCTTTTGATCTTCCAGGGATGCTATCTGAGCTTCATACAACTTGGATTTTCCTTTTGCAGTAGTTCTTTGTGCTTCTAGTTCTATTAATTTATCATCTAACTCTCTCTTTTCCTTATTCAACTCTTCAATGGATAGCCTAAGATCATCTCTTTTGGCTTCCAACATTTGATTTCTTTGCTGCAATTTCTCAAACTCTGCCAAGGTGGCCTAGTTTTCCTTTTCTATATTACCTGTAGATATTACCAAAGCATCTTTATCAGCCTGTAGAATATGACACTTTGTGTTTGATATCTCAACCTCACCGATCATGTTCTCATAATTTCTTTTCAAATTCTAGTTTTCACTCCTTTCTTTCTTCAAAGTCTCTTTCAGCTGTGTGACTTTTTTCTGAGACTGCTCTAAATCTATCATGATTCTATCCACATTGTCTTCAAAGGCTAGGGATAGAGCTACCCCATCCCTCGCTATTAATTGCGGATCTCTGTGTGTACCGTGAACCACTATTTTATCAGTCACCATCACTCCTGGTTTACCCCTAGTGTTCACTTTCATTTCTATTCATTTGACAATTCTCTTTTTTTCCTTGTCGTAAAAGAAAGTGTTAAAATTCGGCACCTCCTCTCCTTTAGTGGGAGTGAAAGGAATTAACTCAAATCCATAAATTGGCACTGATCCTTCTCCTACTGCACTACTAGAAGGAACAACATGCTCTAATGGGTCAATATCAGACTAAACCTATCCTTGATCAGTAGGGTCTTGTTCTTCTTGAGTTTCTTCTCTCACTCCTTCACCTACCTTTTTTGCTGGCCGTTTTCCCTTTTGGACATATTCTAATCTGAAACCTTCACTTTCTGCCTACTTTTTTTGTGTTTCATCTTCTTCTTTTCTTTTCTTTTCTTCTTCAATCTTTTTTTGTGCTTCTTCAGCTGCTTGTTTCTTTTCTTCTTCTTCTGTTCTCAACCAGTTCTCCACTTCTTGCACTAACATTTGATCTTCTTCCTGCCTTTTCTTGGCTGCATCTTCTTCCTGCCTTTTGAGTTTGTCAGTTTCTTTACCCTTTCCTCCCACAGTAGTTATCTTTTGTTTGAATCTTTTTCTCAAAGCTCTCATGTTTTTAGCATTCTGAAAGGCTTCTTCATCTTTATCCCAGAAATTTGTATATTCGAAATGCACTCTAGCTGCTGTGTAATAATCGACAAATTTATCCTCAGATTCATTCCTATGGAAATTAATTGCACCGAAGTGAAATACTCTAACTCTTTAACAAATCCAACTGCATTTTTTACGATGGAAAATTTGTAACTTCCTACAAAAAAGGGAACTGCAGGATATAATGCCTTCTTCTGCTCAAAAAGGAAATTTCCTATCCCATCAATATATAGCTATCTCACGGCCTCTTTGTGGATTACATAGTCTGTGGCATACTTCGGTAGAAGAGAAGGGGATTTTGAACCACCATACATTCTTAAATATAATCCTTCTTTTGTCAGATAATAGCTTTCGTGTTCTTGCACAGCTTTCATAGCTTCTTCTAACATACAATTTCATTCGACCAAGAAGATTAATGTATACAATGGCATGATGAATTTCTCACAGATCTCCTTGTAATATCTGTAATATTTATGGGCCCAGAATAATTTATAGGCTGTAGAAATTGGAGCTCGGTCCTTATCCCAATGGCACTTTAAGGCTGGGAAAGGTTGAGTGCATAGAATGCAATCAATCAAAATAGAACTCATGTAAAATTATGACTTCTTTTGGGACCCTCCTCTTAATGCTACACTTATATAGGCTGTTGGACACTATATTTTCCCAATTAAAAATTGTACCTTGTGTAGCAACAAAATAGATAACTAGTATCCAACCCATTTTAAAATTTTTTCCATTAGCTCTTCCATAAATTTTGTTTAACATCAAAGCAATGAACCTATATGGAGTACGGAGAGTTGATGTTTCATACTCTCCAGAAGGCCTTGTCATGAAATTTCTACTTGGGATCATCATTTTTTTTACTGTCTCCACCATGTCCAGACTTAAATCCTTTAACCAACCTTCAGTTAAATAATTTTATGGTGTTGGTAGATTATAAGCCATGGATACATAAGCAGGGATGTATGCAGCATAAACTTACTTCTTGGTATTGGCTAGTATCATCCTTGTTACATCTACCTTGGGCAGAATCCAACCTATCACTTCTGAACATGAGAAAAGCTAAGGTCTGGTAGCCACTTTCATAAGGGATGATTTCTCAATATTTGCATATATGGGAATATCTTCAAAACCGACATCTCGAACATTCTGTCTTGAAATCATCCTATATACTTCTCCCCAATTATACTCTGGCTTCACTCTAGTAATAGCTTCAGTATCTTCATAAATGACTTCCACTTTGGTTATTACCTCCGCTTCAGGATCCTCTTCGGTTGCTTGGGCCTCCTTCTTCTGTTTTCGCAGCATATTGCTGTATTGATAATTAGCCTGTGACAATTATACAACATGATTTTAGTCTCTTTACCTCTAACAAGATGTGTGGTGAGAAAACAATAAAACAACCAAATATTACCATTCCATCGATATGCATACTGAAAACTATTATTTACACCCACGGTCCTTCTGAATGAAAGATTTTGAATAAAAGAAAATGCAAAACCCGTCTGCCCTAAAACTTTGCTAGCTCAAAACCTAACCTTTTCCAGCCTCCCAAAACTACTCTACAGGTGACTCTCGACTGAGGAAAAGTTTACACCGCCATCTTCTTCAACACAAAATCCTAAAACCCCTATCAATCACGCGGCCCTCCTGTATCCTAATGAAAAATACGGCCACGCAGATTAGGATTTAAAAAGATGCCATCGTGAACAGGGAGGTGCAGACAGCGAAACGCTTGTCTGGACCGTGCCTTGACCTTCCCAATAAATGTAAATGATGCACTCATGGTTGTACAGAGGTTGGGTGGAAAAAACTAACTGGCCAAACATGAAAACACTTAGAAATAAGCAGGCCACATCCTAAGTAAAGGAAATTTCACTGCAGGAAAACCACAAAAATGCATAAAACCTTATCCTACCATGAAAAACCTAAACCTATCCACCATGGCGGTTTAAAACAACAAAAACCAAGCATAAAACAAATTCATGAGCGAATCCTACCTAGCAATGAAGTGATGAGCAACCTGGATAGGAAATGATTACCGTGGGTGTAGAGGAGATTGACAGCTGCGCATGAAGGACTAGAAAGCTCCACGGTGAGAATGACAAGTCACGGGCTCCAAATGGCTTTAGAAAACTTGACCGAGAGTGGACAAATAAAACTAGCAGGAAAATATTTTAACCAAACGCTGGACATATAGTCTTGAAAGCATCCGCAACGTCGAACAGGAACAACTCTACTTACTCGGTAATCGGATGGGAAAGTCACATCGAAAATCAGAGGGAATAACTTCTCCAGTATCATCGAGAACATCATGAAACTTCGGATCAACTCAACATTAACTCTTCACAATGTTGGATGGTGGACAAACTAAGTCTTTTGGTTCATTCCAAAAAACAAAATCGATGGTGAAAATGCTAACTTTACCGGACATCAGACATCAGAGAAAGATAGTTGAACGGACACTCGATTCATTGGATCTACTTTACACTAAAACGTCGGAACATCGGCAAACTATCTCTGAGATCACATACAAACCGACTCCCGATACAACGGCTCAGACCTTGGAAGGCTTCTAATAAACCCATCGGAAAGGTAGTGGACTATGCCTTCGCTATTTTGGAAGACTAGTCAACTAAGCATCCGATATGGGCATGCAAAAAGACTAAGTTTTTACAGAAAAAAAGTTGAGCCCAGGGAAAACCTCGGTAGAAATAAAACATTCTTAGGCCATCTAGATATAAAAATAAAAAAGGGGGGACCCTAAAAATGAAAGTTTTCGGGGGAATAGTTGCAGCTGCAACAATTGGCGACTACCTGGCAGACACATATCTCTGAACAACTTATTCTTTGATACAACAGACTATTTTGGTGATATCATTTTATTAGGTTTCTTCAAGATATCTAGATTCCTGAAGTCACAAGATTTATGAACTTTAATCATTGATGATAGTCCAATTTTAAGAAGGGGAACGAGGATTTCAAAGTCTAGATAACTCTTCTGAGGCTGAAGATATGATTTTTATTTTACCTCTACCTTTGGGTTCCTTCCAACTTAGATACCATAGGATCGTAACATATGGTAAACAGATATATCTGTTTGTTCCTCATTCCCATGCCAATTTTCACTTTTTGGTGCTTCTAGACTTTTGTCCTTTTGAGTCCTCCGGATTGCTTTCTTTCAGAATTTTAATTCAAGCTCCTCTATCCATAGTGTCCTTTTGTGTGAGAGATATTTTAATTTTAACTCGCAGATGTAGAAGAACTTTGGTAATCTTATCCATATTGATGTGGTTCAGTATGTGTTTTTTATACATATTGCTTCTTGGGAGATTTTGACTCTTGTTAGCCTTTTGGATTTCAATTTATGACATGGGATCATTTAAATATAATACATTGTTTACCTTGCTTCCTTTTCGTGGGTCTTTTGTTGTTACCCCCTAGGAAAACTTTTAGTGTGGGATGAATGGAGCCTCAAAATAGTACTCTAGACTTTTCTATCCTTAGTTATTTTACAGGGATTAAGCAGGAATTCAAATGTGTTCATAATCCATTTAGGAAATCTGCAAGTCTTGAAGAATCTTTAAACACTATATGAGTACATAGTAGGTAGTCTTTGATCAACGATTTAAGTTTATCCAGAACTCTGATGAACTCCAAAGACCAAAATTCATGCTGATTTATTTAAACAAACCAATATTTACAAGCAATCAAAATTCTGAGCAAGTAAATGCAAAACAACTAAAACTAATATAAAGTAAACAAACAAATCAAACCAATTATTTATGTACAAGAAAACCAAATCAAAATCATCAAGAAAAATAAGGCTTGAGAACTAAACCATTTACTGGTAAGTTCTCCTCCCACCCCCATAAGTCTTGTAGCTTGTAAGTTGAGGGGCCTATCTTTGATGCAATCTGAAAAGGGCCTACCCATAGTTGCTGAAACTTGGTGTGCTTTCCCTTCTCATAATGCGGGTGATCCCACTTAAGAACCAAATCACATACCTCGAATTCCTTATTCCCAGCTTTGTGTTTGTCAAACCAACTCTTTACCATTTCTTGTTGATGCTTAAACCTTTCATGGGATTTGGATCTAGACTCTTCTGACTTTAGCATATTATAAATTCGGATTTGCAGAATCTCATTATCGGTACCCCTAGAGTCTTGGGCTACTCTACAGGATGGAAACAGAATTTTAGGAGGGAGGACAACTTCTTTCCCTTAGACAAGAATGTAGGGTGACGCACCTAAGGAGTTCTTAGGTGTGACTCTATCAGCCCAGAGTGCATTAGGTAAAGCTAGATGCCATCTCCTTTGATTTTCTATCACTGTTTTCTTTAAAATTATAATCGAATTTTTATTTGTGGATTCTGCCAAACGATTTCCTTGTGGGTAGTAGTTTGCATAATAGTGTATATTAATTCCTCTTTCATTAGCAAATGTAGTTAATTTAATAGATGAAAAATATGAAGCATTATAAAAAAAACAGAGAAATTGGAACCCCAAACCTGGTCATAATGTGGTTCTACAAGAAATCCATAACTACATCCTCGTTTACTTTTCATAGCGGAATGGACTCTACCCATCTAGTGAAATAATCAGTTGTTGTTAGAATGTCCTTATGCTGCAATGAGGAATTTGGATTGATTTCTCCGATAATGTCAATTCCCCATTGTTCGAATGGTTCCAAGATAATCTCTGGTTTCAATGGTCCTGCTACTTTAGCTTGTCTCCCACTGCTTCTTTGGAAAGTGTCACACTTTCTAACATGAGAATGAGCATATTTAAACAATGTTGGCCAGTAATATCCAGCTCTGAGAATCTTGTGGGCTGTTGTGTCCCCTGAAAAGTGACCTCCAGCGGGTCCATCATGTAATTCTGCTACAACCTTTTTTGCATCTTCATGTTCCAAGCATCTAAGAAAGACTCCATCGTAGTTCTTCATAAACAACACTCCATCAATAATAAGATATAAGGATGATTTCATACGTAATGTCCTTCTTTGCTTGGGGCTCCAATGTTCTGGAAAATATCCTTCTTGAAGATAATGGACCAAATCCTGATACTAGGAGTCTAGAACTGTGAATAGAGGACATACATCCACCATGTGTAATTCAGATTCATTATCCCAGCTGCTATCTTCATTTTTTTGACTCTCAACCATCATCTTACAGAGTCCTTGTCCTTTAATTATAGTTGTTGGTTTAAATTCCAGATCATATTCTTGCAAAGAAGTCACCCAATTACCTCTTCTTTCTCCCAGTTCTTTTTGTAGAAAAAGGGATCATATTGCTGGGTGTAGGACTATTACTTTGGTGCGATTCTTAAGTATGTATGGCCTGAATTACTTTACCGCCTTAAAAACTGCAGAAGCTTGTTTATTAACTGCCTTAAAAACTGCATAAGCTTTTTTATTAACCGCGGGATAGTTCAATTCATCCCCTTGCAGACCAGTGCTCATAAATGATATGGGGTACTCATATCCCCCATCCTCCTTCTGTGTAAGCACCGCTGCTAATGAATCATCAGAAGCGAAAGTGTATAGTATAAAATCCTTTTCAAAATTTGGACTTTTAAGAGATGGTGCATGAGAAACATATGACTTGATCTTGTTGAATTCATTCTTCTCTGAATCAGTCCATTTGAACCGCATGCTCTGCTTAACCATTTGCTGCAAAAGGTTTGACGATTTGAGCAAAGTCTGGTACAAACCTTTGCACAAAATTGATTGTCCCCATAAAAGATTGCATACCTTTTTTATTATGGGGTAAAGAGATCTATTCTATGTCTTCAATCCTTTCTGGGTCTATGGAGATCCCTTTTTTAGAAATAACATGACCCAATAGCTTTCCTTCTGTGACTGCAAACACACATTCCTTAGGATTTAACAAAATGCCATGTTTCTTGTAGCGCTAAAAAATATGTCTCAAATGAAATGCATGCTTTTTTCTCTTCTTTGAAAATATTGTAACATCATCTAGATAGACCACAACACTACTACCAATAAGACCGCGGAAAGCTATATCCATAGCCCTTTGGAAAGTTGCTCTAGCATTAATAAGTCCAAAACGAATCCTCCTATACGCAAAAGTTCCCCACTTGGTTCTAAAAGTGGTCTTGAGCCTGTCCTCTTCTGCTACTAATACTTGATTATAACCGAAGAATCCATCTAATAGAGAGAACAGTTCGAAACCTTAGACCATTTGTAGTATTTGTTCCATGGGTGGGATGGGTTAATTATCTTTATCTGATGCACAATTAAGATTTATGAAATCTACGCAAAGTCTGATCTCTCCAGAATTTTTCTGCACTGGTACCAAATTAGAGACCCATTCTGAATGTCTGACTTTAAACATGATTTTAGCATCTAGCAGCTTTTTCACTTCACATTGAGTTAGGGGTTCTAGCTCTGGATGCATTTTTCTCAGAGGTTGTTGATAAGATTTGACTCCAGCCTTGATTGGAATCACATGTTGTATAATTTTAGTGTCATACGTCTTTAGGTCTTTGTAAGTCCAAGCAATTACATCCTTATATTGTCCGAATAAGCTGATGAATTTACTCCTCTAACCAGGTGAACAACACTTCCCAAAATTCACATATTTGGGTTCAGCTTCTATCCCTGGATTTATTAGCTCAAATTGTAAAGATGAGCTATGAGTCTTGACATTCAC
This sequence comes from Pseudotsuga menziesii, assembly GCA_001517045.1. Taxonomy (NCBI): domain Eukaryota; kingdom Viridiplantae; phylum Streptophyta; class Pinopsida; order Pinales; family Pinaceae; genus Pseudotsuga; species Pseudotsuga menziesii. Next base: position 475,723 of record LPNX011167106.1, on the reverse strand, counting down.
TGGCTTTCTGAACTTGTTGTCTAAATCAAACATCTATTCCAAAGTTCTAACTCCTTTCGGAATGAAATTTCCGTACTGTAATTCTGCTTGATGTTCTTCATCATCTATTATGTCTCCTTTAAATGTATCATTATTTCTTAAGAATTCCAATATTTGTTGATCATCATCGAACACTCTCATATTAGTGATGTTATCTAGAACAGAAGGCCTGAAAAGCAATTCAATCGAACATCTATTATTTGTAGGTGCCAACCTTGCAGCTGATGTAGCTAACAAATCAACCGCTGCATTTTTTGCTCTAGGAATTGAAGAAATATTTAATGCATGAAAATTTATCAATAGATCCCCGACTTCATTTTCATAAGCCTTCAAATGCAGTGATATGCAGTGAATTTTGTTTTGAATTTGTTTAACAACGATTTTGGAATCTCCATACACTTTCATATTTTCACTTTTTTAAGTCCTTGAACTAATGCTTCGTATTTGGTTGTGTTATTTATGCATTCGAATTCTAATCTACATGAAAGAATTTTTTATTTTTTTCAAGATCAATCAGGACACAGGTAGCTCCTGGTCCTTCTAATGTCTTAGAACCATCGAAATAAAGAATCCAAAAACTTTCTACTCCTACCGAAATCGGATTACTAACTACTTCTGGAACTAAATCTACTATGTTACAATCAATCTTATCAGCCTGTGAGAATCGAAGGAGATCGGGATGGATATCAGGTATACTGCTGGATTCTTTAGCTTGGTAATTTCTTAGTTCTATTTCAAGAAAATAATTTCCCAACACAGAGTTTACTAGCTCATTTTTCCCTTCCAACAGAGTCACATTATAATTCATTTGAGGTTCTCTCAACACCTTTATTTGGTTCTGACATCCTTTATAGGGAAACCACATATGCGACCAATCTGATGCAAAATATCCTTCTAATTTTGCTAACCAATCCCAGCTCAAAACCAAACCATAAGCATCTGAGATATCTGCTACAACAATGTCTATGTATTGACATACCCTCTCATCCGCAGACAAACAGATCAAGACATCTTCCATTTCTCCAATCACTTTTACTGATGTTCTGTCTAATTGAAGAACTTGGCCTGTAGTTGGTTTAGGTTGACCATTTATTTGCTTGTATACTGAGAGTGGCATGACATTGACTGAAGCTCTTGAGTCCACCAAACAATTATGCACATTGTAATTGAAAATCTCAAAAGTTAGAAGAAAAGTTGGAGTTCTATACTTAGACTTCCCTCCTAAAGCTGTTTCACCAATCTCTTCCTCAGGTTGGTTGTCAATCTGAGGTTCCTTCTCGGGTGTCTCAAGTGCTTTTATGAGATTTTCCTTTTGTTGAGGTAGATTTCACATCTCAAACAATGAGATATTTGCTTTAGCCTTTTTAATGTCTTCAACAATGTCATACCCCATCTCATGCTCAATCAAAATTTTCTTGAAATTTTCAGCTTTATTTTCAGTCATGCTTTGTGGGCACACTGACCCTTTTGGGGTTTTGTTTTGAAATGACAAACTCACGTATGTTAACCATTAGGGAATTATTCTTCATTTTCTTCATGTTCTCTTGAAGTTTATTAATTTTGGGAAGTATCAAGTTATCTTCTTTTAATAGATTCTGAGTTCTTGTTGTAACATTTGTCTCTGATATTTATACTTCATCGGGGATACCTTCATCTTCCACATTGAACATAGAAACACAGTCCCATAAAACCAAGGTGTCTTCTTCTTGTGTTTATATTGGTTCATGATCTTTTTCTTTCTCCTCCACAGTTTCTATCAACTTAGAATCCAACATTTGGTTCATTACTAAGGTCATGGAATTGATCCATTGCGGACAATTCTTCTTAGAGTGAGGTTGCTGATGGAATGTGCAAAAATTATCCATTCCTACATTTGTCAAATTCATGTATGAGGGACTGTGTGGGGGAGGCTTCGGTTGACTTTAGTCTTCCCTCTTTTTATAATAAGGCTTGAATTGTTTATGAGCCTCCTTTTCTTTTTCCAAATCAATCACCCCATTTGATAACTTTTTCATCATCTTCACTATCCCATCTAACTCTTGTGATCATTCATGCTTAAGTTTAGTTAATAATAGGGGATTTTTTTTTCCACAAGTTCTTTCATATGACTGCGTAGGATAATGTTCTATACTCTCCATTTCTGCCTCTAACTTCTCAAATTCTTCATAAGTATCTACCAAAGTGGGATTAACTAATCTCTTGGAAAACATGGCTAGATCAGGCCTGAGGGATGAGGTAAAGTACTCAATTAGAGCATGCTCAGATGGCTTATCAGCTGCATTGAAGTTATTCAGGTAGTCAACAAACCTCTGAGTAAAATTATGTACCCTTTCTTTCTTTTCTTTCTGTTATCCCTAAAGTTGGACCTAGACTACGGGATCCAAGCTTAAGGAAATCTTAGTTTGAAAACAATCAAATCAAATGAAATCAAACTCACAATAAAAGCTGGTAACTAATATATTCTCACAGTACTATAGGGTATTAGGCTGATATCATATGTTTGTACAGTTTTCAGGTATGAGATCATAATATCACAGATATATATAGCCGGTATATGTCACAGAGAATTGGATACAAGTATTCACAAGAAAAGCAGAATGTATGACAGGCTGGTAAAACAGTGAGGGCTGCAAGAAAAAAAATCATAAAGATCATATAACATAAACATACATAACAGCATTCAATAAAAAGGATTCTATGATCCTGATAACATAAAGTGAAACTGTGACTGTCTATGAATAGTAAAGATAACTGTTTCTTCAAATAAGAATTACAATAATGGATTGTGAATGACCATATATGTAAAAGAATTACCAAAGAAACAGTTTATGTAGTACAGAGTAAATCATCATTATATTTCATTCAAAACTAGAACCTGTTGAAGCTGCAAATATTTTATGCTATATAGAGCTGTTTACAATTCATCCAGCATCATCCCCAAAACTGCCAACTCCCTCTGCGCTCTCCTCAAAGGCAGAACTCTCTCTTCTCTGCTCACGAGCCTCCGGCTGGGACCTCCTCTATACAAAAAGTGCTATCCATAAACTAACCATAGATCCTATATTCCAGGATCGAACCTCCTCTAATATAGGGCAGTTAATCCCTTTAAACAAGTATTTTAACACAAGTGTAAACTACAAGAAACATCTGTCAGCAAACAGAATTGCTTTTAGAAGCAATCTCTAACTCTAAAACATTTTAAAAGGAACCTTTAAAATGTCATTCGCTGCCTCCTCGATCTTCAGTTACTTTATTTTGTGGAGATACCTGAGAAGGACACCTAGCAAGAATTTGACCGAAACTAGCTGTTGTTGTTTTATTGGTGTTCATGTGAGGAATGCTCCATCCATTTTCGGTATCTGTATCAGAATTCCAAATGTAAACATAATCATGAGTTGTGGAAATGAACCACATTCGCATGCCCAGTCAAAGCACACAATATGTGTACCTTTCTCTTCACATCTTCAATAGCAATCAGCTTTATAGCTCTCGAAATCATCTGGGTTCTAATAGGCATTATTGTATGCTGGAAAATAAGAAGCCCCACAAGTACAGGTTGGGTTTGGAAACCAAAGCTTTCGAAGAGATCCTTTGAATTCCGAACAAGAGTATAGCCACCAAATTGTAATAGTGTAAGCACCTGCATGGCAACAAATGAATACATTGTATGATTGAGCTTCCAATGCCCCAACTCATGACCAATGACTGCAACAACTTCCTCCTCATCTTTGCACTGCTGAATCAAGGTGTCATATATCACTATATGCTTGTTGTTGTAAAATCCATACATGTATGCATTTCTGTGTGTCGATCTAGTTGAACCATCAATCACAAATAGCTTCTTCAAAGGAAATTTTAGATTTGATTCCCACTTCTCAATCTTCAACCTAAGTCCTCCTTCTGGAAGAGGAGTGAACTTGTTGAACAGTGGAGGTATAAGAATAGGATATAAAGACATCATCACTAGTGATAATATAAGCATAAAGACACAAAGGTATATTGCTAGATATGGACCTCCTTTCTGTACAATTACAATCATTGCTGCAACAATCGGTGGCCCAAGTAAAACCGAGAGGCCCAAACCCACAACCATATCTCTGAGGAAAAAGCAAAATAGTTTGTTTATTGAATCCATGTCGAGCATCGATGACAAAAGTTGAATACAATGAAAACGGCAGATCTATCAACTGAGACCAAAGAGTAACAGCTGCCAAAAATGTGAGTGTATACCATAGCGCATTCACAGATTCTAAGGTAATTTAGTCATTTGAACAATTCATTGATCGTATGAGATTGCTCTGTGAAGTTCATGCCTTCAAAAATAGATACATTGTGGAGATTGCTATTCATTGTCACTGTGTTAATGCTGTGGCTGTTGATGTGCTCAAACCTCCGAACACTCTGCCCCCAATGCTTCACTTTTTGCATTTAATAGAATAGAATTAAGAGAGACTTCACTTGCTCGATGCACTCCAATGATCCTAGGCAATTTCTAAGAGAAACCCCAAGATGGAAATATTCCAAACTTGGAATGTATATCAATGAACTTAACCTCTGTGCTCAAATAATACCGTAAAATTATGGTGGTAATACTGGGTTATGCTTCCTTGCATGTTCAGGTATAATTCGACGGATTAATTCAGGCGAAGCTCCTTTCAACTCTTGAGGCTTGAATTTAATCAAAAGTGGCAAGGGGCGACCATTTTTCCATCATTTGTTGGCAGAGGATGGTTTATAGACAAGTCCCAGTGATGCTTATTTATCTTCGAGTTCAAAAATGTATCAACCAAGTGGATTTCGATGTTCATCAACTTCAACTACAAGAGTATGATCGGGCTTTGAACCCCTTGGTCCGTCAGAGTACAGAACAGTCAGATATGCTTTATATGCTGGCATATACCTTGAGACAAAATCAGTAACCTATTCATCAGACATTCCAGGCTTTCCTTCTTCCCTCATTGCAATCTCAGCCTGCAGACGCCACTCATATACCCAATTTGTATCATTAACTTTGATGATTATCCATGAACCAATAAACTTTTCCCATGCATCATAATAAGATTCGAGATATCTGTTTACACTTCCAACTGTGGGTCAACTGCTTTCACCACTTCACTTGATAGTGGCTTAAAACCAAGCATCCATCCTTCAAGCAAAACCACCTCCAATGGCCCTTCAATTTCAGGCTATGTACAAGGATCTGCCCTGTCCCCACGTCCATCGTAATCTGACTTATCATAGCGCGGTATCTTGGCTTTTGTACCTTTTTGGGTCAAGCTACACAAATTATTTAGAGAATCTGCTCCTAATGTTAAATCATGGCTTCCTGCACTACCCCGTAGCTCCAACAGGGTATTTCCTGCATTTTCACCAGCGAGCTTTGCCTGATCAGCTGCTATTAAATAGAAGTCATCAATGGATATCAAGGCAGTCATTTGGAAATTCTGTCATTAAAATTCAATATGCTACCAATTTGGACCAATGCTGCCAGTGAGAATTCACCATATAACATATACTCCTTTGCACATACCTGGGCTCATAGTTAATTAATGAACAGTTTGATGATTTTAAGTAACAAAGTAAACCCTAATGGAAATCAATCAACCATAAAATATAAAACAAAGCAAAACTAAAAACAATAAAAACAAAGCATAATAAAAAATTTAAAAATAAACAGGTGAAAAATCCTAGAGATAACATTTGGCTCCGCTTGGGGATGGCATGCTCCCTGTGAGCTGCCAAGAACAAGTAGATCAAGTGCCTTATTTCCATTGGGCTGGAGTCTTCATCACAAATCTCTTCTACTTAACAAACCACTTACTGAATCTTTAAACTACTCTGCAGACTGAAATAATCTTCTCACAACAATCTGATCACACTGTACAAACTTTAAGAAATGCTTGAAGCATCAAGCTTATTTATTCACAGCTCCTACACTAATCAAAACAACTTTCTTTTGATCAGGTAAAATCATGTTTCCAGTGAAGCCATACAAGTATCTGAATACATAACGAAAATCTTGATCTGTGTATTAGCAAAATGAAAACAAGAACAACAATCATCATCTGACTGCAATTTTGATTTTCAGATTTATCATAAAATATATACTGAAACCTTGAATCGATAAATTCCTTGATGTATTCAGCTATCGGGTCATACCATTTTCTCAGCTTTGGATTATCAAACCCATCCTTATTCTCAATCCTGATATCGAAAGACAGCTGAAAAGGGCTTTGAAAGGACAAATCCTGTATTTTGACCTCCACGGCTTCAATCTCTTTCTCAATGTGTGCAGCAAATTCTTTTAAAAAGATGACTTTAGATTCTGAGTTACATGAGGTTGACTTCAGATAATAAGACAAAATGGAAGAAAAACGTTCCTCTTGTTCCTCATCAGTATACATATCACTCCATTCCTTAAAATCTTTAATGGAAAGAGAATATGCCCTAGATTTTGTCTTTCCCATCCATCTCTTTAGAAATATAAGCCAAAAACCCGGTAATGATCTAATTGACCCAACAGGCAAATCTTGAACCCAACTTTTACACCTACCCTGTAATGAATCATAGAATAATCTAATGAAGACATCTTCATGTTTAACTCTGAGTAACTCTGCAAAGTCACGAAAATTAGTTATGTAGTCCACAGCTAAACGCAGATCTTCTCCATTGAATTTAGGACCATTGCTCAATAAATATTCATCCGAAGGAAGACGATTCGGAAAACCGGAAAGTTCTGCAAAATCAAGACATGCATACCTTGAAACAATAGAAGCCGGATCAGCAGTTCTCATGATTCAAATGAAATCATCATCATCTGGATTCTTCAAACATGGAGTCGCCCGGTGAATAAATCTGTAGTCTAACTAATGCCCTGCTCCTGTCCACCGTCAAAAGCTGGATCTGTTCTTTGTCATTCTTTCCCGGGGAAGATATCCTTTCCTTTGTCCGTCCCTGGCAAAGACGCCAGAAGATGTTATCCCTAAAGTTGGACCTAGACTATGGGATCCAAGCTTAAGGAAATCTTAGTTTGAAAACAATCAAATCAAATGAAATCAAACTCACAATAAAAGCTGGTAACTAATATATTCTCACAGTACTATAGGGTATTAGGCTGATATCATATATTTGTACAGTTTTCAGGTATGAGATCATAATATCACAGATATATACAGCTGGTATATGTCACAGAGAATTGGATACAAGTATTCACAAGAAAATAAGAGTGTATGACAGGCTGGTAAAACAGTGAGGGCTGCAAGAAAAAAAATCATAAAGATCATATAACATAAACATACATAACAGCATTCAATAAAAAGGATTCTATGATCCTGATAACATAAAGTGAAACTGTGACTGTCTATGAATAGTAAAGATAACTGTTTCTTCAAATAAGAATTACAATAATGGATTGTGAATGACCATATATGTAAAAGAATTACCAAAGAAACAGTTTATGTAGTACAGAGTAAATCATCATTATATTTCATTCAAAACTAGAACCTGTTGAAGCTGCAAATATTTTATGCTATACAGAGCTGTTTACAATTCATCCAGCATCATCCCCAAAACTGCCAACTCCCTCTGCACTCTCCTCAAAGGCAGAACTCTCTCTTCTCTGCTCACGAGCCTCCGGCTGGGACCTCCTCTATACAAAAAGTGCTATCCATAAACTAACCATAGATCCTATATTCCAGGATCGAACCTCCTCTAATATAGGGCAGTTAATCCCTTTAAACAAGTATTTTAACACAAGTGTAAACTACAAGAAACATCTGTCAGCAAACAGAATTGCTTTTAGAAGCAATCTCTAACTCTAAAACATTTTAAAAGGAACCTTTAAAATGTAATTCGCTGCCTCCTCGATCTTTAGTTACTTTATTTTGTGGAGATACCTCAGAAGGACACCTAGAAAGAATTTGACCGAAACTAGTTGTTGTTGTTTTATTGGTGTTCATGTGAGGAATGCTCCATCCATTTTCGGTATCTGTATCAGAATTCCAAATGTAAACATAATCATGAGTTGTGCAAATGAACCACATTCGTATGCCCAGTCAAAGCACACAATATGTGTACCTTTCTCTTCACATCTTCAATAGCAATCAGCTTAATAGCTCTCGAAATCATCTGGGTTCTAATAGGCATTATTGTATGATGGAAAATAAGAAGCCCCACAAGTACAGGTTGGGTTTGGAAACCAAAGCTTTCGAAGAGATCCTTTGAATTCCGAACAAGAGTATAGCCACCAAATTGTAATAGTGTAAGCACCTGCATGGAAACAAATGAATACATTGTATGATTGAGCTTCCAATGCCCCAACTCATGACCATTGACTGCAACAACTTCCTCCTCATCTTTGCACTGCTGAATCAAGGTGTCATATATCACTATATGCTTGTTGTTGTAAAATCCATACATGTATGCATTGCTGTGTGTCGATCTGGTTGAACCATCAATCACAAATAGCTTCTTCAAAGGAAATTTTAGAGTTGATGCCCACTTCTCAATCTTCAACCTAAGTCCTCCTTCTGGAAGAGGAGTGAACTTGTTGAACAGTGGAGGTATAAGAATAGGATATAAAGACATCATCACTAGTGATAATATAAGCATAAAGACACAAAGGTATATTGCTAGATATGGACCTCCTTTCTGTACAATTACAATCATTGCTGCAACAATCGGTGGCCCAAGTAAAACCGAGAGGCCCAGACCCACAACCATATCTCTGAGGAAAAAGCCAAATAGTTTGTTTATTGAATCCATGCCGAGCATCGATGACAAAAGTTGAATACAATGAAAACGGTAGATCTATCAACTGAGACCAAAGAGTAACAGCTGCCAAAAATGTGAGTGTATACCATAGCGCATTCACAGATTCTAAGGTAATTTAGTCATTTGAACAGTTCATTGATCGTATGAGATTTCTCTATGAAGTTCGTGCCTTCAAAAATAGATACATTGTGGAGATTGCTATTCATTGTCACTGTGTTAATGCTCTGGCTGTTGATGTGCTCAAACCTCCGAACACTCTACCCCCAATGCTTCACTTTCTACATTTAATAGAATAGAATTAAGAGAGACTTCACTTGCTCGATGCACTCCAATGATCCCAGGCAATTTCTAAGAGAAACCCCAAGATGGAAATATTCCAAACTTGGAATGTATATCAATGAACTTAACCTCTGTGCTCAAATAATACCGTAAAATTATGGTGGTAATACTGGGTTATGCTTCCTTGCATGTTCAGGTATAATTCGACGGATTAATTCAGGCGAAGCTCCTTTCAACTCTTGAGGCTTGAAGTTAATCAAAAGTGGCAAGGGGCGACCATTTTTCCATCATTTGTTGGCAGAGGATGGTTTATAGACAAGTCCCAGTGATGCTTATTTATCTTCGAGTTCAAAAATGTATCAACCAAGTGGATTTCGATGTTCATCAACTTCAACTACAAGAGTATGATCGGGCTTTGAACCCCTTGGTCCGTCAGAATACAGAATAGGCAGATATGCTTTATATGCTGGCATATACCTTGAGACAAAATCAGTAACCTGTTCATCAGACATTCCAGGATTGCCTTCTTCCCTCATTGCAATCTCAGCCTGCAGACGCCACTCATATGCCCAATTTGTATCATTAACTTTGATGATTATCCATGAACCAATAAACTTTTCCCATGCATCATAATAAGATTCGAGATTTCTGTTTACACTTCCAACTGTGGGTCAACTGCTTTCACCACTTCACTTGATAGTGGCTTAAAACCAAGCATCCATCCTTCAAGCAAAACCACCTCCAATGGCCCTTCAATTTCAGGCTATGTACAAGGATCTGCCCTGTCCCCACGTCCATCGTAAGCCGACTTATCATAGCGCAGTATCTTGGCTTTTGTACCTTTTTGGGTCAAGCTACACAAATTATTTAGAGAATCTGCTCCTAATGTTAAATCATGGCTTCCTGCACTACCCCGTAGCTCCAACAGGGTATTTCCTACATTTTCACCAGCGAGCTTTGCCTGATCAGCTGCTGTTAAATAGAAGTCATCAATGGATATCGAGGCAGTCATTTGGAAATTCTGTCATTAAAATTCAATATGCTACCAATTTGGACCAATGCTGCCAGTGAGAATTCACCATATAACATATACTCCTTTGCACATACCTGGGCTCATAGTTAATTAATGAACAGTTTGATGATTTTAAGTAACAAAGTAAACCCTAATGGCAATCAATCAACCATAAAATATAAAGCAAAGCAAAACTAAAAACAATAAAAACAAAGCATAATAAAAAATTTAAAAATAAACAGGTGAAAAATCCTAGAGATAACATTTGGCTCCGCTTGGGGATGGCATGCTCCCTGTGAGCTGCCAAGAACAAGTAGATCAAGTGACTTATTTCCATTGGGTTGGTGTCTTCATCACAAATCTCTGCTACTTAACAAACCACTGAATGAATCTTTAAACTACTCTGTAGACTGAAATAATCTTCTCACAACAATCTGATCACACTGTACAAACTTTAAGAAATGCTTGAAGCATCAAGCTTATTTATTCACAGCTCCTACACTAATCAAAACTACTTTCTTTTGATCAGGTAAAATCATGTTTCCAGTGAAGCCATACAAGTATCTGAATACATAACAAAAATCTTGATCTGTGTATTAGCAAAATGAAAACAGGAACAACAATCATCATCTGTCTGCAATTTTGATTTTCAGATTTATCATAAAATATATACTGAAACCTTGAATCGATAAATTCCTTGATGTATTCAGCTATCGGGTCATACCATTTTCTCAGTTTTGGATTATCAAACCTGTCCTTATTCTCAATCCTGATATCGAAAGATAGCTGAAAAGGGCTTTGAAAGGACAAATCCTGTATTTTGACCTCCACGGCTTCAATCTCTTTCTCAATGTGTGCAGCAAATTCTTTTAAAAAGATGACTTTAGATTCTGAGTTACATGAGGTTGACTTCAGATAATAAGACAAAATGGAAGAAAAACGTTCCTCTTGTTCCTCATCAGTATACATATCACTCCATTCCTTAAAATCTTTAATGGAAAGAGAATCTGCCCTAGATTTTGTCTTTCCCATCCATCTCTTTAGAAATATAAGCCAAAAACCCGGTAATGATCTATATGACCCAACAGGCAAATCTTGAACCCAACTTTTACACTTACCCTGTAATGAATCATAGAATAATCTAATGAAGACATCTTCATGTTTAACTCTGAGTAACTCTGCAAAGTCACGAAAATTAGTTATGTGGTCCACAGCTAAACGCAGATCTTCTCCATTGAATTTAGGACCATTGCTCAATAAATATTCATCCGAAGGAAGACGATTCGGAAAACCGGGAAGTTCTGCAAAATCAAGACATGCATACCTTGAAACAATAGAAGCCGGATCAGCAGTTCTCATCATTCAAATGAAATCATCATCCTCTGGATTCTTCAAACATGGAGTCGCCCGGTGAATAAATCTGTAGTCTAACTAATGCCCTGCTCCTGTCCACCGTCAAAAGCTGGATCTGTTCTTTGTCATTCTTTCCCGGGGAAGATATCCTTTCCTTTGTCCGTCCCTGGCAACGACGCCAGAAGATGTTATCCCTAAAGTTGGACCTAGACTACGGGATCCAAGCTTAAGGAAATCTTAGTTTGAAAACAATCAAATCAAATGAAATCAAACTCACAATAAAAGCTGGTAACTAATATATTCTCACAGTACTATAGGGTATTAGGCTGATATCATATGTTTGTACAGTTTTCAGGTATGAGATCATAATATCACAGATATATACAGCTGGTATATGTCACAGAGAATTGGATACAAGTATTCACAAGAAAAGAAGAGTGTATGACAGGCTGGTAAAACAGTGAGGGCTGCAAGAAAAAAAATCATAAAGATCATATAACATAAACATACATAACAGCATTCAATAAAAAGGTTTCTATGATCTTGATCACATAAAGTGAAAATGTGACTGTGTATGAATAGTAAAGATAATTGTTTCTTCAAATAAGAATTACAATAATGGATTGTGAATGACCATATATGTAAAAGAATTACCAAAGAAACAGTTTATGTAGTACAGAGTAAATCATCATTATATTTCATTCAAAACTAGAACCTGTTGAAGCTGCAGAGATTTTATGCTATACAGAGCTGTTTACAATTCATCCAGCATCATCCCCAAAACTGCCAACTCCCTCTGCACTCTCCTCAAAGGCAGAAATCTCTCTTCTCTGCTCACGAGCCTCCGGCTAGGACCTCCTCTATACAAAAAGTGCTATCCATAAACTAACCATAGATCCTATATTCCAGGATCGAACCTCCTCTAATATAGGGCAGTTAATCCCTTTAAACAAGTATTTTAACACAAGTGTAAACTACAAGAAACATCTGTCAGCAAACAGAATTGCTTTTAGAAGCAATCTCTAACTCTAAAACATTTTAAAAGGAACCTTTAAAATGTCATTCTCTGCCTCCTCGATCTTCAGTTACTTTATTTTGTGGAGATACCTGAGAAGGACACCTAGCAAGAATTTGACCGAAACTAGCTGTTGTTGTTTTATTGGTGTTCATGTGAGGAATGCTCCATCCATTTTCGGTATCTGTATCAGAATTCCAAATGTAAACATAATCATGAGTTGTGGAAATGAACCACATTCGCATGCCCAGTCAAAGCACACAATATGTGTACCTTTCTCTTCACATCTTCAATAGCAATCAGATTAATAGCTCTCGAAATCATCTGGGTTCTAATAGGCATTATTGTATGCTGGAAAATAAGAAGCCCCACAAGTACAGGTTGGGTTTGGAAACCAAAGCTTTCGAAGAGATCCTTTGAATTCCGAACAAGAGTATAGCCACCAAATTGTAATAGTGTAAGCACCTGCATGGCAACAAATGAATACATTGTATGATTGAGCTTCCAATGCCCCAACTCATGACCATTGACTGCAACAACTTCCTCCTCATCTTTGCACTGCTGAATCAAGGTGTCATAAATCACTATATGCTTGTTGTTGTAAAATCCATACATGTATGCATTGCTGTGTGTCGATCTGGTTGAACCATCAATCACAAATAGCTTCTTCAAAGGAAATTTTAGAGTTGATGCCCACTTCTCAATCTTCAACCTAAGTCCTCCTTCTGGAAGAGGAGTGAACTTGTTGAACAGTGGAGGTATAAGAATAGGATATAAAGACATCATCACTAGTGATAATATAAGCATAAAGACACAAAGGTATATTGCTAGATATGGACCTCCTTTCTGTACAATTACAATCATTGCTGCAACAATCGGTGGCCCAAGTAAAACCGAGAGGCCCAGACCCACAACCATATCTCTGAGGAAAAATCCAAAGAGTTTGTTTATTGAATCCATGTCGAGCATCGATGACAAAAGTTGAATACAATGAAAATGGCAGATCTATCAACTGAGACCAAAGAGTAACAGCTGCCAAAAATGTGAGTTTATACCATAGCGCATTCACAGATTCTAAGGTAATTTAGTCATTTGAACAGTTCATTGATCGTATGAGATTGCTCTATGAAGTTCGTGCCTTCAAAAATAGATACATTGTGGAGATTGTTATTCATTGTCACTGTGTTAATGCTCTGGCTGTTGATGTGATCAAACCTCCGAACACTCTGCCCCCAATGCTTCACTTTCTGCATTTAATAGAATAGAATTAAGAGAGACTTCACTTGCTCGATGCACTCCAATGATCCCAGGAAATTTCTAAGAGAAACCCCAAGATGGAAATATTCCAAACTTGGAATGTATATCAATGAACTTAACCTCTGTGCTCAAATAATACCGTAAAATTATGGTGGTAATACTGGGTTATGCTTCCTTGCATGTTCAGGTATAATTCGACGGATTAATTCAGGCAAAGCTCCTTTCAACTCTTGAGGCTTGAAGTTAATCAAAAGTGGCAAGAGGCGACCATTTTTCCATCATTTGTTGGCAGAGGATGGTTTATAGACAAGTCCCAGTGATGCTTATTTATCTTCGAGTTCAAAAATGTATCAACCAAGTGGATTTCGATGTTCATCAACTTCAACTACAAGAGTATGATCGGGCTTTGAACCCCTTGGTCCGTCAGAGTACAGAACAGGCAGATATGCTTTATATGCTGGCATATACCTTGAGACAAAATCAGTAACCTGTTCATCAGACATTCCAGGCTTGCCTTCTTCCCTCATTGCAATCTCAGCCTGCAGACGCCACTCATATACCCAATTTGTATCATTAACTTTGATGATTATCCATGAACCAATAAACTTTTCCCATGCATCATAATAAGATTCGATATTTATGTTTACACTTCCAACTGTGGGTCAACTGCTTTCACCACTTCACTTGATAGTGGCTTAAAACCAAGCATCCATCCTTCAAGCAAAACCACCTCCAATGGCCCTTCAATTTCAGGCTATGTACAAGGATCTGCCCTGTCCCCACGTCCATCGTAAGCCGACTTATCATAGTGCGGTATCTTGGCTTTTGTACCTTTTTGGGTCAAGCTACACAAATTATTTAGAGAATCTACTCCTAATGTTAAATCATGGCTTCCTGCACTACCCCGTAGCTCCAACAGGGTATTTCCTGCATTTTCACCAGCGAGCTTTGCCTGATCAGCTGCTGTTAAATAGAAGTCATCAATGGATATCGAGGCAGTCATTTGGAAATTCTGTCATTAAAATTCAATATGCTACCAATTTGGACCAATGCTGCCAGTGAGAATTCACAATATAACATATACTCCTTTGCACATACCTGGGCTCATAGTTAATTAATGAACAGTTTGATGATTTTAAGTAACAAAGTAAACCCTAATGGCAATCAATCAACCATAAAATATAAAACAAAGCAAAACTAAAAACAATAAAAACAAAGCATAATCAAAAATTTAAAAATAAACAGGTGAAAAATCCTAGAGATAACACTTTCTTTAAGGCAATCAATCCTTTCATTAAAGTTGCGTGATTTTTCTGGATTCTATATTTGTTTCTAAACAGTCTCTCAAAAATATTCCAATTTGTGATCAAGTTTGCTCGTAGGGAAAAGTACCATGAAGCTTCTTTTCCTTTCAGGGTATGCGGTAATAATCTTCAAACTACATCTTCATATTCTACTGCTTGCAAACCTTCTAAAGCCAGATAAAAACTTTGCAAATGATCATCCACAAGAATTCCTTCAATGGGTTGAAACTTGGGTAAAATTTTGTCAAAACTCTGAGGCATATCATGCAATGGAGGTGTCAGGTTTAATGGAGATCTAGCTCTCCAAGCAGGCTGTGGAGGTGTCTGATTTGCATTCACATTGGCCATGATTCTGAGTGGAGTATGAGGTGGAGACTGAACATGGGTTTGAAAAGGTGAACAGTGAGAGGAATCTGGCCCTAACTGATATAAAGGTTGGACAACTTCTTGTAAGGTTGTTTCTACCAATTCTTCAAGATCTTCTACCAACACTGAATCTTCCAATTGAGGATGCTTCTTCTTCTGATACTCTCTTCTAGATAGAACAGGGATAATAGGTAACCCTCCAATTTTTTTAGCATATTCCCTGGTAATCCTCCTTAAATCCTCAACTACTTCGTTATCAATGGGGTAGAGATACCCCTTTCCTTTTTCTTTAGGAGTGGGTTTTTGAGGAAAATTGGTTTCAAAACCGTCACCGGTTGAGTAATCTCGAGAAAGCGGACTTCTTCAGCCCGCCATGCACTGGTGGCCCTCCTTCTAGCACCAAAACTGTTGAGGCCTTGAAAATCATAGGTAACAACAGTAGGGATTCTCCCCAATAAACGTTCCCAATCATCTCATTATTGTTTGGTATGGGGAATCCATCTGGTTTACGGTTCGACTACTGTAGGTCAAGTAATAGTTAAAGCTTATTTTACCAGTTGTAGCTTGGCCCATCATTTAGGTGTAATTTTTAGTTTTATGTTTAGGAATGATATGCAAGTTCCTGTGGAAATTAAACCCAGGTGTTAGAACAATTACACTCACAACAATTTCCAATTACACATGCAAATTACTCACAAAAGAGACTGAATATGGAGATGAACACTAATCTGTATTGAATAAGTGTACAATAGCCAACCTCGTGAATTCATATGCTGCCACAATAAATAATTACATGAGAGATTTTAATGCATAAGGATTCCATTCGAATTTAGTCAAAAGAATGCTTACTAAATCTAACCAAATCCCCCATAGGTGCATAAAGCAGTTTCCAAAACTGTCTAGGAGCTCACGAATTGGAAAAGTCAATTAGGAAAGCTAATAGGTGGTAGAAGGACAACTCATACATTCTTTTCATAGGAGAAAAGAGTGGAGGATTTTGAGGACAAAAAACAAGTTAACTTCACCTAGTCAAACTTTCCCAATTTCCTTAAAACTCAGAAAAAGTAGGCAATAAAGCAGAAAAAGCAGACATGCGCTAGGGAGGCCAAGAATAAAGCAAATTTGATCCCAAGAGGTTTCCCAAGCACTCCATGACTCAAATTTATCAATTTTGACCACTATGGATGTGCGGAGGACAACTTGCATAAGGTGGAATATGGAAACTAGGTAAATAAGACAAAAATTGGATTAATTAATGTCTAAAGTAGCTAACTATGGGTTGATTATTCTAACACCCACCCTTAAGCCTGATTTATGAGTAAAATATCAGAAAATTATAGGGCCTAGCAACAAGGCTTAGTCACCCTTTACATACTGCATGTCCATTTAACCAAGGAAAGAGGAAAAAACCCAGTGGGAAAAATCCTCCCTTAAACATGGACAGTAAAACAAAATTTGGAAATCTTGTAATCACTCATGATTCACAGCATGATTAGCAATCCGCAATAGTGATTTGAGATTGCTGAATGTCTTCTCACAAAAAAATTTGGTGAAGATATCTACTACTTGTTCTGAAGATGAACAGAAGAGTAGGTGAATGGTGCCATCATGCACAAGCTATCTGATGTAGTGCATATGGATCTCAATGTGTTTGGTTCTCTGCTTTTGAACTGGATCATTGCAGATTCAAATGGTACTCTGAATATCACAGTAGATAGTAGTTGATAATTCTGATTCGAAGCCACACTCTCCAAGTAACCCCTGCAACCATAAACATTGAGTTGCTGCATTTACAACTCCTCTGTACTCTTCTTCTGTAGATGAGAGTGCAATGGCACTCTATTTCTTGCTTGACCAGCTGATTGGCCCTTATGCAAGCATGAACACATATCCTGATGTTGACTTTCAATCTGTGCTGTCACCTGCCCAATCACTGTTAGTAAACCCAATCAAATCAAGATTAGATTTAGCTTTATAGAAGATCCCATGAGTCCTTGTTCCCTAAATAAAGTTAAGGATCCTTTTGGCTGATCTCCAATGGATCTCATGAGGCTGATCCATGTATCTTGAAGCCACACTTACTGCATAAGAAAGATCAGTTCTAGTATGTGTAAGATACAACAAACATCCAATCAATTTCCTATACAGTGTATTGTTTACCATAGGTGAAGAATCAACTTCTTCAAGCTTAACTCCCGAAAGGAAAGGAGTCTTGATTGGCTTGCAATCCTTCATATTGAATTTGTTCAGCAAATCCAAGGCATACTTGGACTGATGCACTTTGATTCCTTCTTTGGTTTGAGCAATCTCAAGCCCCAAGAATTGGCTCAATAAGCCCAAATCTGTCATTAAGAAGGCATGGTTCATTGCATCCTTCAAGGAAGCAATTTTATCCTTTGAGCTTCCTGTAATGAGAAGGTCATAAAAATACAAAACAATTATCATTAATGAACCATGAATCAGCTTCAAATAGACATTTGGATCTGACTTGCATCGAACAAAATTCAGTGATAGTAGAAAGCTATCAATCTTAGCATACCAAGCCCATACAATGACTTCTTTAGCCTACACACAAGAGATGGGTTAGTAGCAAATCCTTGAGGCTGCTGCATGTATATCTCTTTAGTGAGATATCCATTCAGGAAAGCACACTTCACATCCATGTGGTGTACCTCCCACTGCTTTGAAGCTGCAATGGCTAAGGCTAGCCTGATGGAGTCCATCTTTGCCACTGGTGCAAAGGTCTCATTGTAGTCTATGCCATGTACATGTGAGTATCCCTTGGCTACCAATATAGCCTTGTACTTCAGAGGTGAACCATCAATATCAAATTTGGTTTTGTACACCCACTTACACTGAACTAGCTTCCTCCCTGGGGGAAGATCAACCAGCTCCCAAGTGTTGCTCTTCTGGAGTGAGATGAACTCTTCTTCCATGGCTGTTTTCCATCTTGGATCATTTTTTTCATATTCATATGTATGTGGGTCTGATTCAACCATCAGATATAATTTCTCTTCAAACATAGCATCTTTCATGCACATAGCACTCTCAAACTGAGATCTAGTCCTCCTAGGATCATTAGGATTTCCAACTAGTTCACTAGCTGCATGAATGGTATTGGATTCCCATTTTGGTCTTGTAGGAATGTGAGGATCTGCAATTAAATCATAATTATCAGAAATATCAGAATCAGCATGTTCAACTATCTCTTCACTTACATTCATAGGTTCTGGTGATGAAGAGTATTCTCCAACTTCCACTACTGCTAGGGGCTCTTCTTGAAACTGAACACACCTTTCAATGAAGGATTTGTTTGTGCTAAAATTGATCAACTTGTACCCTTTTGAATCTTTATAGTACCCATCAAATAGACACTCTTGGCTTTGGGGTTGCAAAGCCTTCCTCTTTTCTGTTGGAATTCTAGCCCAAGCCCTTGAGCCAAAAATCTTGAAATGGGTCACATCTGGCTTGTGCCCACTCCATGCTTCGAAATGATTCATACCATCAATTTGTTTATGAGGAAACCTATTCTATATATAGGATGCATAGTTTATAGCTTCGGCCCAAAACTTTGGTGGCAAATTCTTAGCCTCCATCATGCATGTTGCCATCTCTTTCAGTGATTTATTCTTCCTCTCAGCAACACCATTCTACTATGGTGTGTAAGGGATAGAATGCTGCATCTAAATACATGAATATGCACAATATTGGATGAACTCAGACTTGACATACTCACAACCATTGTCAGATCTGAGGACCTTCGGTTTCCTCCTAGACTGGTTTTCAACCAAAGCCTTAAAGACTTTGAAGAGGCCAAAAACTTCAGACTTGTGTTTCAGGAAGTAAACCCAGCAATACCTGGAAAACTCATCTATGAATGTCAATGCATATTTTTCCTGACTCATTGACATATGAGGAAATGGGCCAGCAACATCACTGTGGATCAACTCAAGAGGTGCAGAGGTTCTCACATGACTAGCTCTCTCAAATTTATGCTCTAGGTATTTTCCTAGGATGCAACCTTGACAGACTCCTTTGGAAAACTTAATCTTTGGTAACCCTATGACCATTTCTTTTTCACTAAGATCAGAAAGATACTTGTAATTTAGGTGGCCAAATATTTCATGCCAAAGCTTGCTTTCCTCATTAGCATGAATCAGAAGAGCAGAGGGGTTTGAGTAGGGTAGGAAGTGTGAGAACATGTATACCTTCGAAGTGTGATTTGCAACTCCTTTTGCAATGACTTTACCACTTGAGATCTCTATGATCTCAACTTCATCAGGGGAGAATATGACCTTCTTTGGAGACCCTGTGTGGGTCATCTGATACACTGGTAAGAGGTTAGAGGCAAGACCTGGAACATACAACACATTGCTGAACTTACAATGGTCAAGATAAATCCTCCCTTTGCCCATACTTTCAGTGAGAGAGTCATCTCCCAGTACTATTGGTGGACCTTTTGACATGTCAAGTGAGGTGAATGCCTCCTTGTTCGAAACCATATGTCTTCAAGCTCCAGAATCAATGATGAAACTAGGTGAGCTTGATGTGCCAGCAACCAATGCATGAAGTCTCTCTCTGTCTTCTAAATTTGATCCTCCTTCCCTCTTATTTGAGCTGTTTGGAAGGGAGATGCCATTATTCTCCAGGATTTGGGTCAACATGTCTATTTGCTTCTTCATGTAGGAGCTTTCAGAATGATTTCCCTTACTGCAGTATGCGCACTTGCTCATTTCTACTTTGTTCTTGTTCTTCTGGGGGTTATTCTTGGAACCTTGAGGCTCCTCTGGAGACTTGTTCTTGTCTCTCTTTTGCTCAGGTGGATTTTTAGCTTTCTTCTTGCTTTTTGAATCCACCCTTGAATCTCCAGCAACCAGAGCCTGGTATTTGGATGGTTTGATGGTGCCCATCATCACCAGTTTATCTTGTTCTTGTGTGAGAGATTCCATGAAATCTGCAAGGCTAGGCATTTTCTAGGCTCGAGCTATCAACTTTGTGGCATAGAAGGTTGAAAAAACCACTGAATAGTCAGGGGAAAGATTTGAAAGTATGGACAAGACCAGCTGATCATCCTTCTTTTCGATCCCACATTGTTTTAGCTGCAAAACAAGTGCTTTGAACTTGGAAAAATGGAGTTGCAGGGATTCAAAGCTATTGGGACTCAGGGAGATCAATTCATTTTCAATTTGATGTCCCCTCATCTCATCTTTCTTACCAAAAAT